>VXAC01008857.1:1117720-1149008 GCA_013399225.1 Rhipidura dahli | reverse complement strand
CGGCAGCCCCGCCCCGCCCCGCCCCGCCCCGCCCCGCGCCGGAACGTGGCCCCGGCAGCGCCGCGGGGGCTGCGCGCTGCCCTGCGCGGGGATCCGCCACAGAGCCGCCGCACAGAGCGTGCCCCTGTCAGCCTGCTGCCCGGGCCGCCAGGGGCTTGGGCACCGAGATGTTTCTGCTTGCTTTCTGATAGATTTTACACGCCCTTTATTTTTTGTTACCCTAACACACCAGAAGTTATCTTCTGTTACCGAACAGAAATGGCATTTTCTGTTTTAAAATAAAGTCCAGCCTTTTTCTTTTAAAAACGTTATGATTAACAGCACCGAGCCAATCTGTGTAATTGCATAAAAAGAAACTATAATCCCTGTGTCTTCTTTGTCCTTTTTTTGGCACTGATTTTCCTCTTAACCCTGCCACGAGTTAGGGGTTAGGGGTAGTTGGGGCAAGTGGGGACGAAAGCAGGAAAACCAGCATTGTATCGTGTGGAAGATTTCTACTGGCCTAACTCCCGCAGCTGGACTATTGCTGGGGTGGGCATGGAAAGTGCTGGAGAAGCAGAACTCTGTAAATTCCACCATTGTCAAACCAGCAAAAGAGCATTTTTACAAAATCAGCGTGGCACTGCTCTTAGCAGAGAACAAAGGCACGCCAAAATGTAGGGCATATCGCACATCATTAGTGTCAGGTCGACAAAAGGAAGTTTCCATGTCTTATTTTAACGACTTCTGGTTAATAGATCTTCCTTTTATTGGTTTTAAAATAGCGCACTTTGAAACATCCTTGGTATGGGGTGGTTATTTGAACATCAATCAAGTAATTTCTTTAGTAAATTTTCACAACACAATGAAGTTTCAGGCATACTGTAATCTCAAAATAAGCAAAGGAGTACCCAGTGGGAGCACTGCACAAGGAAAGAAAGCTTTTAGTTCTAAATGATGGTATAGATATATCATAGTTTGACAGTTAGTGCTTAATATATGAAATTTAACCATGTTCCTCTGATTCCTAATTAGGTGGCACTGTCTACAGTAACAGATTAGTAAAGTCATTATTCTAACAGAGGCTGACTCCTCTGATAAGCAAATGTTTACAATAGAAACAAACATTTTAAAAAGATTACATAAGTAGCAGTATCAAATTATTAAAAGAAGAAATAATATTATCTGCACAATAACCAACACCTCAGAATACACCAGTATCGAAGTCAAAGAAACAAGTTAGACTTGAGAATGGCTGTGATTTAATCCCGTTGATTATTTATTTGGTTGAAAAGGTGCCACAACACACAGAGTGTGTAGAGTCACACTTCCCTGGAAACATGGCAGCTGACAGAACCAAAGGAGATGGGATATGCCAGCCTTCCCAGTGTCTCAAGAAGGCTCACAGGTCCTGTTTTCTTTTTTACTTTCTAATTTGTCTTGCAACTGTCCCTTTTTTCATATTTTAAAATTGCTATGAGCATTAAGTAGAGGTCTTCCATAAGAAGTATAAATATCTATACCTACAGGAGTTTGCAGTTTGCTTTTTGTTATTGTCTGTGATGAACTCACCATTTATTCTTCTATAGATTAAGTTTGTCATGAAACAGAATGTGTTTCTTAGCCATATGTATTCTAAATGTTTCATCGTGACCTAATAATTTCTAAATTTACAATTTTTAATTCCAAAATGTTTATATTTATTTAAAAATAAAATCAACAAAATAACTTGGGTTTATTATTACACTGTTTAGGAAAAATATATACTACACCTATTTATTTTGCAAAACATAAGAAACCAAAGTATCTTAAGAAATTGGTCACATTGGGCCTAAACAGAGATGACCTTGTTGGCCCTATTCACGTCTTTGACAAATTTCTTTGCTAGTGTCTCTAGCATTTGACCTGAACTTTCTTGTCTCTAACTACATTTTTTTACTAAGTGAAATTATAGCATTGTACTATAATTTTGGGTTTTATTGAGAATCAAAACATTTCCTTCATGTAGATACAGAAAAACTAGATGTACTGCATGCCTCATTTAGCATCCTAGGGTTAAATGAAAATGAAGAAAAATACAGAAGCAAACCCTTTCAGGTGCTTTCCCTCTCTTCTGTTGATGTCCTAGGTTACAATAGATGTATTTAAGTATTCTATTACCACCAGCTGTGGGCCATTAGCTGTTATCACCTGCTAACGACCCACCCCTGATAACAGACAATGGGCCATCAAGAAACCACCACGTGACTCATGGACTTATCTCATCCTATTGTGAGATGCTCCACCCAGGAGGGAGGAACTGGGCATTCCCACCTGGATATAAGCTGCCCTTAGAACTGCCTGACCTCAGCCCTGTCTACTGGGTGACCAGAGGAAAAGAGCTACCAAGGACCCTCAGTTGGAGACCGGACCTTCCATTGGATCATTGCTTCAACTGCATCACTTCATTTGGACTGCTGTTACCATCCTAATAGGATATCAGGTTGTATCTGACTTTGTAAGTGCTTTTTCCTTATATTATTTCACCTATTTCTAATTTTTCCTATTAATTTTAATCCTGACTTGTGATCTCCAACTGGTTTGTTTTCAAACCAATACAGTTGATTATTGCCTCTGGCAATAGATGTTCTGGTCATCGGTCTTGATTCTCAATTCTGGTAGCAAAGCAATTTCTGGTGACTTTTAAAAGTACTGTTTCTCTATAAGCCCAAATTTCATGTTCATATGCTATCAACTAATACTTCTGCTGTAGTAAATCTTTCTATGGCACTTTGAATGAGCCAGCCTCAGATTACTGGCAGAGACCCAGCTCTCCGAAATTTGGAATATTTGTGGCATAGAAGTTTGTTTTCTCAACACAGTAGCACAGGCATAGGAAACACTTTACATTTGATAGCACCAGTATTATAGTGCTGGGATAAATAAGATGCAACCCTAAGCCGTCTTTTAAATATTATAGAGGGGGAAAAGAAATAAAAGAGAAGAAGGTTCCTTGGAGAATGCTGCAGGCAGTTAGCCTTGAAGAAATTGGAAAATGTGATTTTCACCAAATTGTGAGTCTTTTAACTGTAAATAGAAACTAAAATGTGTAAGTACAACATGAAGCTCACTCCTGTCTTCTCTCCCGCCTCTTCCAAGCATGTGAGACCATGTATGAAAAAGTCTTCCTTAAAATGACATCCTCTGTTGGCTTTCTGATTGGTTTTATCAAGTTTTATATAAGCAGTATGCGTGTGTGTCTGAAAGAGAACATGTTATTTAGTGTTTGTCCAACAATGTGGTAGAATTCAATTTGTGTTTTTGTGACTTCTCACCCCATTGCTATCAAAAGTTAGTTTTCAAGCAGCCAAAATACCAGGTCTGATATGAGATGTCTGGGTAACAATGGGTATGGAACTAAAATCAGTGCTCTAGTTTTAGATAAGAAGCATCTGAGGAACATTTCTAACTTAGTTTATACTCATTGAGATCAAGAACAAGCATCACCAGCTGGAAATTGTAGATGTCCTGAGACAGACAGACTACAGATTGTATTGTTCATGAGCTGCATTGTAAAAGGTCACAAGCACCACTCTGAACATCTTGTGACAGCATGAGAATTCTTCCACGCAATAAACCTCCTCCAAATGTAATTCATCATAGAAAACATATGAAGTTTGCGTCAAAGTTTATTAATGTTTCATTTTAGCAAGGCTCTCAACCAGACCCTACCTTTCCCAAGGCAGAGCTCCACACATCACTGCTGCTCTCTCACCAAAGGTCAGTTCCTCCCCTCCCTCCCAGACCTCGCTGAACTGCCTGTATCCATCAGTTGCACCACCCCCAGGTGTGAACTATTCTGGCATTTAAGTAAAATCTTGTAAAATGAAGGCCTTGTTGTCATTATAAAACTATGGCTCAGGCCTGTTACTTTGGCTAGAGAAGGACTGTGACAAAATCCATGAGAATAAAAACAATTTCTTTTTACCCATGACAATGTAGTATCAAGAGAAGTATTAAAGTTAAACAATAGAAAGAGAAAAACAGCAACATATCTGCACCTGTTATTTTTCTGAATGCTTAAATGCTTATGCTATAGGTAGCCAATGGTAGTATATTGAAGTTAGTAATAGCCAGTGAGTCTATTGTAGCAGTTTAGCAGCCAATGAATATGTAACATGAATGATAATATTAAAAAGGTGTATAAAAGAGGCTGATTTGTTTAATAAATGCCTTTTTGCCCTTTGTCCGAGGCACTGTCCATGTGTGTTGTGACTGTCCCAACAGCGACAATCTGTGCCATGGCATCCCAGTGATCCCAATGAGGTTTTGTAGCTCTGCAACTGCATTCAGACCTGTAATCCCACCTGGTGATTCTCCATGCTGCATGCATTCATGTACAAGCACATCAGATAAGGCACCATGTTGAGCTGGTGTCCCAAAAAGATATGAGGGCATTTCCCCTTATTGTTGTGTATTTGCTTAAGCTGACCTCTTTCACCCTGTTCTGTTTATTACATCTCATCCCATAGCATTTCCTTACTGGACTGTAGGCCATTATCTCCCTCCCTGTTGGTTTGCCTTTCCTAATTTAGAGCTCTCCTTACCATGTTTGCCAGTCATATGACAGCTGCTTTAGCTCCCATTTGTCAGGAGCACCCTGTTTGTTCCTAGCAGTTGTTGACACTCAGGAAAGACCTTATAATCATAAAACCCAGATCCCTGCTGATTGATGCCAGCTGATGATCTGCAGTGTCTGTCCACTCCTCCTCAAACCCTGTCTTCCCTTTCTCTGGCAGGATCAACCAGAAAACCACTTGGGCCACTATGTCCCTGACCCTCGCTACTGGAGTCACTGAGTTATGCCTAACATGTTCACAGCTTCCTGTGGCCAATATCACTGCTGCCCATGTGGAAGAGTAACAAAGGATAATAGTCTAAGGCCCCATAGGTCTTTCTTCAGTATCTGAGATACAAGCCCCAGCAAGAAGAAAATGCCCCTTGCCAGCAGGTGAGGTCAGCCTATGGGGACCTTCTTCCCCATGGCAGGGAGTCTGCTCCTGCTATCACTTGCAGGTTCCACCTGGTATTGTTGCAGGTTCAGGCTTAGCTGGTGCAGCTGTTTTCCTGGACCGAGCTCCTGGACCCTGCTGCCAGGGCACTCAGTATTTTGTAGCTACAGACCTGCAGTTAGGAGTGGGAGCCTTCCTCCTGTTGGTAGAAGCCACAAGTGTCCAGCCTTCTTTCCCCCCACCTGTGTGAATGTATGAGGAATGTGCTCTGTTTTTACAATACATCACAAATGATGAGAGAGGAATTGATGGACAGTCTTTCCATGTCCACCCACACCTCTGTGCTTAATCAGGAAAACCACTCCCCCATCTTACCAACGTATAAGCCATTGTCAGTAGTTATCATGTCTGTGTTTTTCTAGTAGAAAGGAAAGAATTCCATCTTCTGAGAAAACTCTCAGGGTGGTGGGGCAAAAGGATAGGGCAGCTGAGCAAATATCTGCAGGGTAGAAACTGTACTCAGTTGGGCCTTTAGGTGTTACTATAATAAAAAACATTAAATCCTGTGTATCCAGAAATAGGAAGCAGCCTGCATAATTAAGGATTCTGCCAGCTGACACATTTTTCACTAGGATGAAATGACCAGACCTCACCCATCTAAGTTTCAAGTGATGAGCAAGATAAAAAGTGCAGAGGCAATGGTGATCACTCCATCCCTACTGTCATGCTTGGCTAGACCACAGAAAGGAAATTGCACTCTTAGCTAGGATAGGCACAGCCCTGCAAAGGGGATTCTAGCTCTAAACACAGAGTTACAGAACTGACACTGGAGGCATCTGACTGACCTTGAAAGTGAAAAAGAGAACTTGGACAGCAAACACACTTTGGGTGCAGTAGACCAAAATGCAGAAGGTTTCGGTTCAAAGGGATTTATCTAGAGACCAGACTAGGCTCAAGCAGGTACAGACAGCTCAAATCTAATAAAAGGATCCCTGGCAACTGTGAAAACTCCAGGAACAGTTACATGGTAATGCAGCAGAACTTATGGCTCACCAGTTATAAGATCACACTGTAAAAACAGTCTCTTTGGGGGCCAGAAGATAGAGTACTCTGAGACTGAAATACTGAAGCTATGGCAGGTAGGATGTTGAGATTAGAAAGCATTGCTTTGCATTTGGGGGCAGAAGAAGCAGAAACATGAGAATTTCTGGGATGACTTGAGACTTGTTGGCTCCTCTTTTAACCCATATGCTCTCTGATACTGTTCACTTGCTATCTTCACACTGGTGTTATGCCTCTGTGTAGTAACAGTGCTGCTGAGCATCTCAAAGTAGCACAATAACTTCCACAGTGAAATGCAAGCAGCCTCTGGCCTCGCCTGTGGCTGGCCAACTCCTGTGTCAAAAGCTCCTCTGGCTGAGACAGAGGTTCAGCCTTTCTGAATATAAAACAAATGCAGTGGTGACTCTATTCACCACAGGCATGGTGGTTTTCTGAGCTCAGCAGTTTAGGGGGAAAAATATTTCTCATTGGTTACTTCCTTCTACTACAGAGTTGATGTGGTCACTTAACCTCAGATGTCTTTGAAGGAGGCTTATCTCAATAGCTAAAGTGGTATGGAATGAGAACCAGCCAATTTTAATAATAGTCTCATTAAGCACGGTACCTTGTCAGAACTGACACCTCCTTTTTGCAGCAGGGCAGTCCCTCCCCATACATCAGCACTTTTATCTGTTTCTCATGCTGCTGGCTTCAATAGTGTACAAGCCTAATAACGTAGATTTTCTGACAAAAGAATAGTATGACTTTCACTGAATTTTAGATAACTTACATTTTAGTTCAAATAATGACACTGGAATAATGTTTGCTTTGTTTTGCAACAATGTGCTGTACAAACATCAAAGGAAAGAAAGAGCTCATAAGGTACAAGAAGATGCAGCTTGTAAGTTACTCCAAGGTAGGCATCCTTTCATGCTGTGGTGTTTCGTGCTCTGCTTTTCCTTGGTCTTTTCACCCAGTTTGTTAAACTTGTGTTCAAGTTTCAACTTGAATACTAGTTTGTAGATTGTCCAGACAGGGAAAATCTCCTAGATCCCCCCCTAAAAATGCCAACGTGCACAGCATCAAGAGGAAGGCAAACTTCTCCAAAGAAGCATGAACTTCTTCCATCAGCTCGGTGCAGCAGACCATGGCCTGTCTTTTGACCCTGTGTCTCTGCAGGAAATTTCACTAGTTCTACAGAATGTGACATTGCACATGTGCCTCGCAGTGTATGTGCACAAAATATCTTGCACTTCTTAAATAAAATGCTAACAGTCCCTTCTAGCAACACTCCTAAAACAAAACAGACAGAAATTTTGTTTTTTGGCATTTGTATGTGCCTGAATTTGGTCTTTTTTTTTTCCTTCTTTGTTCATTGGTTTGTGGGATTTTTTTGGGGGGTTTTGTTCTGTTTGGTTTTCCACTTTTTTTTTTTTTATTTTCAGTAATAAATCTTGTCAAAGGAAAATCTATTAACTACTTTAAAATAATCTAGGCAAGACTTGAATTCTAAACTTTAATTTCTTGCAATCAGTCTTTTATCCTGCAAACAGAGCGTAAAGGAAAAGGAAAGGAAAATACCAGAGGACTGAAAGTCTGTTATGCTGTTGCACAGTTAGTTTCTAGGCAGGACATATTGAAATTAAAGTCGCTCAATTTAGACTAGACAGAGTTGTTACTGTAACAGATTTGTGTTACAAAGCATCCTTTTCATGTACTTTCTTTCTTGAAGTGCTGTATTTCTGTTAAAAATTCACTGAAGATATTTCTCTGAGTAAAATGGCTTAAATTATCCCTAAATCTGTTCCTTTTAGAATTTGCTAGAACTGACTGGTTGATCAGATAGACACACACAGTTTTCACAGGTATCAGGAAGAAGCTGGAAGGGGCCTCTGGTGGTCTCTCAATTCACCTTTCTACTTCCCATCAGAACCATGGAACTTTCCTTCACACTTCATCTGGTGAGGCAGAGTCTGGTCCCTGTAAATCAGCCATGCCATTTCCTATCTACGCTTGTGATCCCAACATCTGACCTAAACCTTCCTTGTTGTTTCTCATGCTCATTTCTTCCTCTCATCTACAGTGATGACATACAGAGAAACACCTATTTGCTTTGCCTCTGCTATTCTTGTTTGTGCTATTCCTGTTTGGAGACTTTTCTATTGTTTTCTCTCAGCCTTCCCTAAACAAAACAGTCGCTTCCCTCTAATCCTTACTCACAGATCACATTTCAGAGACTTTCAGTCTTCTTCTCTGGATTACAATTTCTTCAAAACATGGTAACCAAACCTCAACATGCCTCTCCTATTTAGGCATTGCCAACATAAAATTATCTATGGCACGCAGTACTCTTACATGATGTTTTCTTCCGTTTTTGCCGCAGCAATTTCGTTGACCGATGCTTGGCTGTGGCTCTGTATGACCCTTAAATCCTCACCTGTGGATCTGCCACCCTGCTGAGAGTTTCCAGTCCTATATTTATGCAGCTGATTTTTTTGAACTCTAAGCTGTAGCCTTTTTTATATTATTTCTGCTCTCTGTCAAGATTTTTCTGAAGATATTCCTGTTATCTAAAACCCTCCTAGGCTCTTACAGATTGGTTGTAGCTGTTTATTTAGCAATTCAATGCTCCATAATCTGGAGTGCCAGTGGGGGAAGTGTTCTTTACTAGAACAGGACAGGATAGACCACTGGGAGTAGCACAGGGATTTTGGCATTACACAGCTGAGTGCGTTTTCTTCCAGCAGTATTGCACCCATGTCATGGAAGTTTTCTCCAGGTCTTGTGTGCCAAGATTGCACCTGAAAATCTCAAAAAAGACAGAGTCCACAACACCCTACTATATTACAGCCACTGCATCTCTCCTTCTGCATGGCCTCTAGCATGATAGGGCCTCTGATGATTAACCGAGGAAAGATATTTAGTCTTCATGGCATTTGAAGAAACATTTCATTTATTAACAGAATTCTCATTGATTTCACAGCAACAAATGACATTAATCTGACATTTGCCTATGTACCAAAAAAATAAATTTGCAGTTACAGAGTGGTTTTTTACTTACTAACATTTTAGAATTGGAATAACAGGAAAATCCTACACTTTTTGAACCTGCTTTTGGGGCTACAAGTTTTTATTTCTTGTATCACTACTAGAAGCTGTGTAAGTGAATAAAAACTACTTACAGAGAGATATACCAGGATTTCCATAGGAAATATCCCTTTCCAGTATTTAGGACTAATCTGGTATTAATGCCTGTCTTTAATCAGAAGCAGGCTTCCAGTTCAATTAATTGTTCTGAACTTAAGAGCTTTTATGGACATATAAGAAAGGAGGAAATAGAGAGCAATTAATTATGTTCTGGTATCGGCTTCACTTGGTAACAATTTCCCTAACTGAAACCTAAATGATGGAACTGGAACTTAGATTTCAGCTAGAGGGAGGGGTTCCTGGAGCAAAACCACAGAATCAAATGCCACTGAATGTTCAGAGTGCTTTGCTCATTAACCTGATCCAACCAAACCATGTGGGAGTGGGGAAAAAGCCAAACAAACCACAAACTAAAAAACTCCCATAAAAAATAGCTTTATCTACTTCCAACAGAGAGCAGTCTGGCTAGAAAACTTCTGATTAAACACTTCTTCATTAGGGCATGCCATTCATTGAAATCAAAATGTTCCACAAAAGAATTTCCATTTTTGACCAATTTCCAATGGAATCTAGGCAGGTTTCCACGACAGATGAGCCTGCCAGTTCTCTTCTTAACAGGCATTTGGCTGGTTCTAGGAGATCTTGAGCTTACAGACTGCTTTGCCTTGGTTTTGATGGAGGGCTGAGAGCTGGGAAGGAAGGACCCTCCACTTTGTGGCTTCTTGGCAATCCCAATTCCCCAGAAGTGTGGGGGCGAGGCTGACAGGTTTCCCCAGAGCTGAGGCATTGTGCCATGAAAAGACTCAACACTCCTTGGTTTGATTCCAAATTTTGAAATACTAAAATCTTCTATTGTGTTTAAAAAAATTGCATTTCTTGCTGATGCTCTAAAGAGTCTGTATTCCAGATCAGAGCCTAATCCTGTAAGCATGTGCATGTCTATTTATTACAAGCTGTGGTATAAAATTACACAGATATTAATGGAGCTCTGGCAGGCTGGCTATACATAGGCATGTAAACAACAAAGGCCATACCTGAGCATAAGGCAGTAGTGCCCATGGTGATGTGGTCATATAGCACTGCTGTTGCCAATGCTTTATGCATATTACTTAATAACTGACTACTTCTTTCAATATATATTTGAAGTACTAATATGCGATATCTATTTTAGAAGCAAAAATCTGACATGGGAATGTTACCGGCTTTTCAGAACCACAAAACATATTCATATAATTAGGTTTGCTATTTTGAAGTCCAGAATATTCTATTAAGAGTCTTAGTTAAAATTAAACATCTATTTTGTGCCTTAGATGATCATCCAATTCTGTCTTCAGCCAATGAAAACAACTTCCTTGCCTGTTCTTTTTAGCTTTCACTTCTCATGTGCTAGTCTTGCGGCCAAGGGACTTACAGCCTTTACAGCTCAGCTCACAGAGTGAGTATGTGTCTGTTTCTTTTCCAGTTCTGTGAAATGCCATTTCTCCTGTCTCAAACTTGGCCTAACATGGCAACATGTCCTATGTAGTGATGCTACTTTGTCTTGGTGATCTACACAAACAGGAGAGTAGAAAACAGCTATGGAGATGGCAGTGACTTCAAAGTGACACCAGATTTTTCAAAAAAAAGGCTATTTTTTTTTTCAAAAAAGGCTATTTGCTCTTCATGTGTTTCATGGTTGTTTGACAGTCTCACACTAAAACGTTTTGGGAAAAGCTCCAATACCCATTTGGTGATGCACAATGTCAAATATACAATTAGAGTCACTAAATGTGATAAAAACTACTAATGATCCACGAAATCAGGGTAACGAGTGGCCCACCAAAGAGTAGAACTTCAGTCCAGAATGACTTTTGGAATCTTGATGATTGGGCTAACAAAAACTTCATATAGTTGAAAGAGCAGAGGTGCAAAGTTCTGCACCTGGAGCAAGATTATCCCTGCACTGAAAATGAACTGGCTGAGTAGCAGCACTGATGAGAAGGGCTCGTGGTGGAGGTCACAGTGGATGTGAAGCTGAACATGAGCCCTGACATGGTGATGGGGTAGGAGCCTATCAGGGAGTTTGTCCAGCCTGAAGAAAAAAGCCAAGATAATAATACAACTGCTGTTTTAACCTGTATAATGAGGGAGAGAGAGGGACTTAAAGGTGAGATGATACAGTCCTATGTTGAGTGGGAATGGACCAGTCAGCCTCCACATTTCTGTGATTCCATTAAAACTGTGTTTTCTAAAATTTTATTTCATTAACATTCCACACAATTGTCTAGCTGAAAGCAAGACCCAGGAAGTTTCTTTATTGCAAATAGCCAGGATATTATGGTAGCTATATAGAAAAATACATTATGCTTTATTCATGGTTTTTCCTGACCTTTTTTCACAAATATGTAGTATCAGCCACACTCAAATACAGAGCTAAAGAGTCTATTAAGGTCCATTAGTTATTTATTAAGGAAAATACTGGTTCTAGATTCCTAAGGGAAATGTTTCTTACACATTTGTAGAATGTAAACATTTGCTGAAGGCAATAAAAAGTCTGACTGTCTTCCAGTCAACAGTCACAACTGATAGACACAGAATGTTGAGATACTGCCTCTGAGGCAGCAAGAAATCCTGGCATTATGCAACATCCAGGAAAGTTTTTGTATCAATCTCAGTGGAAGAACATTTCAAGCATATAGTTTTAATCTACCAGTTTATGAGATTATAAAACAGTGCTAATTTACCACTCACTTGACTAAAATAGAGAACTATGAGCATTTTAGAAACAAAACTAAGCAAAAGGGTGTGCCTTTGAAGGATAGATATGTGTTGGCAAAGATGAGGCTTTGGTTGGATTCTCCATGGACTGCTTACCTAATACTCCTTGCACATATTAAAGTAATTTTAAAGAATCCTCACTTTTGCTATCATGCTGAATATATGTGATGAATGTGGGGGAGATCCTGACTCTTTTGAAGTCATGGCAAACTTCCCATTCCCTCTGTTGCCAAACATTTTGTATGGACATGACTGTATGAACCTCATGAGGTGAGATTTTATCAAATGTGAGCAAGAGCTGCTGGCTGTATTTAGTATCAAATTATCTGTTATGTGGTGATTAAGCTTTGTTTCTTGCTCAGTCAAACATCCCGTCATGTTATGGGATAACAACTACTATGCCATAGGTGGAAAACACAGAGTGACTGGGAAGTAGATGAAAGGCTGGTGACTGAGCCTACCTCAAAACTGAAGCTTTTCTCTCTGTTACAGCATTCTTAGGCTAACCTACACTCAAGTTTTTTGCCGCAAGGATGATCTTATTTCTTGCTTTTCTTTCCAAAATACAGGATCCCCAGTTTTCCTCTCTTTGATTTCAAAGTAAGCTGAAACAGTCCCTCTGTGGATACATTTTCATGTTACTCTGTTGCAACATTTTGTATTGAATGGGCTGCTTTTAAACAAAAGTCCAGGGTTTTTCTTAAGTAAAACCTCTGTGTGGTTTTGACTCAATCTGAAATTTACATATCTTTAGTCTCCTGCCTAAATTTATCTTGGCTTGCTTCAAAGGGTCTCAATTCTCTGTATGTTGCAGTGATTGGGAACTCCACTGGTGACTTTTCTTGCTCTTGGATAGGATTTTTCAGTCTTAGAACTTAACGCTTCTCTAGAATACAAACAGGAAAAAATGGGTTCAAGAGCAAGACAGGGAGTTATTTTTCCCGAGTCAGCTACATCACTCAATTGGCTACCTGGCCAGACTGAAAAACACAGCTGAAAAGGCACTTAATGGGTGTAGAGATAATTTCAGGTCAATTTGGCACAGGGTGGAGAACCCCACCCAGATGAGTCAGAGATATCAGTGGAAGATTAGTTACACCTATCCTCATCATTTCTTGCATGGGTTTCCAGTCCAATATATCCCCTCAGACTTCCTGTTCTCAGTTTAGTGTATACAATGTTTAAAGTTTCCAAGCTCTCTGAAATAATCTAAGAACCTAAATTGGTTTGATTGTAATGTAAATGGCTATCATTCCCTGATTGCACTGTAAATGGTTATCATTGCCTGATGACACTGCAGTCTGGCATTATGACTGAACTTGCATTGGGATCCCAATGGAAAACTAGTCTGCAGCACAGCTCTGCCAGGCATTGCACACTCTTGCTTTACCAACTTTGGCAGTCGGTTACTGCTTTCATGAATCACCTTTTGAACTACTGGGGTTGTTGACATTTGTCAAGGATTTCTAAGTATCTCAGTGTCTGCCTGTCCACAAATCCAGGACATGCAGCCGCTTCCCTAGTGCTTACTTATGCTATAGAGAGTAGGCACAGCCTGAGAGGTTTATAGCACATGGCATCCACTGTGCAACTGATTTTGCATGCACTGGGGGTTTGACACATTTTGAACACTGTTTTTGCAGCATGTGCCTTTAAGTTCACTCTGCCTGGGGTACATCAGGCTCCATACAAATGCAAACACACATGATCTGTGTCAGTCTGAAAGAAGATTGCAGGAGTAGTAGGCAGGGTTGAAAAGATGAGTCTTCCTCTGACTTTGTTGGGTTCACCAGCAGAATGACATGCTGCCCAACACATGCCTGCAACATCACTGGTTTCAGGCAAGGTAGATCCTTTCCCAAAGGCTACAAGAGTTTGAAATCAGAGGGCCAGTGTGCTCATCACTAAGGAAGAAAACAAGTATTCTCATCTTAGTCTCATGCCCTAGAAAAACCTATGTAAAACTGCACAATCACAGATTCAGAATAAATGGCTATGCATGAATTGTTACTTCTCTAAGTCCTAAGGTACAGCATGAACTGCCCCTCAAACTGTGTGACCAAGATGGACATTTGCCACATGATCACAACAGAAAATATATCATATGGAGAGACATCACTGTGGCTATCTGCCTTACATGCTTGATAGCCAGTGTGTGGGACACTTTCTCAGATGTAGGACTCAGCTTCCTGTAAGGACACAGTGCTGTTCTTTTGTCCCAGTGGTTTGAGAGCTCTCTCAAACAACACAAAGCAAGGAACAAAATGCAAACCTGTATATCAGACAAAACCAAAACATTAGGCTTCAATGCTGAAAGAACCAAAGAGACAGCTGGTGATGCAGTAGCTGCTAAAAACGAATTTTTTTTCTTCATATGCAAGCAAACCACCAAACCTGCCCAAAGAGCTTCCTGAATTTGAACAGACTGCACACATATGAGCATGGTACAGTATATATCTACTGTAATAATTTCCATTGTGTAGAAGGGCTAGTTTTGAGTAAGCTGAGCAATAGGAGAATCATGGAATGGTGTGGGTTTGGTTTGGGTTGAAAGGGACCCTTGAATTCCATCTAGTTCTACACCTCTGTCATTGGCAGGGACACCTTCCACCAGACCACATGGCTCAAAGCCCCATTCAACCTGGCCTTGAGCTCTTGCAGGGGTTGGACATCCAAGACTTTTCTGGACAACCTGTTCCAATATCTCACCATTCCTGAGTATTAGGAATTCTTCCTAATAGCTAATCTAAACCTACCCTCTTTCAGTATAAAGCCACTCTCTCTAGTCCTAGAGAGAGTCACTTGTGCTTGTAAAAAGGCCATCAGAGGGTCTTATCAGAAACTAATATAATTGCTGCTTCTTATTTCTCCCTTTCACTGACACACGTTTGTACTTGAAGGTAACTTCTGTTGAAAGCCATAGCTGTTGCAACACTGGTAAATACCATATGATTTTTTCCATTAGACTTGCAAAGAAAACTATGAAGCAATATCAATTTAACCCTAACTGCAGTGGCTTGGGGTATGAAAGTCTATACAGATACAGGTTTTTCCACTTTGTTTAGCCAAAGTACTCCAGTCAGGATGTAGAGCTTGTAAGCTGTTCTGATCCCCAGTGTGGGCCAAACTGAAACTGTCAGCCTGGATGATTATTGTGGTGTAAACACAGGCCTGTGTGAGATAACTGACTCAGTTTTCAATTTAAACTACAGATTTAAAAATAAATTAGTTCAAATCATACTGTACCTTTTAGATCTTCAGTCTAAGACCTTGAAAAAAAAAGACAACTAAATTTTTTGCAACTGTTGCTTGATTAAAGGAATATTAATATGGTGGTAGTAGGTTACAGCATCTAACACTGTAGCCTTGACATTTCCTATTAAATATTTAACTGCTAGAAATGGTATACTTGACAAGCATTGGTGGAAATGAAACCTGGTTTTGAGAACACAAGGTTGATACTGTAAAAACAAGGATGAGGATATGGATAAAAGAAATATTATAAAGTTGTCACATTATTTTTTGTCTCCAAGAGAAGATTTTGATTTTTGATATTTATTTGAATGGATATTTTTCTTGTGGAGGCAAAAGTTTGTATACTCACTGAAAGAAGTGCATTTAATCCACAAACTGGTTTGGTTGGGGGGAGGTTGGGTTGCATATAAAAAACTCCTTGTGTTTTTAAAGCAGACTGGTTTTGAAACATGGTGGTGTAAAAAAGGCAAATGGGTGAAAAGATGGAGAACCTCACCAAGATACCAACACTTTTGTCCTTCATACATGACCTCAGCATAATATTTTTTTTTTACAGTGATACTATAACATTAGGAAACAGTCATTTTGCTTTTGAGAGTTAAAAGCTGGTGCTGATCTAAGTTTCGGTAGGAATTCTACCCTGACAAGAAGATGAAACATGGCAATTTAAGTATTATTCCTCTAGTTCTTGTATTAAAGTGCTATTTTTTCCATGGAAATAATAAGAAATATGATAAATCAAGTAAATTGCCTAAGCACCTTTAGCTCTTTTTCGTTATGTATTTGTCATACACTGCACTTCTCTATCTGTATTTTACTGCAGCATATGGTAGCATTTAAATTTTGATTGTAGCAAGGCCTAGTAACACCTAGGTTTTGGGAAAAGAATGCTCTAAGCTTCTGAGAAGTAACCTTGGCAGAGACTGCTTCTCAGAGGCAGCCTACACAAATCTGTCTCTAGTTGTTTCTGAGGACAGCAGTCAATTATTTTCTGTTCAATATATTCGATCACTTGAATTAGAGATGCCATGAATTTTCCTAGTAAGGACAGAAATACCAATTTAAAGGCTGATTAAAAGGACTGTAGTCATCTTGATTGAAATCTCAAAAGCAAAAAAAGTGGATGAACAATAAGCTGATGACAAACAATGACAGCATTGGTACCATACTTGGTATTGTCATATTTAAGTATTAGAATGAGGTTCCTGCCTATGTGCCTAGAATATACTATGCAATTTATACTCTGTCTTATTTTTTCTTAAAAATTAATACATGCAGAATATCAAATCTATAAAATATATTGCACCAACAGGTCTGCAATTTGAAGACCTCTGCTCACCCGAGACAGAAGTCAACCATCCCTGAAACAAGCCCCAGGAACTGGCTTTGTGCCCAGTGACTGTGGTGGAAGCAAGAATAACTTTTTTATATGTGCTGGCAAGTCATTCAGCATGTTCACCTCATTTCTTAATCCACTTGAAAGAAAAAGGGAAGGAATGCTTTGGTACTTCAAAAAACATAAGCAAACACACACACACACTGCTCAAAGTAACTGAGAGATGAAAGCTAAGGACAGATGACAGCCATGGGGCCATAAGGTGGAGTTAGGGGGAGCTGCAGGCTCTCAGGCAGTACATGCAGGCACTCTTTGCTCCCTACTACTGCACATGTCTCGTGCCTGTCCAAAACAACAGCCCTAAGGAGCAGCAAGGAATTCATTCTCTATCTGCTGGCAGTGCCTTCAGCTTTTCTGTTGAAAATACCAGCACAGATGCTTGTTAGTTGCAGAAGCAGTGACGATTTATTTTGGGATGAAGACAGGTCTCTTGGAAGCTGGATGAAATCCACCTAACTTATTTTGCAGAACTAATTTCAGCAAACTGTATTACAACCTCTTTCAGTCACTATGAACCTTACTTGACTCAGATGAGCAAGAGATTCAGATAAGAAAGAGAAATTTAACTGCACTCTTGAAGTTGCACTGCCATATCTATTCCTATAGGTATATTTCTGTATTTGCTTTTAGCACTGTTTCTGAGCCATAGTAATTTTTACCAGCTAGTTGCCTAATTTAATTCCCCAAGAAGAGACACAAAATTTGATGGTGTATGAGACGCCTTAATTTAAAAATTTTATTAGACCTACATCCATCAATGTACTGGGAAGAATGAAGCAATCAGTTCTGCCTTGCCCTTGACCTTCCAGCATATCACTGATAGTGGCCACAGTCACAAAGTAGCCTATGTGAGTCAGTAGTTAATTTATCCATCTCTGCATTGCTCTTAGGATGAGTTTGGATTGCTCTTGGATGAGTGTTCTCTTTGTGTTCCTCCATATACAGAAAGTTTTAGATTGCAGCCTGTCCTTGTTTTACACCAAAGTTGATGTGAAGCTCTATGTATATGCACTGATTTACTGTAACTACAGTGTTGCCTCCTATTTTTTATTGTTTTCTTAGTTACTAGAGTGGTTAAGATTTTTAGCCTGCTGAGAGAGCCATGGTGAACAGCAAGCAAATCTCCAGGTATGCAAAAAGTTTCTATGTTACACAGTCCATAGGAGGAAAAAACCAAAAAGTTCAGAATAAAGAAGACCTCATTTCCACAGTAGGTACCTCAGCACTTCAATTTGTCCCTTAAGATAGAGGGAGATATTATAGTATCTGAGATTGCATTGAACAGCAACTACAAACCAAGAAAGACTTTTTACTGGCCACTGTTATGGACAGTAAGTTATAAACATATCATGGAGGGTTGTAGTTGTTTTATGGAAGATAGTCAATTTTTCATATATGATAGGGGTATGAGATAATGTGTTCATGTCCTGCTTTGCTGCTGGTCTCTTAACCTTTTGAAATTCCTTGACTATATTTACTATTTTGCAAGCAAATAAGTGGAATGCTTATGAAGCAATCAGGGTTGAACCTTCTTCTATCAGTGGTGCATTTGGTCCTGTACAGATGGCCAGAAAATATCAAGCTACTTTCTAAATGTTCAGTAAGAAGCATGATGCTGGAGTATATTTTAGATAACTAATCTTACACAGGAGTGTTTGTCTTTAGTTTAAAGTAGAATGTCAGTATTCTACATGCATGTGTAATTTCTGGGTGTATGACTTTCTACACAAAATAACTAACACAGAGTTGCATCATCTAAAAGAATGCTGTGTGACATAATGCTTAATGCTATGAGACTGGATGAAATAGCATAGAATAGGAAAGCTACAGTCAATCTGGTTTATGTACTATTAACATAATAAACTGCAAGATTTTTTGTTTGTAGTATTCCTTCAGGACCAAGAATAGGCTGTCCTATACCCTGGAAAGGTGCTACTATGCAAAATAATGAGAAGAGGTGTGGTCGGATTATTTGAGGGCACAATGTACTTAAAAAGCACTCATCTATCTGTGTGAATAATATGAAGTTCCATCATCCCTGGGACACTTCTGGAAATAATAAATGTATTCCCAAAAAGCTTTGGACCTTAGCTGGATTGTCCAACAAACCTTCTCGAATCAATAAATAGAAATAGGCACTTGCAGCTGGCTTGGCTGAATCACTCTTTTAAGACATTTCTCCTGCTTGCTCCAAAATGACCCTAAGCAACAGGCACTTCAGTTAGGAGACTAAAATATCTGAGATGAAATGTGCAAGTGGCCATCCAGATTTTGTAACATCTAAGAAAATGTTTGCACTGCTATACTTGAAAAGGGCATTTTTTTCTTTTTGTTCTGTATCCTTCTGTGGTTGCAGAAGATGTACTGGCAGGGGTGGCCAATTCTGTCCTGACAGAACAGAACTGATCACTTTCTCAAGAGATAACAAATACTGGCACTGTAATCACTTCACAGGCAGAGTAAAAAGGGATGTCTTCTGATACCATTTCACCTTCTCAGATACCTAGAGAAAAAAAATCCTGATCTTGCTCTCAGTTACTGCTCCTTAAATGATTTCAAAACCAAGCACTCCAGGCAGAGCATTTCTGAAGGCTACTTCCATGTCTCTAGCAGTCAGTCACTTAGCATGCAGAATCATGGCTTACAACCTCCACTACCTGAAGTGTGATCGTAATTACTCAGAAAAATATTTCTTTGTTTGCTTGAGAGAAAGCCTTTATTCTTTAAGTTGTCTTGATAGGAATGTCAAGAAAAGCCACAGGCTTCCAAGGTTGGACTGAATCCTTTTTTTTAAATATCAATATAAACAAGCTCTACATAATTCAATTTCTAATTGAATCTCTCATCTCAGACATACCTGCTTGATTAATTACTTTGGAAAATTATTTTTTTTTTACCTGACCAGCTTTTAAAAATGGTTACTTCTGTGATACTGAAACTTAAAAGTAACATTATTTGGGAACTGAAATATCTTCATGATTTAATGACTATGAGAAAGTGAAACTTCTGTGCTGGTAAAGTTTATTTTTAGTGGTATGATTTCTACATTTACTGTAAGATAAATGCAAGCTTGGAATATCACATTTTGAAACTTTTTAGATTACTTATGCTAATTTATGTGATGTGGGGGTTAATCTCTGTCAATTCTAAGTCAAAACCAAGATGTCTGTCAACACTTTTATTTATTGGAATGCAAAAATCTGACTGAAGAAAGCAGAAGGACTTCATGTGGGTGCTATCAAGAGAAGACTGATTGGTGGAGCTGTGGTTTTTCGAGAGAAGGAGGAATATGGTGGAACTGTGAAGTTGGCAGAGGCCAAAGGTTGACTCCAGTTCTAGGGCATGACTACAGCTACGAACAAATAAATGGGCATTTGGGAGGGGTGGGGTGTAGACCAAAAGAAAGCTCAAAATGGATGAATAACCAATTTTTATTTCTTTTCTCTTCCTCAATGCAAAGTTATGGAACTTGGTGCCTGTTTGAAAATAATGAGAACCATAACAAAGAAACACATTGCCAACCACTTTTGATTCTAAGAAGGATAGCTCAAAACTCCACCAATTTTGGCTAATTGCTCAGGATGAGTGGGCTAGCAATATTACACAAAGATGCTTATTTTTCAAGAATATTTTGACTGATTATGTTAGGACATTAGTGTTTCATGAGTTACCAGTCCCAATAGAAGTCCAAAGCAAAGGTTTCTTGTGTAAGATATCACTACCTGCCTCTTGTAGCCTGAAATCTTTCAGATGCCTTTAGTGCAGCATGACAGGGGGGAACATAGGTGCAAGCACATCAGCAGATTAGTGTGCAGGTGCAGGGAGGGATCCTTCTTTGCAGCCTGCTGTGGGGGCAGAAGCTCAGCAGGACTCTGCATCCTCTGCAGCTGTGGATCCCAACAGGAAGAGCTCCTTCAGCTTCTTGTGCCTACCCATGTGACTTCGTGGATGCTAGTATCACCTATGTAGATTATACAGCATTTTTTCTGTTTTTTTTTTTTTTTTTTTTTTATTTTAGATGCTCAGGGCTCATAATGGTTTAATTTGTTGAGAAACGGCTAAATGAGGGGAGAATCTGACAGAGAGGTTAATTAGAGCAGGGAAAGCACCATTTGCTGTTTGCCAAATATTGACTGCATTTTAAATCTCAGAATACTCTTAGCTCTGCAAGTAAAGCACCATTTTTCTGTAATGCAGCAAAACAAAATACTGCTGTGTGTAAGTTCACTGAGAGTCTTTGGAAGCTAGAAAAGAATTAGGAAGTAGAAGATTGATAATCTGAATGGCAGAAAAGCATTGGAAGAATGGCAAAAGAAATTAGAAGGAAAGACATTGTTATAACTAACATACATGTCTTGGTATCAGAAAGCAACTTCTAAATTTGTGACTCTTCCTAGCAAAGCATCTTATTATTACTATCTGCTTTTCAGAGCTTCAAGTGATTAAATGAGCACCAGGAATGAAAGTTAAAAATTAGGTCTAGAATTGGAGAATTAACAAAGATAAAAAAAATTAAATTCACATTTGGAACCTATAGGATAACAGAATTGAGGATCTCTGTGCAATTTTAATTTGCTCTCTCAATGTGCAGACATTGTGATTGTCTTTAATAATATGAAACTGTACTTATATTTTTCAGTAATTTCTCACCTCGGACCATGGTTTGGATTAAAAAGAAATCACATTTTCTTTACAGAGTTCTCATGATTGCTGTTAATAGAATAAGCTAAATAATTAAAAAGCATTATTATAATTACCTCCACAAAGTGACTATTACATTAGATGGTATCATTATTCTCATTCTATAAGAAGAGCCAGAGAAATGAAAACCAAAATTACCAGTACACAATATATGCCAATGTCTATTAAAAAAAAAGATATAGGCCCTAAATTTTCAAAGCATGAGGCTCACTTATGGGCCAAGACAGCAAGTTAAATGTAAAAAAATGTCTAGAATCACAAAAGCAGTCTGTGTTTGAGGAAGGTTCAGTTTCCCAGAACAGCACTCAGCTATTTACTCTTAAGGTCATCACTTGCCAGCCTGCTTTTCCCTGGCTTACCCAACGCATGCCTACTTATGTCTTTAAAGGAAGCAGCCTACAGTCTCTACCCTTACAGGCTCCAGATTTGTCCCAGAGCATCATCCACTCCCTTTGTGAATCTGGAATATCTTGCTATTAACTTGAAATTAAACATGATATCATGACACTTACACACGAGGAAGAACAAACTGAGATTGAACAGAGAGCCCTCATTTGGACATCTTACAGGCTTACAAATGCTTGGCTTTACTGTCTCATTGTTTTCAATGGTTGTATAAGAAAGAAGGAAGCTGAATTAAAACAGGTTTCCAGAGAGAGCATGATCATCAGGATACTGAAGGTGCATTGATCTTAAGTGTTAGTAATAAAGCAGTCCTCAATTTAAATAATCTTACAGTGATTTCTGCATCCTACAGTAACTGCCGCATACTCAGATGTTCAAATGAGTAAAAAGAGAAATAATTACTATTTTCAAAGCACAATGCTTTTTATTAATGGTACATGATAGTAGGCTGCAAATTCATTCTTTGGCATGGTGTGATAATTACCTGTCATATTTGAGATGGCCAAGTCTAATCCACCTCATACTGAAATGAATGAAAATCTTTTCATTGTCTTCAGCAAGTGCAATGGCATCTCTGGATAGCTGTAAGGTTTCTTGGCATTTCACCTGAACGATGCAGATTCAGCACCTGCAGTTTCATATAAGTGTTGCTAGCTCTTTCACCCTAAACACAGTATTTCCACAGAGCTAAATCATTCTTTCATTTGTTTGTTTGAAGTGATGTTTTACAGTCATTGTATTTTCATGTATTTTTAAGCCTATGTCCTGTAGTAGCTGAACAGACTCTGCAGAATTGTGAATAGAATGTCCCTACCTAACTGCAGCTTTTCAAGGAGCTCATTACTGTTATTTTTACAGCTGCATACAGAGAAAATTAGAAAATGAGGGAAACAGCATAGGCTTTTAAGTAACAAGCCCCTACCATACCCACAACTACAAGGAAAGTACAACTACAACAAACCCTTCTGCTGGAAAAATGCCAAGTGTGACTTGGATTGAGTCCAAAGTTTCTGCAAACCATGTAATAATAGTTATTTCTTGAATAAAGAACTCTGTAAGGTCAAAAACCCCCCACCTCTTTCTCAAACATTCCTACTCTGTGTTATCAGGGCCATGTGGACTATGTTTGATACAGTCTCCTGCGAACACTTGCAGAGGGGCCCTTGCATCAATGTGCAGGAGCAAGGATATGCTTCATCCCAGGGCTCCCATATCCATCTGCTAGATGCAGACCCCTATAAACTTGCCAGCCCATTCCTGGTTCTCCCCAGGGAAAGCTGTCCATCACTGCTGCAGCAGGGTGGGTGCCCCAGCAGAGGAATCTGACTGCAGGTGTGAATGTAAGGAGTGGGAAGAGAGAAGCTGTGCACAGTGCTGCTCCTCCCATGTCCATGACTAGGGAGGATACTTTACATCACCTTCTTCTCCAAATAAAATCTTATGTCTTCTTGTTTATTATCTGGTACAGACTGACCAACTCTACATTTCTTGTAATTTCTGGCTGCATTTTTCTGTGCTTTTTACACCACCACCACATTTTTTGCTGATTGTCAGATTTTTAGAAATGTGGCTAGATCCTACTGATTGTTTCCTGGACACTGGGCATCCCTCAGAAATCACAGAATCATAGAATGGCTTGGGTTGGAAGTGGTAATTAAAGATCATCTAGTCTCAACCCCTCTGCATTGGGAAAGCACACCTTCCACTAGAGTGGGAAGAATCACCTCTCCTGATGTGCTGGCCACGCTTCCATTGATGCAGCCCAGGGTACAATGGCCCTTCTGGGCTCTGAGCACTCATTGCCAGCTCATTTTGAACTTTTTATCAACTGAATGAGTGCTCTGTACTTCTGCTTTGCAAGCACAATGTGTTACTTGCAGAATATTGTTTCTGTAATTCATGGAATATCATAACTCTAACTGAATAATTGACCTTGGCTGGCTGCCAGACACCTACCCAGCTGCTCGCTTATTCTTCCTCCTCAGCATGACAGAAGAAGAAAATGTGAGAAACCTCATGGATAGAGGCAGGGAGATCCCTTGCAGTCACTGTCACAGGCAAAACAGTCTTGACTTGGAGAAGACTGATTTCATTTATTACCCATTTAAAAAGAAAGAAGAAAAAGGTAGGGTGATGAGAAAGAAAGATAAACCCAAAGCACCTTCCTCTCCACTCCAGACCTTCCTCCCAGGTTCAACTTCAATCCTTTTTTCCAAAATCTTCTAACTCTTCTACTTCCTCCTACCCCAAGTGGGACAGGTGGATGGAGAATGAGGGTTTGCAGTCTGTAAACAAATGCTCCTCTCTGCTGCTTCTTCTTCCTCCTCACACTTTCCTGTTGCTCCAGTGAGAGTCCTTCCCATAGGGTATAGTCCTTCCAAAACAGACTGGTCCACTGTGGATGCTGCAGCTCCTTCCAGGCAGTCTGCTCCTGTGTGGGCTCTCCATAAGCTGCACGTTCTTCAAGGGTTTCTTCACCAGCTGTGGCCTAGGGAGCACCATGGGCTGCACTGTGAACATCTGCTCCTTTGTATTCCATGGGCTCTAGGGGAACCACTGCACCTCCTTCCTCTCCTTTTCTGATCTAGGTATCTCCAGGGCTGTTTTCTATTTTCTCAATCCTTTCTCTCTGCTGCTCTGAAGGTTTCTAACCCCTTTTTAAATATATTTTTGCAGAGGTGCCACCAGCATGGCTAACAGGCTCTGCTGTGCATCATGTGGTGCCTCAGTTTTGGAACTATTTGGAACTGTCTGCCCAGTGCAGGGGCAGGTCCTGGTTTCTTCTCACAAAGGCCACCCTCACAGCCCCTCATTGCCAGCACCAGGGCATGGACACCCAACACAGTTGCTGTGCAAGTGTGCAGTAAACCCATCTTGTCCAAAATGTGCCAGGTGTCAACATTCATCCAAATCCACTCTGCAATCAGTCTGTGCCTGCATCTGTCCCACCTGCAGTGAGTCAGGGTGCTGGTCAGGTGGCCATAGTCTGGCCATGGCTCATTGCCTCCCACAGGACTGCTCCTGCCCTTTCTTCCCACGCTTGCAGCTGCATAACTCTTGCTCCAGCATGCCTCACAGCACAGTGTGCTTTGGTTATGATTAAGTTTCTTAATCCACTGAAAAACTGCACCCTTTTCATTTGCAGGGTTAGCTTTCTGACAAGTTTCTTTCCTGACAGATGGTGAACATCTAACTTAGTTCAGCTAAAAGTTTAACTGTGGATGAATAACCATGATGGGCAATGTTCATAGTGTGCATGCACATTTTTTATTCCCAGAAAACCCAAATGAAAATACAGGACGCTTTTTGAATGTGGAATGAGGACAGGTATATATGATTTAAAAGAGTTGCAAATGTCCATGCCAGAGTCTGTTACAAACTTGGAGCTCTGGGAAATAAAATAAACAAGATTGCAGGATGCCCAGCTTTCCACATTATTTTCCAGAAAAATTATCCCAAATTGCACAACACAATTCAAACCAGGCAAAGCATAATAGGTCAGGAAGCCAAAAATCTCCAACTGAAGGCCCAGAGAAGGATAAGGGTTCTCAAGTATCTGAAGGAAAAGGATTTGCTTCCTAGAAAAGGCTGTTCAGCTAGGAGCATTCCCCTGAGATACAATATGATAGTTACCTATGAAATCACAAAAGTGTCACAGTGAAGGTGAAGAGGGTATAAAATTAATATTTACCTTGGACCCCAGCCAAGGTGATAATACCAATGCTTTCCAAAACTTGAATGCTTCCAGGGGAGAAGAGAGCATCCCAGAAGGTGCTGTGTATCTTACTCCTGGATGTCAAGCAGCCCTATCCAGACAAGGAGGAAGCCTGGGTGGAAAATGGTGGGACTGCCTGAGGACTAGAAATAAGGAGCAACTGGGAGCAAAAGAGCCATAACTGACTCACTCAGTAGAGTCTTGGCTTCAGCCCTGGTAAGGCTCCCATAAGCTATAACTTTTATAGCAGAGAGATTAGATAGTTTGATTTAGAGTAGGCATACCCAAAGTATTTAGATTAATCAGAATAATAAGTCACCAGGACCAGATAACATTCACCCAAGAGTTCAGAAGGAAATGAGACATAATATTGCACAACTATTGGCTATCCACAGCAAGTGCTGGAGGGGGAACCTGGGAGCTACTGAGCAGTGAGTCTGACTCATGAGAAAATTGTAGAACAGGTCTGTAGAAAAGAAAGAGATTGCTGAATACATGAATAAACAGTGTCTATTGAAAAAGTGTCAGTGTGGCTGAAATGAAGGGGTGTCATATCTCCCTGGCCTGTTGGAATTATAACATGGGCAAAGGGAATAGTACATTTGAATTTCCAAAAAGCCTTTGATTAGATTACATGCTAAAGGTTACAAGAAACCCAAACTTACACAGCCATAGGATTACATGAAATGACCTTTTATCTACTGGAGGATAGATAAAGGTTTGAAAATAAAGGTTAATGCTGTATTGAGTGGAAAAATATTGGCAGTGGAAAAATACTTCATAGGGATTAGTATGAGGACCAGATTTATTCATCTTCTTCACCAGTGATCTGGAAAGGGAAATGCAGCAAAATCATCACATTTCAAAATCATACCAAGCTCTTAAAATAGGCACTGAGGAGATCCAGAAGTTCACAAAACTGAACAGAAAAAAAAGATATCTAATTAATTTCACCCATCTAAAAGAAAAGCAGTGCATCTAGAGAAAAAGAATCTAAAAGTCACCTACGTGCAGAACTCAGGACTCTCAGGATTCCAGCTCAGGAAAGTGATCTTGGAAATATTGCAGTCAGTTTACAAAAATTATTGTCATAATGTATCAGACCCCAAAAAGCCAGCAAAATGCAGATCATTGACAGGAAAGGTGTTAAAAATAACAAAAGGAGCATAATTTTGCTGCTATGCAAACCCCTCATCTTGTGAACTTAAAATTTCTGGGTCCTCCTGAAAAACACAGTAGAGCCAGACAAGGTACAGGGAAAAGCAGCTAAAATGATTGAGGGGAAGTCACGGCAGTCTTAGAAGGAAAGATTCAAAAGGTTAAAGCTGTTTAAAAGGGAAATGAGTAGTCTGAAAGGAAAATGGACTAAAATTTACAAAATTATGAGGGTGGTGGAAAGGTCAATGCAGAAGTAAATTTACTCTATCTTGCAATACTAGGACTAGAGAGAACTTGGTGTAGCTAATTGTAAAAAGGCAAAAGGGATATACTATTACAGCCTTAAAAGGGAGTAGATAAATTTCTTAAAGGGAATCTTCTTAAAGGCAGTGATGTATATTACCTTCTGACACCTTTTAACCAAGTCTCGTGGACAGTAGGGAACTGGCCTCTTCTGCCTTCTCCCAGTGGCATTTCCACTGCCACTGTAAAAGACAGTATGGGCACTGATGGTTTGTCCCACTGATCCTGAAATGGAATTTTTTATGTATTCTTACCTCCTAAATGGGCTGGACTAAATAAGGCATAAGGAGAAACTTGTCATAGAAAACACATGCTAAAGGCACTGCTTTAATTTCTTCAAACCTCTTTAAAAAAAATAAAAAAAAAGGAGGTAAAAATTAGGAATTAAAAAAGAATTTCCTGCCACTAATTTCATGCTCCCCCTCATGAAAATGTCCTATTTCTGTCCTTTCCTTAGAATTTTATTAAGCATTAACCACAGTGCAAGTTGTGCAATACACTCATATTGAATACTAATACAAAAAAGCAGGAAGTACAATAAACACAAGAACATGACAACATTAATTAAATACTGCATCGCTCTCTTAAAGTTCCTTGCCCAATAAAATGGAATAATTTAGTTTTATTCTGTGCCCCACACAATAATGATCAAATGAAGTGGAACTACGTTTCAAGTTTTCACAGCTCTTTTATCTCAGAAATGTACAAAAAATTTTACTGCCCTCTCTCTGTGCCCACTGCTCCTGCAGCTGACATGCAAATCAAATCTGCTCTGCTCCCTCACCAGCTCCCTTCCCCCACCAGAACTGATAAGGAAAGAAGCTAGAGCTGCTTTCCTTCCTTCTGATGCTGTTGCTGAGCAAGCCTGAAACTTGACTTTTCACTTCTCTCTCCTATTCATGACCACAGAGAAAATAAATAAATACTGTGTTATTTCCTGGCGGTACCCCTAAAACAAAGGAAAGTAAAGCTCTCCTTTCTCTCCCATATACTGCTTTACTTGCTGTCCTATGAACCCCAACGAGATGGCACAGGTATCTTTAGCTATCATTATCTTCAGGTGTCTGTGTCCTTCTGTGATCCTCATCTATTCAGGGCTCATTCATCCTCTTACCTCAGTGGAATGGCTGGTTATGGCTTCCCACGTGTCTGCCCCACCTGCCCCTGAATTCCTGCCCCACCTGCCCCTGAATTCCTGCTCGTTCTGCTCGCACCGGGCTGATCTCAGAGCTGGCACTGCCCAGTGCTGCCTATCAGCACACGGCCCGTGCAGTGCGGCCGCGCAGCCCCTGCCGCTCACACGGACTCCGTGCCAGGGCGAGATCCTCAGCCGTGTTATTCTTGTTGGGCTGAACGGAGTAAGGGCAAGTGCCTGGGAATGCAAAGTCCCGCCATTCCTGTGCTCAGGAGATTTCGATCACCCCGCTGCATGATCGATGTTGGTTCCATTGTCCTGAAGGGGAATGGCTCTTAGAGCTCGGACAACGCCCGGCCCCGGGGAGTGCCCTAACCAAAGGTATCTGTCAAGGGGAAGTTAACCCAGCCTTGGTTCTTGCTTTCCTTGGTCCCGCAGAATGCAGCTTCTCATATCAGGCGTCCATCCCATTTATGCTAAAACCAGTCATTCATCCATCTGAATGCAAAAAAACCACGTCAGTATTCTAGGTAAGCTGAACTGCACTTTATTATTCAGCCACTGAGAGGAATGAGCAGTTAGTCAGAGAGGCTTCGCTCAGCACATCACTTAAACAGCTGAGAGAGTCACAGCAAAAGGTGTCCTGTCTGGAGGGACCCTGTGGTTTCAGAAAAGAAGAATAACTGTGTGATATTTTTGTAATTTGGTGTTAAAATAAAATTTTTATAGCAATTAGAGATTTTTGCTCCTATTCCTTGTAATTTATTATCTTTTATATTTATTTAAAGGTTTAAATGGATATGTGGTATGTGAACAGATGTGACCTTTATATTTTAAAGACTGTGAAACATTCCAAACCTTTAGGTAGAAAAATAAATCAGCTTATAAGGTGATGCAAGGAAAAAGGTCTTTATTTTAAGGAGACAGTGTAGGGCATTTATTATTACCTTTATTTTTTAAGGAAGAATCTGAACACATTCATCTCTGAGAGAGAAATAAATGACAAAACTTTCCAGAAGCAAGAAATTCTCTGTGAATTTTCAACATTTCAGTGCAGGCACCTTCAGACATTCCTGTGTGTGGTGTTCCACATTTCATTCTGTACCTCCAGTCTGTGTCCCATGTATTTGCCTCAGTACAAATTTTCATAGCAGAACAACTACACAGAATCTTTTCCAATAGCAGTCATATCATGACAACTGTGGGGAAAATGTTCTTTTCATTTATCTCTCCAAGTGAGCAAAATGTACCCTTCCCTTTACTATTGTGTGTTGCACTGTGTATTTCAAAGAGAATCAATGCTTGGCAACTCATGACCACACTCCTCAAACAAATAATTTCTGTGTTGCCAAGGTGAAAGTCTGAACAACTTCCAACACATCAGAGACAAAGCTGGCAAGTCTGAAATCAGTCTGTAACACTTACATCTGTATGATACTCAATACAATTCAAACAGTGGGCAGATCTGGCCCAGTAGAATCCAGGAAAGCAACTACTTTTTGTCTGTGAACAAAATTCTCATTGCAGCTAGTGAAATGGCTGCAGGAAATTTCAACTAGTTTCTGGTAGTATATTATGATGCACAACACTGATGTAAGCAGAAAATCATAATAGAATTAAATAATGGATTTTATTCTTCAGCTCTTAATTTTTTAGAGAAGTCTCCAAAACTAACCTCTTTTAATTGAAAATATTTTTTTTTTCAGTTTCTTCTAGTTTGAGTAATGTATGATGATAAAAATAAGCAGAATGCTATTTCAAAAAACAGCACCATTAAAATAGCTGTGAAATTTTGGTCTTCTCTTTTTATTATGGAGTGCACACCTAACATACAATGGTTTACATGTGCAATTAGGAAATTGAGCTCCTGAGGGAGTAGAAATGCAGATGATGTATAGTGGCATTCTTAGGAAATAGAAACACTTCAACAGAAGGTTCTTGGTCAGGGAGACTGTCCCATGGAATGAACTGGTGGTATTTTAAAGACAGAGACTTACACTAATGCTTGCCAGAGTTAAAAATATAGATGAAATTTTGATTTTCTGGGCATACAAACTTTTGACGAGCATTTATCATGTATGTTGAACAAAAAACGTTTTCTATGCACTTGTCAGAAAGATAAGAAAGGACACAAAAAAGAACAATAAAAATTTAGAAAACAAAATTGAAACCTTGTTGTTATCATTATAGTAATGTAATTGTTTCCAGGTGATTTTTGTCTGGTTTTTGTTGTCCAGTACATCAGGGCGTGGAACAGCAACTGCAAATACAAGAGGACAGAGAACTACTGTTCAGAAGAAAAATAAACCCTACTTCCAATTTTCAGCCATATCATAAGAGAGTTGAGCTAAATAAAGAATTCAGAGTGTGAGATTTTGGTCTAGTACTTTCCTGTATGCAGTTACTCAGACATATTTGTTATTACATTGCATTAATACACTCACATATATTATTTTTAAAACAAGAATTGGGAAGGTGATTACAAATGCAGCTGATATTCCTAGAAGTCTGATAACACTCACTGTTCTCTGTTAAGTCTGTCTAGCCAAGAGTGAAACACAAAGATGAGACAGATTAGTATAAAGGGGTTTCTCACTCTGGGACGGAATTTATAATGAATGTATCAAACTCTGTTAGGCAACTGGAGAAACCTTGGGTTATAACAGAGGACCTGTAAACATCAGGGTTCTTAGAGGAGCTTGGCACCTTGAAGTGGCACTTACCACCTCCAGGTGTTAGGCAAGCTGTTCAGCACTTTGCAGAATGAAGTTTTACTTCATTTTTTCACAAAAAACTCCAATTAGTGTGCATCAGATTCACAGGCTTGACAAAAAAAAAAAACAAACCCAGAGTAATTATCACCTGCCTACTTATATATTGCTAAAGGTATTTTTCTAGTGCAGAAGAGCTCCTATCTTTTGAAAGGGAAAATTTGTTGGTTTAAATAAAATGGGTTTAGTGTATGGTTTATAATTCATAAAAATCTAGTGGGAATATGGAATTTGCCTATTAATTCTATTTTAAATAAAAACTGAAGCAATAGAACAAACTAATTATTCAGTTAATATGAGTGATCTCCATAGAGGAAAAGATGTTTCTTCAGGTGTGCAAGGAATTAAACACTGTCAAAGCTACAGACAAAGTATAATGAGTTTACAAAATCCATTCTATTTTCTTTATCTGTTCCCTGAAGCCACAGTGTTAATATTCACTTTCATTCAAATTGGTCTCAGGCCTATTTTATTTTGTTTGGGTTTTTTGTCGGATTTTTTTGGTTTCTTTTTTCTTTTTTTTTTTTTTTTTTT
>VXAC01008857.1:1107137-1117685 GCA_013399225.1 Rhipidura dahli | reverse complement strand
TTTTTTTTTTTTTGTGGAGCAGTTTACAAATTGGGAAGAAACTTGCACAGTTTAAAAAGGAGGATATGCATTCTTCATGCCCCCCGAGAGTCCATTTCTGGGAACTATCTGCAGTCATTTTTGCAGTAATAAAGGGTTTTATTCAGAATTGCTGGTAAGTTATGCAGGAACACTGTCAAGAATAAAGCCTGTTTGTTGACACTATTCATTTCAAGAGAGACTAAGCCTTGTCTTGAAGGCTCATAAAACCTGTGACTCCTGACCAGACTCACTAAGTTTCGGGTAGATTTTATATTGGCACAATGTGTCCAAATTAGGAAGCAAACTATGTCCTCTTCCTAAAATATACTCTGTGATAAGCACATTAGGCTGAGAGAGAGAATGTGGAGTTTAAGCAGAGTCAATTTAACTTACTAGCAGCTGTGTCAGTCCATCTTTTTGGGCTGCATTCACCACCACTATGCTCTATACTCTATTATTTTTTTCAGCTCTGAAATGAATGCAGATTGACTTGCTAGCAGTTAACCTCATGGGTGTCAGTGGCTGCCTAAGCTGCAGGAAAAGGGTGAATCAAAGGTGCTGCTTGTGTCTGGGGCAGACAAGACGGAGCTTCCTCCTTGGTCCTGTCAGAGGGATCTCTTTGGCACTCTGTCACACTGCACTGCACAAAGCTGTTTTATTCTTTCACAGCCTCAGCAAGGAAGATAGGCTCAGTGACCTCAGTAAAACAGGCAAATGTGGTTTTCTTCCCCATAGCTGAAAATTAAATGTATTATTTTGTCCTCCTACCGGGTCATAAAAAAATCAATTTTGTGTCAGCAACAAAGCTGCTCACCAAAGTGTTCTCTTCCCTGGTCAGCTGGGAGCCCTGAGGCTGAGCAAATCCCCCTCTCTGCAGGGATATCTCCTGTATCTGCTACCCCTGTGCCCGGACCCCATAAGTACCTGCCCCTCTTTTCCCTCCCATCTCCTGTGCCAAGCCCTACCCAGGCCACACCATGAGACTGACCAGGGAAAGGTGAGACAAGGTCATGCTCTCCACCCCTGGGGTTCCTCTGCTCTCTTCTCTGTGCCTGGGACAGTGTCCCACCCCTGCTAGTGTGTTTTCTCCCCAGGAGGGGCAGAGGTAGAGGGGAGCAGGCAGGGGTGCAGGATGTGTACCACACAGGCTGTGGGGCTGACTTGTTCTCTACACTCTGAACCAGTCGGTGCAAATGGGGCCATGGAAGAGCCACTTTGTCACTGTTACTGAGCCAGTGTGGATTTTTCTGAAGTTATCTACTTCACCTCTTTTCAAAGCCGGTCCTACTTACGAAGGACCTGGTGTTTACTTAGATCCTTGTTGTCAAAAAGTGAACTGTGGGGATTGATCTTTTTCCTGGGACATCAGTGCAATTTAGCATTTGGAAAATTTCTGGGACTCAAAAGCTTTTTCTCCTTCCCAAATTATTTGTCCAAAGTAGGCTGTGTAAAAAAATTCTTCACTAGGTAATTTTTATCACTATGATTGTTAGAGTGGGAACTGACAGGGGAAGTGGCTTGCTGAAAACTGTAAATATTGTTAAAGTTAGAATATAACATGATTAGACTTCATATGTTCTGTTATCCTATAGCTAATTTATCTGTTAATATTAGACCAAGAGATACTATTGAAAGCAATGGACATCCCATATCAGGTCAGCACTCCATGGGGACATAAGATGAATCGCATACCTGCAAGGCTAAGTTGCAGACAAGGCACAGTTTCTTGTACATCAGTGGTGTCAATCCTTGAGAATTTAGCTCTAGTGCATTAATAAAAATAGAGGGCACCTTTGTGTAGTATCTACTTTTCCTATGTCTAAAGTGCTCCATAAGTCAATTCTGTAAGCTAATGGGATGGAAATGGATCAACAGTAATAGCATGAGAAAATGCCACTCTAGCGCACAGAAGCCAGCAGATAAGCTGATTAATGCTCCATCAGTGTCTGGTACAATAGAAATAGTCATTATGGAAGAGCTCTAGTACATGATATCTTTAGAAAGTAAGCACTTGACACTGTTGGGTTTTGTTTGTTTGTTTGTTTGTTTGGGGGGTTTTATGTGCTTTTTTTTGGTGTTTTTTTTTTTTCTCCCACAAATGTTGGAATGTTCGCTAAAAGTATTTGCTGAGTGGTCAGAGGCATTGACAAGGATAGAAAAAACAATTCTCCAGCCATAACTGCTGAGAAATGCAGAAAGTGAGTCTTTCCTGTTTACCATGTGTCTTTGGTGTCAGTAAGACAAATGAAATGTCCTTTTAAGAATTATCTAGAGAGGAATTGGTTTGCTTATCATTGGGGCATGTATGAAAGGGCCATTGTGTCCCTCACTTTATGATCCACTGTCTAATCTGTTAACTATACCCAGGAGTGTGAAGAAGAACACAAGGACATAAGGATATGAGTAATTATTATTGGCAATCTTAGGCCTTGGAACACCAAACTGAGAGCAGGACTGAAATCCTCATTAAACATATAAACCAAAACAGAGTCAAGCACCACTCTGAAACCTGAGAAAGCCAAATGACTTCCCAACCAAATTTAATGGGAAACACAGTATCACTGACAAGTGCTGAATGCTTTCCTAAGGAACAGGAAAACTTTCATTACCTCAGGAAAGTTTAGGAAGAGTTGAATAATTATCATATGTGAATAGTGAATTACACAGTCCTACTGGTGACAGTTCCTTACACCCTTGAGTTTTTCTTCCTTTTGCCCTCAGAAGGCTTCAATATTCAGTACAGTTTTTGGGCTCAGAGCTCTTTTCAGGCAGCCCCCTTTCCAGCTGCCTGCTTTCTGTAAAGGAGTCTTTGTTATTGTCCTGGCATCTTCTCCTGGTACTGTACCCTGTAACTCCAACACTGCCAGCTGCTTCTCAATGTTTCTGCCTTATCATTTACCTGTCTGTGTCATGCTGCCTCTGTGCTCAGGCTGTTCAGTATCAAGACTCTCTTATCTACCCCCATAGCTGTGGGGCAGAGCTGTGCCTGTTTCTGTTCTCCATTTCTCCACACAATGCCTGGCTGAGGTATGCTGGCTCCACAGCCAAGACGGTCTCTGAGCAGCAGAGTCCAGACAAAGGAAAGAGCATATCCTCAGTCCAAAGACTGTCAGCTCTGTGAGGACACTTCTGAAGCGTCTGGGTGCCAGGGATATATCCTTCTGCTTAAAAATACATCTCAGATCTTGCCCTGGCCCTTGTCCCTGAAGAGGGATAAGGCAACATGTTCACTCAGGTGTTTTAAAATAACTCACCTTTTTTTTGGCATTCTTCTTTTCTTTTTTTTTTCACCAGCCACTCTCACCTCCTGGAAACTGCTGCTGCCTCAATTTCTTACCATCAAGAGCAGTAAGAGTTTCACCCCCTGACTGTCTCAGGGAGATCTGCTGTTGCTGTAGGCAGTGAGGAGAAATTGGGAGAAGGTAGTTATGGCTGGAAGGTCTGTGTCCTGCCCTCATCTGCCAGAGGCAGCAGCAGCAGTGCTGTGGCAGTTCATTCATAGCCTCTGGAAGAGGCATCTGTCTCTTCAAGTGTCATTCATACTTGAGTGACTACTGCATCTCCTCCAGGGAAGACACCAGATGGAAGTTTTCTGAATGCCATATTTGACTACAGGTTGCCAACAGGACCACATTGGGTCAGACATGAGGGCTCACTGGTTTATACCAGAAATCCAAAGGATTCCTGGCCAAACCTCATTCGGCTTGGCCTGAAACCATGCATTAGCTGCCTGCCTATTTCATTCCCTCCTGTGTGTTCTCTGTAGATGGCATCAGAGCTCTCTCCATCTGTGAGCTGAAGCCTTCAGGGCTAATGATGCTTTTGTCATTTTCAGCATTGGGTAATTCTCAAGTGCTCGACCTTTACAATTACCACAGACTGCTCTTTGCTGAAGTGGAACCAGTTGATTCACGCAGCAATAAACAGAGAATGTCACTGGTCATCAGGATGTTCCAGCAGAGTCTAGATGCTGCAATGGAGACCTGTGGCATGAGGCACATTATCTCCCATAATACTAGAATTAAACACACAGGTAATGCCTACAAGAATATGAAGTGTAAGAAGATGCTGTGAACTAATTTAGTCTTCAGCATAATGCAAAATTATGCTTACAGAATCAAAAATTACTAATGTTAGAGTGCCTTTGGGTGTTCTCACTGCAGAAGTGCGTGAGGAACTAGTATCTTATTAACTCATTCTTGGTTCTATAAAAGTTATTTCCCATTAAAAATAACCCCCAAGGGCATGACCTACTAAATCTCATTCTCTCATGCAGCCTGAAGTATTATCTGTACAATAACAATTCTGTGATTGGAATGCAAGACACCACACTATTTTGGATGATTAGTATCCACAATCATTCAGCCACAAGACAAGGATCCCTGATGAGAAAACCTGTGAGCTTGATCATCCCTTTATTACCTGCTAAAATGTTCTCATTTGCCTTCCCTTTGCAAAATGTGGCTCTCAGTACTCAAAGAGATTAAATTTCAGAAAAGATATTTTCACAAAAATAAATCTCTGCATCGTGTAAAAGGAAATGAGTTGGAGGGAAATATGGGGCTGTATCCAGATGAAACTGACCCTAGGACAGACTGACAGGCTTGATTACTGAATTGATCAAGACAAGGTTGTGGCAAAAGACAGAGGAAAATGAACCCACTGCTGTAGTATGTTGCCATCCCATTTAACCAGCTAATACAGACTGGATGCCTCAGTTAGTCCTTCCTGGGCAGAGAGTGAGGGAAGCTGTGTGGAGTACCCACGTGGAAACACCTTTTGAAGCTCTGAACAATTGCCCTCTCTGTGAATGTTCATGACCAACTGTGTGTAGGCAAGGAGACAACTTAATAAATAATTTTTGCTAAGATGGAAATGAGAAGTAAACTTTCTAAATATTTTTTTTCCTAGATAGAAATGAGAAGTTATCTCTGCCAGCTGCCACGAGACTGGTGGTGGCAAAATTGTGAGCTAATCTATCTGGCTTTTTATGGTGACATTTCCCAGACAAAGCATCTCTGTGTCTTGCGGACAGAGAGCTGGGAATGTCTGCCTTGCAGGGAGGAAGAGTGGAATGTTGCATCACCTTTCTTGTCTCTTCCCAGGGAAGAACACTGGCTCATGGATATTCCAGAAGGAGCAGACTGGCTGCTTCAAACATTGCTTAGGTTAAAGCCATGTCCTGATGATACAAATCAGGCCAGATTTGATTTGGAAACCTGCTTTTCCAGAGTGGTCTGGCTGACATACTAATTATTCCCTACTCTTGGCACTTTCTTGCTCTGACTGTATGTCCTTTTGAAAGCTGTTGACAAGACCTACACACCACCCATTAGAGCCTGGCCTGCACACTGATCTATGCACACTCAGTATTCTTTGCTGAAGTTCACAGTGTACACTGTGAGTGCTGGAAAAAAGAACTAGCTGAAAATATAAACCAGGAACAATTGTGGTTGGCACCACTGCAGCTCTCAGGGTGAAATTCATATCACAAATTATCCACAGAGAGGCAAGCCCCAAAAAATCCTTGGGTATTTTATTTGCAAAGATTGCCCTGACATTCTGTCATTTTAGGCAGTGCAACCTTATTGAAGACTTTTGACTGTTGTCAAGAGAGGTTGTTCTCCGGATTTGTTTAAGTCAAATGTTGTAGTACTTGATGTCTTGTCTTCCCCTTTCCTTAGGAAACATTCTTAGGCTGCCACTGTTTTTGCTGTTCCCATTCTGAATTTAAAATAACTCTTTATGCAAGGAAATGCAGATGCAACTGTTCTGCCATTGTATTCAGTGCCAATGTAGGAACCCTGGGAGAAGCAGAGGTTTTGAAATGGAAGACGAATGTCTTCACAGGACTGTTTCTTTCCTTGTTTCTGTGGCTGTTTTTCTGCTTATTTTCACATATGGGACATCACTATGAGCTGTTTTCCTGTTAGTCAATTTTCCACACAATATTATCCCTGAATAGAGATAATTTTAAAAGCATCCATTTAAATTCAGAGTACATTTCAGTGTTTCATCTGCTTCTTCATGCTTCTAGATCAGGATTGTTCTGAAATTTGTTACAGGACGTATCTTCATTTTGCTTGTGTATGCTAATATAAATGTACTCAGTACCGTATTATTCAATAGGGAAGAGGGAAAAAATGAATGGAGTAAGGTAGTGGCTAGTCATAATTTTAATTTTTTCCTTAAAAGAATGGAGTTCTGACAACTGCTGAATTTAATCTGCTTCTGGCATTTTAAATTTCATGGTTTTTCAATTAGAGTCCAAGAATGCAATGAGGCAGATTGCTGTCAGAAAGCTCTGGATGAATGATTAGTAAACTTTGTAGTAATACTCTACTTCAAAAAAAAAAAAAAAATCCCTTTTACAGAGAAAAACATCACCTCCATTGGTAGAAAATCTCCAAATGGAGAAAAAACATAAGTTGAATAAAAAGATTTTGCAAAGTGCTTCAGATGGATTTCTTGGGCCTCTGCAAATTGTTGGCTGTGCAATGCCCTGAGGATCACACAAGGATGCAGCCTGCTTGCACTTCCCTCTGCAGCACCCATCCTGCTAGCACAGAAAGCAAAAGGATGAGCATGAGGCCACTTCAAAAGTGGCTTTCAGTTGTGAGGTTGCAATTACTCAACATGTCCTCCTTCCCAAAGCTTCCCAATCCCCTCCTGCTTACACAGGAGAATTTCTGTAGATTTACACAGGAGAAAGATGGAGCCATTATTTATCATTTATTGCAGCGTTTGGTGTTTGCCTTTGCTCTCTGGTTTCTTAGGTACTTACTCAGAGCCACTTGTCCTGCAACAACCCCCTCAGCTCAGGACACTGTGCCTTCCCCCCGACAGCAGCAAGAGCAGTAGGTGGCCTGGCTTCCCAATTCTTGTCTGGGCAAGATGGGCTCCAGGCTGTGACACTCCTTCCTTTTCCCCTTCCTTCCCTGCAGTCCTGCACTCTATCCAGATGCCTGTTCACCTCTGTCTCAAAGCATCCTAAAAACTGGTGGAGCACAGGTGACCCTGTGCCAACCCAATGCCAGGGCTTATTTCCTGGAAAAAAACAAAACTACAAAATAAAAGTGATGTAAGTTCTTAAAATACTTTATAGTAGATACAGCTGAATGCAGAAAAAAAAGACATTAAAAATGTCCACTAAGAATGAACACATATAGTACCCAGCAAGCTTTTATTCAACACTGACGGTATAATCTCTTATTCTGCAAGGAAAGCTTTGCACATGCTTCTCTGTTTTCAAGAGCTCCTTCGTTAATATTACTCCCTCATCTGTAAAGTGAACTCATGACTTTGCATAATCACTCTCCCTCCTGTATGAGACAGAGTCAAGTCAGCATTGCACATTCCATTACTCCTGAAGGGCAGCTTCCAGAGCTGCATTTTAATTAGGGTGATAGGTTGTTTATCTCTAAAGATTCAGGTAGACTTGTGGGTTTCTGAACTTTAATAAGTCACTGCATGTCAGCCAAGGCAGGTGACTGCCAACATGCTTGCTCCTTCCCTGGTACTTGTCAGGGCAAACATTTTTTCTTTCATTAACCTAGACTGAAGTCTGGGCTGACATGTTTGGCACCACATTTGCACTGAGAGCCTCCAGTCAATTACCAGTAACTTGTTAAACTGCAGGTGAAATAATCTTTAGATATTAGACCAGAGTGCTTCGGCACAGCTGTGACAGGGCCCATCTCATCTTCCTTAGGAGAGCTTGGTTGAAGGGAAAGAGCAAAGTCCATCTTATCTGCCTTCTATTTCTTAAAAATGCATGAACCCCAGGTTAATTACATTGGTTTTCTGTCTTTAGGAGGAAAGAAAGTTCTGTATATTAATGATGAATCCACAGACAAGTAATTTCATACACTTTGATAGTAAAATAGCATTGGAATTTTGACCCCTTCATCTAGTAATGCAGATACTGCAGTAATTTGGGATTGAAGCTTTCCTGTGCTACCTGGTGCTATTTAACCTTGCTTGAGCTTGTTTATTTATACAGAAAGTGTGGAAAGTAACGCTTGTCTTTCTCACAAGTCTGTGAGGAGGCTTGTACTAAATAATGGATGCAAAAAGTCCTGTGAACATTGGCTAGAAGAAATAACATAAATGTGGTCTCATGCTATTTGGGGATCTATTTTTTAATGTCAGTCTACTGGAGTAGAACTTCTAAGATCATTTAGTCTTTCTGAGGAAACACCCAGCAACATAGCTGGAAGTGTTGTGTGTATTTATCTTGCAGTAAACCAAAACATGTTTCAAATGTCTTATGCTTGAATTCTGGAAACACAGGTGATGTCCAGCTCAGGTGTTGTTTCACCCATTGTCTGAAGGTGTAGTTGTGTCTTGGAACAGATGTTGGGTGCACATGTTTGTTCTGGCCACTTTGGAGATGTGTCTGCAAATGTGTTGGACTGCAGCTCAGAGCAAGGTGTTTTCTGTGTGTGCTTGAAAGCCTATATTTGGACTGCAAAGATAAGATCCAGAGAAACCATCAGGGTGGCAAGGTAGACACACAACAAAGGTAGATACCAGATAGGCTTTATGAGTACAGAAGGATAGGCTGTCTCAATCAGTTTCAAATTCCCATCATAGGTAGACATGCAAAATCTAGCTCTTAACCTCTTGCCTTTTAACCCTCAAGATATTTTAAGTCCACAGGTATTCATGTTTCCCATGTATAGTATTCCCCAGGTATTTGAAGTTTTTTACTCATAAGTTTAGGCCTCTGTAAAAGTTGAAGAACTTTTACCATTGAGCCACATAGGGATTTGTACAGAAGTGTTTCTCAGATGGGGACTCATCTGGGAGGGAATATAATGGCTACAAAGATCTCTTCCAAATACATGTCTTGAGCTATGTTAGCAGTGCTATTTTCCTTGTTTATGTGCAGATGTTCAAGGATTAACATTCAAGAGGAAAGAAGGTGCTGCCTCTTCTTCTGCCTCTTCTTTCTGTTCTTAGCTGCCAGCCTGAACTCTTAGGAAAGCATCTAGACTCTAGTTGTATGTTGGAGATGGTGGGTTCATCAAAGCTGTGAGGCAACAGATGAGGATTGTGGGGATGAATGAGTGATTTGATGATTCTGGCACCTGGAAGAAGCCCTGGCCTCCAGTTTGTGCTCTAACCTGCACACAAAGCACTGAAGAGAGCACAGACAGTTCTACTTACCTGTAAAGATCTGATGGCACCATGGGATTTAACCCAGGATCTCTGCTGTTAGGTTGATGTTTTATCTGGCATCGCCATTCTGCCAGAAGACCCAGGTTCCTCTTGGGTGATAGCAAAGTTCACCTGAGAGCAAGGGCACTGACTGATGCTCACTTTAGCCTAGATGATTTCTGTGCAGTGGGAGTTCTGCACTCTCTGATTTAAAGCTAATTTTCATAAACATGGAGGAGTAGGGGAGCAATGCAAGGCAGAGGAACCCAGTCACCTAATCAGTGCCACCCAAGCAGATCTACTCTCCGAGCTACCAGCCCCACTGCCTAGGAGGCTCTCCCTGGGAAACTGCCTAGACTGGGAGTCTAGGGGGATTCCTGCCTCCAAGGCTGTGGTATCCTTTTTGGAATGCTGGCAAGACCATTTTTGGCATACAAGAGACTTATTGTGGGATGTTTAGGAGAGGAACCAAAAGTGGAGCAAAGGGAGGAGTCAAGGTCATTTGAGGAGAAACAAGTGTGGAAAAATAGAGAAAAGGGATAAAAGGTGTAACCAGGTTGTTGTGTCTGGCAGAGCCCTGTGCCTGATCCCCACAACAGGTGGGTGTTTTGGGGAGGGGGGTGGGCAGGTGGGTGTGGCAGGTCAGAGCACAAGCACAAGTCTTTGTCCGGCAGCAGGGCAGAGTGGGATCCAGAAGCAACTGCTGGTCATGTGTGTATATTTTTACATGTTTTCCACTAATGGGCTTTATCCTAATCAGTATCAGGCCTTTTGTGCTCTTCTTGCTTAAGTGCTGTGTTTTCTGTCGGTGTGGTCAGCCAAGAGTAGACATCTCTGTCTCCACATTCAGGTAAGTGCATGGGTGTTGTGTGTGTGTGTGTGTGTGCCCATGGCACACGCTCAGCCTCACTGNTAATTTTCATAAACATGGAGGAGTAGGGGAGCAATGCAAGGCAGAGGAACCCAGTCACCTAATCAGTGCCACCCAAGCAGATCTACTCTCCGAGCTACCAGCCCCACTGCCTAGGAGGCTCTCCCTGGGAAACTGCCTAGACTGGGAGTCTAGGGGGATTCCTGCCTCCAAGGCTGTGGTATCCTTTTTGGAATGCTGGCAAGACCATTTTTGGCATACAAGAGACTTATTGTGGGATGTTTAGGAGAGGAACCAAAAGTGGAGCAAAGGGAGGAGTCAAGGTCATTTGAGGAGAAACAAGTGTGGAAAAATAGAGAAAAGGGATAAAATGTGTAAACAGGTTGTTGTGTCTGGCAGAGCCCTGTGCCTGATCCCCACAACAGGTGGGTGTTTTGGGGAGGGGGGGGGGCAGGTGGGTGTGGCAGGTCAGAGCACAAGGACAAGTCTTTGTC
>VXAC01008857.1:980942-1107016 GCA_013399225.1 Rhipidura dahli | reverse complement strand
CTAATCAGTATCAGGCCTTTTGTGCTCTTCTTGCTTAAGTGCTGTGTTTTCTGTCGGTGTGGTCAGCCAAGAGTAGACATCTCTGTCTCCACATTCAGGTAAGTGCATGGGTGTTGTGTGTGTGTGTGTGTGTGCCCATGGCACACGCTCAGCCTCACTGCTTGCTGGACCTGGGACCAGGAAGCTGTGTCCTCTGGATCTGACAGCTTCTGAGAAGTACAATCCAAAGCATGAGCTCTGAATGTGAGGATCCAGGAGGGAATATCAATCCCCTCGCAGAGAACACTAAGGAAGACACCAGCATCTCCTTTCCAGTCATGACTCCAAAGAAGGCTGTGAAGCCAGGACAGGTTAAAGCTCTTCAGTGGTGCCCTGATTAAGGCATCTAAAATTCAGAAGGAAGGTTTGGGGATGGTTTTTTTTCTGTAAGGATTAGTCTAGGTGGCTACCCTTTCACTGAGCTCATTTCTTCAGACTGTAAGCTGCTCCCTTGCTTTGAGACAACTGATTCAGCCTGAAGGAAGCTCTTACTGCTTAGCTCACATAACAATAGGCAATATTATGATATTCTTTCTAAATGCCTCAATTAAGAAAAATTCAGACTTGTTTAGTCATGTAAAAATAGGAGAGAAAAAGAGGGACACGTGCTGCTCATTTTTTGAGTGACAGAACTCAAAAGTATAAAAATATATAAAAGTATAAATGCATAAATACATATGTTATATATATTATATATTTTTATATATAACATATATTTTATATATATAAAAGTAGAAACAAATGTTTCTCAGGACTGCAGAATAGATTCCAACTATACAAACGTCCAAATACAAATATGTGATTAGATTAAAAAAATATGAAGAAAATTCAGTGTCAACAAAGAAAATAAACAGATGCCTGTGCTTATTGGCTGCTGACATCTCTGTGAAAGTCTAGTCCTGGGGAAAAAGTCTACTATAGATAAAATAAACAAATATATGCTAGTAACCCAAACAAGTCACATGGAATTTTATTGCTTTACTGAAATAGTGAATTCACCAGAAGTTTTGTTAAAATATGCAGGAAAACAAAATATACTGTATAGTGTCTTGGTCTTGAAGGTAGTGGGAAAAGTTCCACCAAACTGTACCAGAGAAATATTTCTTGATGAACAGAACAAGCCTTAGGTATCAAAAACTATGAATAAAATACTATTAGAGGTTGCTGCTAGTCCTTGTCATGCCATTAATGGTAAGGCTAACAAAATGTTATGATTCAGCAACTAAAGGAAGTACAGTTGTAAATGTCATGGGTGCTAGGGATTAACTGAATTATATAGGGAGATTGGGAGTAGGAACCCATGGGGAAGGAGAAATTTCTAAACATTTCATTAGCTGATACTTGATTTTACTGTTACAGTCCTCCAACATACAGTGGTTAAACTTTGCCTTTGTGTGCAATATTTGTGGCTTGCAGTAAAAATTCTAAGATTCTAATAAGCATTTGTTAATTTTTCCTGATAAAAGCAGGAGGCTCCATCTTTGGGGGTAAAACTGAAATCTTTCTAGCAAAAGCTGAGAAGGATTTTAGATTTGTACAAGGAGAAGACAAGCAGAAACAGTAGCTCATAGCATCTGGGAACATGGGTTTTTTTCATGTCTGGTTTGTGTTTGTGGTGTTTTTTGCTTATTAATATAAACTCACTAATAGATGTTGCTTTGAATGTTTACATGAAAGTGTAATTATGGGAGAGAAAGTCTGACAGGGGAAAAACTTTCCCAAAACAAACCTCAAGATTCAAGATTTTCACATGATTGCACACATAATTTTCCTTTTGATTCAGACAGTTTAAATTGCTTCCATAATTTACTGAGGGTCAGTGCTGCAAGTCTGGTTCAAGAACTGCCCGATGCACATTCCAAACTGATTACATCCACTTGCATTTTTTCTAATTACACCCACTTTAGGTGATAAGATCTAGATACAGTGAAAGGCAATATTTCCCTTTAAAGATTGCAATCACTGGTGATTTTGTCTATTCATATGGAGTATCAGGCTCAGCCAGGTGCTGTCCTGAAACATGCTGAGCACTTCAGAATGCCAAATTGACTCAGCTCAGGAGCATTGTGGAGCTGGCAGGTGTTTGGCATGGTACAGGGCAAGTAGTGCAATTATATTTTAGGGCTTTTCCTTGTAATTACTTTGCCTCGTGAGAATGCCAAATTTTCTTTTTTTCTTTTTCTTTTTGCAGAGGTCACAGCCACATGAGGGCTAAGTGTAAACAAGCTGTTCTCATTTTATGAATGTCACGCAGCCAATAATCACCAATATTATGATACTGGCAGTTATGTGCATGGTTGTGAAAGTAGTAGGTACTGTAGTTCTACTTATCTTGAAATTAATTTAAATTTAAAGGGCTGCTCTGTAATTCCCTCTGCAGAAGAGATATAACAGAGACAATTTATCCTCTGTGGGGGAAGTAGGTATCATTTATCCAAAGTGCTGAGAATTATTTCCTTGCATTCCACACTCCAAAACATGCCCTTCATTATGCAGAGAGACTAAATCCTCATAGACCCTGTCAGATTCACAGCTTGGAGTGAATCTCTAGTGGGTTTATACTGTTCAGCAGCACCTTCCAGTGGAAAGTCCCTTATTCACTTTAGAATGTTAATTACTTTCATATAATAAAAAAATAATTTGATGCAATTTCTACTGGACACCTGGCAAGAGTTTTTGAATAAGTTAAATTTTCCACCAAAATTCTACTTTGGGACCAGGTTATTTTCTATAGATAGTAGTTTTCCTGAAATACACACTGAAATCCTTATCAAGATGTATCATGCTCCCTCGCCTGCTCCCAACCCTTCCTGTCCCCTCAGAACCCTACCCTGAGATTTGTGAGCCTGCTTGGCAGCTGTGACCTGATGGATCTGGTTGTGGCCGTGGGGAAGGGGATTCTGAGCTCAGTTACACCACTGGAGCATCAGTGTGATGTGTTCTTTCACATTTACACCCATGGGGAATAAAGAAACAATTTATAACATAATGACAAAGAGACAGCTTTTAAAATAAGGCCATTTCTTTTGTAAGTAATAAATCCTACATTATCTGTTTTATATCATCAGAGTCAAGATGTTCTGGTGACCTTTGAACCATATTTTCGTCATCCCAGTTTGGAGGATGTGGGGATAGTGACTTTTTAGCAAAAGGGAATCTTGTTTCATTTGTGAGGGAGAAATTATTATTACCGAAAATGGCTCCTAGAGTTGCAGTATAATAATTTTATATTATTATCTATAGTGAGCAAAAGTAGGAGTGGAGGCTTAAAAGAGATCTTCAAAGCTTGCACCTTGAAATTGCAGGTAATCATTCAATGACAGTAATCATAAAGGTCCCCAAAGAGTCAATCAGATTAAAACAGTAGATTCAGAAAGGTCAGAAAAACCTGGTCACCACACCTGCACTGTATCAGAAAGTGCACACTTCCTGTAACAAATAAATTTCAAATATTTTATCTAATAAGCCAGAAGCATAAAAAATACACAGAAACAGAGCAGGAGATAGGAAAGCTATGACAACTTCAGGGCATTTGGTAGCATCTTACTTAAGGTTTCACATTTCCCTTGTGGTATGGCTTAAGAAAAAAAGTTCCTTTCCTTCCTGAAATCCTGTGACTGTTTAAATTGCAAGGATATTCCCCAGACACACTTCTTAGTTACTCACAAGTTTCTCTGCACACCAGTTGATCTTTCAAAAAAATTTTAAAACTGGCTATTGACAAAAGTCTGCCATAAGCCTTTATTTATGCTAGTCCCCAGCTGTTTTGTGAAACCTGCCCCAAAAGTCCATGTTTCTTACTATTTACCAGACAGAAGTCAACATGAATTTTATGCCTCAAATCAACAAAATTCTGGAGAGTAATTTGCTAGAGATGAGCCAAAAATGAGTGAACTTCTGGCTAGGGAATATTGAAAGATGATGAAAAAGAAGCCTGTATCTCAGTTTCAGCTTATCTGAATTCTGCAGCTATGGAGAGATTCAGATAAAAGTGTCCAAGGTCACATCAGTTCCTCTGGGGACACTGGGCCTGGCTTTTGATCAGACTCTCCTCACTAGGCCCTTGGCAGCTGGCACACTCAGTACAGGAATAGCTTTGAAAGATGCCATTTATTTCTGTCCTCAGCATTTTCTTTATTTCTATTGAAGTATGATCTCATCTGTGTTAAACTATTCTATTACTCAAACCACCATGTTACTACATACCACAATTATTAAACAAGTTTGTGATCCAAGAACCCTAGGGATACTCTTGAAAGCTACAGCCCTCTTTCAGTAAGTGCAAGGATGATACATATCCTTTCAGCACATGAATTTTTTATTTACAACAGTGATATCCGAGAAAATTAGAAATCTGTGTATGTCTGAACATATTATGTAAATGTATTCAAAATGGTTTGCTTTTGGTAAAAAAACCTTATAAATCTTAAGGAAACATTAATACAATGAAGCCTAAATCATTTGTTTTAATGACTGCAGCTTGTGACCAAGAATTGTTGGGGCTCTCAGTGCCATCTAGTGATGTCTGGATGGAACTGAAATATAGGCATTTCCACAGTATTACATACATGGATGAACATATTCTATAGTAAAAAACCTCTTTTAGATTAGCAATATTATACTTTTAAAAATATAATGAATTCTTTAAATTCTGTTGAGCATGAATAACAGTAGAAATCACACATGCATGATAAAGCAGGAGACAGCAGCCACCTGATAACTTTGTCTCCTGCAGTTCTGTCCCTGCATCTTTCCTGGATCCCTGATTTTTCCTCCCACCTCCTTTTCTACCCTGTAACATCTATGCATTGCTTTGTCTGTAGAGACACCTTGAAAATGTTAGTTTGCTAAAAAAAAACCCTCAAAGAATAAAGTCATCAGAGAAAATTTTCAGATCCAAACATAGGTAAGGAATTTACCTTCCACACAGACTCAGAGAATCACCCTAAGGTTACAGTCATTACTGGCGACATTCACTTGATGTATTCAAGGTCTATCTTTAAAATATACAATAGCTGGTTTTGCTGTATCCTCATATTTCTCTGGATTTTCTTGTGAACTGCTGAAAGCCTGCAATTTTAGTGTTTGAAAAAGAATGGTTTTTTTAGAATATGAGGGTCCTTTATTGGTCTGTAACATTACAGTGTCTGAATTTAAACTAGGGTTTTTTTAAACATTAATAGTATTCCAGTCTTATCTTCAAACCGTAGTTAGATGCAAATAATTCTTTGTTAACTGAGAATAAAGAATATGTGAAATGAGGATTCCTGTCTCAACAGTGCACACAATCCAAATCCAGAGTGCAACTAAGCAAATTGAAAAACTGGATTTTGGCAGAGTGATAAAAACTCTAAAAGTGGATCTGTCTGGATGGTGAGTGCAGGTTTGCCTTGCCCCTGCTCTGAACTGGTGGAGCTCTTGCCTGAATGCCTGGGGGCTGAACTGGGCTAGCCTGCCTCAGCACCATGCTCTAGTTGCTGGAATATCTGACTTCTGCAGGGCAGGAGAGGTGTTTGGTGGTGTCTGAACCCCTCTGTGAAGGGATACCCTCTTTAAAATCTGTGCAAATGCTACAGTTTTGGCTCTTGGTAAAGAAAAATAAACATACTAGCAAGAGCTTACTTTCACTATTACATTAAAACCGTATTTCAGAACAATCACCTTAAATGTGACAGTGAAAGGGAACTCATTTCATAAATACCTGATGGGAGAAGAGACTGATTAATAAAGAAAACCTGCTGGAAAGATCATCAGAGTCCCCCTGGCACACCTAAACCTCACTGATGGGCCAGGGATACAGCACTGAGGAAGGCAAACTGAAAACAGGAAGAATTTACCAGCTGTTTTCACATCTGCCAGACAAACTGACAAGAGAAGCAGAACCACAGCCTGAGTCAATGTTCAACAAAGAAAGCTGTATGGAGGGGTTTTATCATAAAAAATTGCAGAATGTCATCATTCCCATTTTGCCTTTGACAGGAATGTGGTTTAGGATTTAGAATAATTATTCATGCTGAGGATCTATATTTCATCCACAGCATTGCATTCTGAGACAAGCTGAGTATTAGATAAATTTGGGCTCTGAGTCCCAAAGTATATAAAAGCAGAATTTCAGATCATTTGGAAAATCTGCCCGATGAAAACAGAACAAAAAAAAACCCACTGATGACTTTCTATTTTTAGCTTCCAAGACAACAACCGGGACTGAAAAGAGCTTCTTTTATCTCTGATGTGAAGGGATTTTATTCCTCCCTCTCAGATGTGTTCCTCTGCATTCCAACATGTGCTAAACTATTGCAATTCCCAGCTGATCTTCAAGACCAAATGAAAATTAAAATAAAATTTAGTATCTGAATTGCACAGCCTGGAGGCAGTGCAGGCCAGCAGTGATATTGCCATCAGATGAATGTCCTGTATCAGTGTTGAAAAGGGTCTCTCTTGACCTTTAAAGCTAGAAAAAATCTAGGTCAGGCTTTTAGACAGATTGACTCATCTTTTTTGACCTCTGAAGCAAGTTCAGGATCTCTGATTCAAGAGGTGAGAGACAGTATGGGGGAGGAGACCATTTCAGCTTCTTGCCTAAAACATGATGAGTGACAAAATGCTCCTGCAGCTGTGACAGGCAGAATCAGTAGGCTCTGCCACAGCACACAATACCAAAGAGTTCCATGCTTAGCACCCAGCATAATAGAAGTGTTCATATCTGTGGAGAGGAGACCCAGTGGGATTTCTGGGGGCTGTGGAAGGGTGAGATCTGCTAATCCCCCCTGATCCTGAAAGCTCCCTGTGGGGAATTTCACCTCCTGATGCAGAGGAAGGTATTGAGACCTCCTATGGTAAGGGAGGTTCTTCTTCTCCCTCCTCACCTCATTTCCACCCAAAGTGCTCTGCTCTCATTTATGACAATTCTGCACTTCTCCTCTTAACAGAGAAACCTGATGAAAAGAGCAAAATGGACTAAACATGGCATGGGACTGGATATGGGGACCATGACACTGTATGCCTTCCATTTCCATGTTCCCTGGTGTTGTCTGGTGGTGGTTAAGCAATGGGGTAGCACAACAGCATCTGTGTTGCCCTTCTCTGACTTCAGGGTGTGCCTTGGGGGGTGTGACACGGGTATCAGCTTTGTACAAGTATGTCACACGAGTCAGGAACGCAGATGCAGCTCATTCTCCTGTCACAGAGATGGTTTGCAAGAAGAATGGGAACAAGCACTGAGGACAACCCCATTTCTTGTGCAGTGCTCCTGAACCCTCATGAACACCTGAGACAAGTGCCTGAAATGAGTTTGTTAAATATAGGTGGCTCTTAAAATGCACATGTAGTGGCAGTGACAGTAATGTGCTGTCACCTGCAGGACTTGGTAGTAGACTTGGTTTACACATCAATGTTTCATCTGGATTAACAACTGGTGGAAAGTAGACATTTATCAAATCCAGTTAAGCTTTCTAATTAACTTTCAACCTGTAACAGCTAATCACGGCCACAAGATAAGCCTTGCATCACTGATGCAGATTTTTTTCAAAAGTTCATTAAGAAGTCAACATTTCAGAAGTTATTTCAGAAGGAAAATCATTAAAGTTAACCCCTTGAATTTGATTGCTTTCTGAAACTACCAACATGTCAGCTAAGCAAACCTTTTTGGAAGGTTTTTGGGAATTAATTAAATTTCATTAGTGTTGCATATTTTCTGAAATCCATGGTAAACATCTATGATGTTCATATTCAGAAGAAGTTGCTCTCTTGGACCAGATTAAAGTTTCCTAAAACTTCAGTATCTTGTTGCTGACACCAGCCAAATGTTGATGCTCAGGAAGTACTAATAAGTGTGGGAGGAGCAATGCAATGTGTTTCTTCAGCACCCACTAATGTCTAACCACACTCAGTTATTGTCTACACTATATTCTCTATATAGTTTTTTAATGCAGAGGATTTGTTCTTCGGAAACCCATCAAGCCCTCCCTTGAGTCAATACAGACTTTTAACACTCACATCCTTGGAGGTTGTCCTGGGGTGACAGTATGATATGAAATATGTATCCCATTTCGTCTGCTCTGAAGGTTGGATCTGGTGCCTTTAAACTGAGCCTGTGAGAGGGAAGGAAAAACTGAGATACTTTTGTTTTTAAAACAAAGTTCATGTTCAAGGACAGACAGGCTGCGGGGGATTACTCGGTGGCAGTGGGGAGAGAGAGAGTACGCTCGCTTTCCAGCCTGCTCTCGACTCTTTTCTCCGGAGAGAGTATTCCTGGGATTTTCTTTTCTTTTGGAATTTTTTTTCCTTTCTTCTTCTTCTCTTTGGGACGGTTTCACAACATCAGAGCACATTGGGAGACTTTTCCTCCCAGGCCCCAGTGGGTGCCCGTCGACAGCCCTGAGGAGGAGAATATAGACACTGACACCTACACCTACGGAGGGACTCTGAAACCTTTCCAGGTTTCTCTCCACAGTGAGAAATTTTATTATTTAGCATTATTATCCTGTTCTGTGTGTCCTGTTAAATAAATAGTTTTTTATCTCTTTCCCTTTCCTCCGAGGAAAAAGAATTTTTTTTCCCGAACCTGGTAGGGGGGAGGGGTGGTGGCAACCTGGGTTTTTTCCCTCCCTCAGGGGATCTTTTTTTCCCAAATTTGGCCAAACTGGCACAGAGGTTTACAGCTTAGCTACACTAAGTGAGGAACCATTAAGCTTGCCTCTACGGTTTCCTTGTTACCATCTAGCTGCTATACTGGAACAGAGAGTCCTCTTTTCATGCCATTCATCAGTGAACAGACCATAGCCAACAATGATCAAAATTTGGATTTTCTCTATTTACATGACCTCTAAGTCCTCTGCATTCTCTGCCTGCTCTTCCCATCAGTCTTCCCATGTCCCCTTGATGTAGGTGCTGCTATAGCTTGGTTGTATCTCCCTGTGTCAGAGACCCCAGTGGTGCTTTTTTGCTGATTTCCTAATATGGATTTCTCACTGAGGGACCTCCTATGACCTTGAGGAACAGAGAGACATCCTCCTGCTGCTGTCACAGTCTATCTGTCAGTGTGCTGTTGCCCGTGTCATGTTGCCCCTGTTGACAGCTAGCATCTGTTTCACAGGGTACGTGATGGCAATACTGCGTGACTGGTTTCCAGTATTCCCTGGGCCCACTAGGAAAGCATGAGATGCTTCCCAGCATGCAGTGTCTAAAGTCAAGGGGAACAGATAAAACATAATGACAGAAATGGTTGTTCTGATTAGAGCAAATTGTTTCAATGATGTCAAGTTCTGGATAATGTAATCAAGTTTACCTGAGAAAGAAAACCACTCCACGCCATTTTTCTTTTGCACTAGGAAATCCAGCAGGCAGAGCACATAATGGGATCCTTACCCAAAAATCCTAGTAGTTAAATAATAAGAAACCCCATGATTATAGCCATGATCTGAGTCAGACAGGGAATATATCTTTTGGACAGCCCTGAAGGAGGCTGCCATTTCTGTACATAAAAACTAATGCACCACAGGAATTTTACAGGTCTCAAGAAAACAAACAAAAGTCAGAAGTCTTTGAAAAGCAGCTATCTTCATGAAACCTTGCTGAGGGGCTGAGAGCATTTTGGGCTGTAAGTCACAGGAAAAACTAAAGCAGATATTCTGACAAATTTTGCCGTTAATCAGAGCAGAAACGAGGCTAGTACTGTATTTCAGTTAAATCTATGCCTCCTGCATTCGATTTAATAACTCCTTGCCTGGCAAAGTGCCTGCTGTACAGTGGTTGCTTTCACATTTTAATAAAGGATGACTCAAGATAGAAAATTGAATACTGGATGGTAATACAATGTAGGGAGTTTTGATGACCTGCTAATACAGTGAATTCAACTTTAATGGTTTGTGAATGACAACAAATTCCTCATATTAAATTACAACAGAGCATATGTTTTCAATCTTGCACTCTTTATTGCAGTTTATAGCAAGAAAAGAAAATCCAAAATACAAATGCTACAGAAGACATGGATTCCTCTGCATTAGGACAAACCTGGTACTTTGGAATGTTAGGAACAGAGAAACCTAGCTCTGGTTCATTAAAATGAAAATAAATATGTTTGCACCTTGATCTGTTTTGCTTGGAGCTGCTGCAACTGATAAAAATGAAATGTGGGCAGCAGAATTAACCTGTGCCACAGCTGCCAGGAGGTTTCTTTGTATTAGAGATGAAGCTGGTGGGGGAAGGCAGTTGTGTCTTAGCAGCAGCAGCAGCAGAGCTGCATTTTGGTATCTAATGTAGGAGTAGGATTATATTTGATAAAGTGAAAGAAGGATTACAGTGCATCTGACAGTAGAGGGGGCTTGAAGGAAAATTGTTTGCTATGGATTATAGGGACATAATCTTTTAATGTCACCAGTAAACGTTGAGTATGGAGGAAAGATATATCAAATGCATATCAGTCTTTGGGAGAAGAGGGATTGTGTATGTAAGTTTCTGTAATGACCTAATATTATTTTAATTTGCTTATTATTGTGAAAGATGTTCCATCTCACAATGCAGTGTATTGGGTGTGGTACACGTATAAATATCACAGCTGTAAATAATAGGCATGGAAACAATAAATGCTTTACCTCTTTAGCTAATTCATTATTGATGTCAAGTTTCTAACAGAACAACATGTTTTGAAGTCATTCTGTAATGTCTGTCAAGAGAAAAAAGAATATTCTTTTTTCTTATTTTTAGATTTAAGCCTTGCAAATATCAGGTAAGCAAAATACCTGATGAATATGTGAATATTCGCATGGTGTTTCATATTCTCTAGTCTTTAAAGGAAAATTAAACAGAAGTGCATTTAAATAACCAGTATTTCTCTCCTTCACTTCTGAAAACTCATTTATCCTCTAAAGCTTGTGTGAACAAGTCTTTATTATGGGGATAAAAAGTATTAGATATCAAATCCAGTAAAAGAAGGTTCAAATTCCATTGAAAATCTTGCAATTTATCTCTTGCCTCCACTTTCTCAAGTTTTCTTCCATGTGAACCTGCTGACGAGGAGCTCTGGCAGCCCTGATGTGCAGCCTGAGCACCAACCAGATTGCTGGGTGTTCCTTGGATCTCATACCTGAACAACAAAACTTGGCCCACCTTTGGTTATTACTTGATGCTGATAAAGATAGACAGTAGCATGCATATTGAGATGTTAAAAGCATGGCTAAGGCCAAGTCAGAAGCTCAGGGCTTGGGCTGTTTTAGCTTGGCTTTCTGACAACTGAGGCAATTGACCTAATTTTTGTGAGTGACATCCAGGGGACCAGGATTTTGCTCTGGAATCATCTATTACTGTATAATTATACACAAGAGGATTGTAGGAAAAGTGTTTGAGGCTTAACTGGGAACTTCAGAACAAATAAATAAATAAATGGAGAACAAAGCACTCAGTAAAACCATGGCACCTCCCACAGGAATCCAATTAGTGCTTCCCAGGCACAATCTGTGTATCAATATTTTGGTACTCAGAAAATGTGGAACTTACATTACCATATAGTCTGGCTGCATTATTTTCTTTTTCAGCAGAACAATACTTCTCATAAGGATGGGAACAAATAATACTAAGCAGGTAGTGACAGAGAGCCATGATGCCCTGTGCAAGGTCCCAGGAGAGGCTGTTCCCATCTAAGCTGCAGGACTTGTTCAAGCACAATTTCATGGTAAGCAGAAAATTGGCCTTTGTGGAATTGTGCAGGACCATCAAAATCCATAAAGAACAGACTGGAAGAAAGGTTGGGCAACTCCTGCAGGACAGATGCACTTTTTTATTGTACCCCATTCAGGGACTTCATTTACTGACAAAAATTGAGGGCAAGACTTGGAGACTCAAACCTTACTTCTGAGCAAAACTGCTCTACTTAGGTTCTTGTTTATTGCTACTGAAGAAGCAAGAGTGAACCTCATGCTGACTTGTAGAAGAAAGGAGTTAAGATTACCTCATTTTGCAAATTACAGATGTATTTAATGTTAGTTTTGAGTAGTGAACATCATTAGGAAAAGCAGCTGAAATAATTATCCCAAGAATTTCAGTTTTCACCTAAAATATTTTACTTTTCACCTTCCAAAAAATTTCTGCACTTAGTTAATCTAAAAAACCTAAAAAAATATTCAGGTGTATACATATTCTTCTCAAATAGTCTTCTAGGTTTATCCAGAATTTGTAAGAAAAAACTGTGCTGGTTGTACGTGATCAAGGTCACATTTTGACATTCAGGAAATTTTTGTTACAATAGCTAGACCATGACTTAAAATCACTGGCAGGATTAATTGGATTCCACTTAAGCAATCAGAACACAAATAGCTTTGATTGTCACAGTGTTTTATATGGCAGAACAAGTATGACTAAAGTTAATATGTAATACACAACATTGATTCATTTTTCCTCTGGCAAAAGATGACTTTATGCTATTGCATAAGAGGCCATGGTAGTCTGTGTCTTGAGCAGATGTGATCTTCAGAACAGAAAAAAATTCCTGTTTAAGATAATAAAAAAATGTGGACTTAAAAACTATCTGTTTTCATTGACCACATTGCATTTCTGGCATGTAAAATCCCTCCTGAATACTCAATGGGAATTAACAATTCCTGTGTACCTGAAAAATTTGTGGCTTTTGTTATAGAACTAATAGAAATATTTTCTAAGTAGAAGCTCTCCTGAAATATGAATTTAATAATGCAGAATAAAAGTCTAATAGTTCCTCATTCTCATATGGCAGGAACAATCCACCAATACAACAAAATGTTCAAACATTATATTACCTGAACTACATTATAGTTTTTATAACTGAATCATGTGTAACATGCTTCCTTCAGAAGCTAAATGAAGGTAAGAAGACTGTCTGGAATTAGCTCAAATATGAGTGATTAACAACAGATGCAATGGAAATTGCTTGCTGTATGTCACCCAAATTCATCCAACCACAGAAGGTATTTTCAGCAGCAAAGCAGTGATCACATGAAATTTTAAAAAATCCCAACTATATTTCCTATATACAGCCCAAAGACCAAGAATATTTATTTTCAACAACTAAAAAATATTTTGCATTTTGTGTTGTGAAGTGCAGGAGATGACAGGTAAAACACAGAACTAGAATGTAGAAAAATAAAGAAGACATGTTTCTTTGTAAGCACACACATGGAATTCCTCTGGCTTTTGGAAAAACGGAGCCATTCTACTCTTAAGAACAGATATTTCTGCTCTGCTTTAACCATCTAGAATTTAGGTGTTACGGCTGAGCAAGGTGGTAAGACATAACTTTCACAACTACTGGAAAAAAACAGTCACCTTTATAAAGTAACTTATTCTCTTCCTGCAATGGGCAGAAGAATCTTGTTCTGTGTGCCATAAACTTCCTGGGTTTTGGAAAAATGTAATAGAGTGTGGATCATATTTGTTCTGGGCAGACATCATGATCTTATTGACAATAAAAGCATTCCTAGTTTTTCCTAGAGTGTCAACAAATTACCACAAAATTTAGAAAAAAGATGTTACTATTTTATGAATTACATATTAAAAATAATCCAAAATTCAATTTCTGTCAAGTGCTTTTGTGTGGATTGAGGACTAGACTAATTTCCCACAGAAGTTAAGACCTAGATTCAGGAATCATAATATTACTAAAAGAAAATGTCCACTTTCCCTACTATACCTTTAAACATTCAGTAGGTCCTTGAATTAATTCTTACAGTGAACAGAAGACCTGGCAAATTGTTGTGGAAGTAAAAGAAAGAGTTCAATATATAAGGCAAGATTACAGAATTTAGGATTTGGTACAAATACTCCCCTAAAAGGAAAAAGAGGAAAAAAGCAGAAATTTCTTGAATACAAGTATCTAGACATGGGCTGGAAGATTGCCTATAGAAATTAATACCTCCTGGCACTCAGGAACTGCAGTATTTGGTTACCAGACTAGATAAGGTGCTAAAGTACCTGCATGTCATAGGTGCATCTCCCAGCTTCAGATTAGTCTGCAATTGAGTTTTTAGTGAAATTGGTTTTCTGCAGGCAGAACTCCTGATAGTTCTGTTGAGCTATGAAATACAATTTTATATTTATGCTAGGAGCAACTGATTGCAAACCACATTGTCCTGGTTTGTGAACTTGTGGTCACATAAAGAACTGTACCAACACCTGCCAGCAGTGAGGAGGCCCTGCTCTTTCCTTTGTGATATGAAGATATCTGTACTTCACTTGAATTTCTATTGTCAGGAATTCCCTGAGATTTGGTACAGAAATAGTCAGTCAGCACGTGATTTACCTGTAGCTTGGTATTAGGGGAATATACAGTGTGAGGAATTTCAACAGTGTGGTGGTTTTTCCTTCCCTAATTATCTTTGTGTACGGATTTTGGGTCATGCTATTGTAGGATAAGATGCTGTTCTGGATAGTGCTTCAGGAATCATTCCTATTTTTTCTGTTCCTGAAGTTACAAAGGTAAGTGAGAAACATCCTAGAAGCATGCAGAGCAGCACTATGGATGCCATGATGTCAGTCAGAATCATAAAGATGTGGGAAAGATCAGATTTGCCTGCTGCAGCAGGGCAGGAGAAGAGCTGGCTGCCACAATGTCACTTTGCAGTGGCAGCTTCAGCAGCATTTGTCCACAGGAGTGACCACTGCATTGCTGAGCAGCAGTAGCTGAATGCACACCACCTTTGTTAGCAGCAGAAATGCAACATGAGGGGTTTGATCTCCGTAAGGAGGCCTGGTTTAGTGTATCTCTTCTGATGCACTGTAGCCTGTCCCCAGGGCAGGGAACAAGGGGACAGCTCAGGGCACCGTGAGGTTGGGAGCCAGCAAAGCAGCTGGTAGGAGAAAGCAGTGCTGGAGGTCTCCAGGGAGAGCAGGGCTGCTTCCATCCTCCATTTCAATGCAACAGGCTCTCTGGTGAGAGGAGTTCATCCACGAGGCTGTTTCCATGACATTTAAGGGTTCCTGACTGGTTAGAGAGCTCCCAGGCAGGCAATTCCATCAAAAGGCTCACGGAAAAAGACACCAGAAGGTATGCCTAAAGCACGGGGGTCTGAAATGAGAGGTACATTTAAACATAAAGGATGGAAAGAGAAAAAAACCTAGGGATTTAAAGATAGAAAAATCATAGGGAAGGTGAAATGAATCCATTGGATTAGACTTGTGTGTTGAGCTCTAGGCAAAAGCAAGATTAACTTTATTGAGGTCAATAAATAAACCTCCCATTCAGAAACAAATTACTTAATTTAGCTCTGTGGTGAGACAGAGCCATCTGTAATGCCCATCCATCACCAGAGCGGTTCTATAAATAACCACCACTGTTGCACTAAAGCAGAAGAGGATTAAAGCTCTCATTTAGCTCCCTTGCAGAGACAAAATACAAGGTTTTGCTGCACGTGAGCAGTGTAAGCTGTTGCTTAATGCTGGGTGAATGATGGCCATCACAAAAAACCTTCCCAGGACGCAGTAAGACACACTTATTTTTTCTACTGGAGCTAATATTTCCAGATCAGTAATTTAAAAAGAAAACCTTCCTCCTTTTCCTTTCTTTTCTAATCCACTTACTACAACAAGCCCTGCTGCCTGTTGCCCTCTGGCTCTTCAACCTATGGTTTCTCCCTCTGTTAAAGAATGTTTCTGCCAGCTACGTGTTATGAGTAATTGACTTAAAACATTTCTATCCAAAAAATAATTTGGCAGATAAGGGGATCAAGAATTTTTATATTTTTTTTCAAAACTACTGCCTGGAAGCACTGAGATAAATTATCAGAGAGTCTAAAGGCAGTAGATTTTAACAATCTTAAAAAGCAACAAGATGCTGACGAAAGCATAAATGGCAAAGAAAATACAATAAAATACCGTGTACATTCTGGTTTAAACAATTTCAACTCAGTGGTCCTCTGAATAAAATGAAGTTTTCACCAAGCTTCTTATCTCCAGTACCTTGCACTTGGTCTTGTTAAACCTCATGACACCAGCCTACTTCTTGGGCTCGTCCAGGTCCCAGTGGATGGCATCCCATCCTTCAGGTGTGCCAGCTGCACCACGCAGCACTTTGGTGTAATCTGCAAATCTGCTGAGGGTGCACTCAAGCCCTTTGCCATTAGTGAAGATAATAAATAACAATCTCAGTGTGAACCACTGTGGGACACCACTTGTCACAGAATTGTTTGTGATAACTGACTTGCTGAATTTATACAACACAGTCTGCTTGTGTAAAATGAATTTGTTGACCACTCACATGGCAATAAAGAACATTGAAATAATGGATTTTTCTTCAGCAAATAAATCTCCTTAAATGGTGTTAAAGTGAGAATTGTTCATTGCAGAAAAAAGAACCTGAAAATTCATGAAGCGCATGATATCCACATTGCAGTCCTGGGGAGCTAGGAACCATTCTTTGACTCCAAGAGCAAGATCTGGTTAAATTCACACAATTAAACAGTTGTCCCCTTTCCTTCCATAGCCAATGTGCTTTTTCACACTTCTCCTTCACAAAAATTCCTGGCCCATCTTAGTGGTGTTCACAGCACCTTAAATGGATTACAGTTGTTCCCAGGAACACCAAGTAACTAAATTGTTATCATAAATAGACCTTTTTTCTTTAATATCTAATTCAGACATGGGTTATTCCGAAATCCAGTTCTTGGGTCAACTGGCTCTAAGTCTTGACCATATCTTGAATATTAACATTAAAAGTATTTGGTTTGATTTGATTTTATATAAATATTAACATCTGCTAATATTTAATACTGGGGACAAGTGTCTCCTTAATTCAGAGAGACATCAAACACTGTATTTTATCTCTTTTTCATTAATTGTTATTTATATCTTTCTTAGGACTGTTAAGTGCTACATAGTTTTTGATTGTTTTTATGGTGATGAGAAATAAAGCTTTTTTACTTCTATTTTAAGTGGTTTCCATCCTCCTTTTCCATCTGCAACTTGTTCCTGTCCATCAGCTAGAACAGGGACATTTGATTTGAAACAGCTGAGAGGGTGGAGATTACTGGAAAGCAGTGCAGAACAAGGGCAGGGAAATCCTATCAGTAACTCTCAGATCCCCAAGATGTGCAGATGAATGTCAAATCAACTGGCTGCATGGCTGCCTTTTAATCTCTGGTGAGCAGTTAGTAGGAAAAAGAGGGTTTTAATCTTTTTATTCCACATCACTTTGCAGCTGAGCTCTGTGGGCAAAATGAATAGTCAACGTTTCAAATCACAGATGGAATTGTTGCTCTGAAGCTTTGGCTTAAGTAGAGACCGGCTTTGATAACAAGTTGGTAAAGCTTTCACTGGGAGAAAGTGGGGGTTGGCATCCTGCCTGGATCACACCATCATCAGCAGAAAGATTTCCATTCACACCAGCTGCAATAAAGCTCCCCACAGAATCCTTAAGATTTTTTGGCCTGAAAGTGATTATATACCTCTTTATTGAAGAACTTCAGACTTTACTCGGCCTTCAAACAGAAAAGTATGTAAGAGCTAGGTGGGACTTTAAGGCTCCAGTACTATAATTTTGTACTACTAAAAAACCAATAAAAATGTCATTCTTGAGTAGAAGTGGCAACTAATCCTACATCTCAGGAAATTGGGACAGACAGGAATGCTACATTAATTGATGATAATGGTTACCAGTTTTCACTGTACAATTTAAATGCAGCAAAAGCATCTCAGTTTCTGCCGATATTTGAATGTCAACAGCTGTATTGTGCTAAAGCAGCTGAGAGATTAATAATTTCCCTTTCCACACAGCATCTAACCTCTAAAACATTTGCTCCATCTACCAACAGTGCAACATTTATGAGAGTCTCAAGGAGCAGTCCTAGGTGTAGTTCACAGTGGCAGCATATTCCTGTTCTCACACAGGTGCTGTTGCAGAAGTTTTTAAGTAACTTTTCTCTTGATTTAGAGAAGTAAGTCCCAAAGAGACCAGCGGTCTCTCAAAAGGGTGTCTTAGTGCTGCCTGCCATTTTTGGGGCCTTGTATGACCACTTGTGCTGGTGTTCATAGCAAGAGTAAAGTTGCTCAAAGTGGGAAGAAGCAAGTCCATGCTGGCAGTAGTTTGCTGGCTGCCATGGCAGCTTGGGGCACTATTGTGTCTGTGTATGGTCAGGATGTACAGTGCCATCCAGTGCTCCTCAGAGCAACGTTCTCATCGTAACCGTAAGAGGAATTTTCTAGCACATCCCAGAATCAGACAAGTTATCACAGACAACACCTCTGGGGTAGAATTAGACACGTCCATGCTGTATTCCAGAACATGTGCCCTCAGCCTTTCTCCTAGGAGCTTGAGCTGCCCCTGGTGAAACATTTCTAGCATTTCCACCACCGCTGACTTGCTGCAGCTTCTATACCCTGTTGCTTTACTGTGCTGCTGCAATTAAGGGTTTGGACTCTGCCCTGCAGCTCAGTGCCTACCACAATCCCTCTGTGCTGTTGTAACATGCTCTGATTTATGATACTGAGGACAGTATGAGGGGAAAAAATGCATTTTGTTTTGAGAGGAAAAATATGCCATTTTTATTTTTAAAAAGTGCCAAAATTGTTATTAGCAGATGATGGAAGAAGGGAGCCAAAACCAAATTTCTAACTTTTCTATTAAACTATATAATGAAACAAGAAACTTTTCCAATCCTTTGAATTTAAGACTGCTACTGTTTACATATAGCTATGTACACTTATTTCTAAGCATCCTCATGGACTCTAGAACGTCTATAATAGAAATTTTTAAAATAGCTGAATGAGAGGAAAGAAAATGTCTCTAATCTATACAAAACAAATGAAGATGTGTAGTGATTTTTGCAGGACACATTAGATAAAACATGAGAAAATTATCCATTGCTCTGAAAGACACGTTTGAAATATAAATGCCTTATTATGTTATGAATTAATTCTGGGAGGTATTGAGTAATACTATTGAGTAATAGTAATAACACATCAGGTTTTGGGCAGGATAAAGGCTTCCATAGTGATGTCAAGTTAGATGAACCTTCTTCAACATGTTGTTTAAATAAACACTGGCAAATTGACAGTATCACAGCTGCCTGGAACAAGAAAACATACTCTAGTGCAAGTGAAGGAAGGTAGTAGCTGGCAAAACATACTTGTGTTTACTGCTGAATTTGGGTCCCTCTACAAGGATAAGAGGTTTGAACGTTATGGGTGGTATTTTTTATCTTTTTTTCTTTGTTTTGAACCAGAATCTAGATTAATTTAACAGAGATACAGAAAGATTTTTTTTTACGATGCAGTTCCATTTTAGTTTGCAGGGAAATTCAGTATCTGTTGAATTATCAGCGACTGGATGTTGGCACAAAGAAAGCTGAAATAAATTATTCATAACAGTTAGCACAGAAGTGTAAAATTTCACAGGAGGGATTAAACTGGAGTGACTCATTCAATCTATCCTGCTGTTTACAGGGGTTTCAATAACCTAGTGAGGGTGGAAAAATTTGCCATGAGACTCAGGCCTCAGGTCAGGTAAAGAGGTGTTTTGAACGAGTTAATTATAAAAGCTGTGTGTGAGTAATGTGCTGTCTAAAATAGGGTTGAAAGGTACTAACAGCTTCCATGCAGTGGGTCTTTGGCTAAATACAGAATAACAGGCTCATTCACAGATGGTGGATGTGTTAGGTCAATGGAACTAGCAATCAAGCCTGTCCACAGAGAGTAACTCAGAACACCACTCAAAGTAATGGGATCACAATCAGAAGCTAGGACATGACACTGCTGGATATCCATATGCATTTGAGGCTGCAGGCAATGGTACAATCCTTCAGAAAATAAAAAGGTTTCAAGAAGCAGCAAAAAATTAGAGTTTCTCTGTCCCAGAACTGACAGAAGGTTCAGATGTGGCATTTGAAAGCAAAGAAATTTCCTGTTTAATGTATGATAGAAAACACCTCCGTGTACATCCCTTGTAAACAAGCAGAACTTCAGCAAAAGAAATCCAAAAATTTGTCCCTCTATCACAATTAATCTTGCAAGTGCCTGATCATGAACTAATAACTCTGATTAATGGAGCAAAATATATTCAGGAGCAAAAATACTTAGATGATAAGAAAGATGGCATTTTTATAGTTCCATAAGGGCCTTAAACGTGTATCTGTATCTGACCACAATAATCCTTTCTGAGATCATCTATTTCTGTGACAGCACAGATTTTTTAGAAGAATTTGAAAGGATGGTGAGATTTGGACTAGAAAATGGTTGTGAAAGAACATTCTGGCACACACATCAAGCTGAAGGCTAAAGTTAAGAGAGAATTCATATGACTAGGAGGCTATAGCAGGAAGAAACTGCTAGTAAGTATTTGCAATTTTTCATGGAGCTTGAAGAGAATTCTCCCTGGAGCTGTGAAAATGTTCATAGTTAAAGCTCAGACTAAGTAAGATGTGACAAGAAAAATTCAATTTCTCTGTAAACATGTGCCCACAATTTAAATAAGCATGGTTAGTTGGAAGGATATTTTGTGCAAGAAAAATGTTTTGGCCCAATTCTTTAAAAGCTAGCAAGTAATTTAAAATTAGTGGAATGTCTGTGTTGTATCCTCAGTTTTCACTCATTGTCTTGGATGATTTCTGCTGCTTGCAATGATGTTGAACTGTCAGTTTTATAAATAACAGCAGAGTAGCAGTCTCTGTGTAAGCAGGTCTATTTGCCACAGTATTTGCAGGTCTCAAAGTACAGTGAGATTCAGGGAAAATCTCCCAAGGCATAATTTTGCTAAGAAGGGCAACAGTCAGAGGAAAATTTTGATGGATAACAAATTAAAGTAAGTGATTGACAAGACAGGGCCAAGTTCAAGTATTCAGCACCAATTCTGAGAGCCCAGCAGCCTGCTGGGATTTTTTACCAGGATGTTAACAGAAATAATTGCTGTTTTTGGTAATCAGACTGCCTCAAAAACTCCTAAGTTGATTCTGTACTTCTGATGACAAGAAAAATTACAAGGAAGTTTGCTTAGTCATGTTTTCACTAACTTCATTTCTGCTCCACCTGCAGTCTGCAGAATCACAGACAGTCAAAGCTTCTGGGAAAAAGCTCCAGGATTTAATAAGTGCAATATTTTGTAAGACTGGTTTCCATGGTGTCTCTTGACTTTTTCTTTTACAGAAACATTTTAGTATCTTTTAAGAATTTCTTCATATCTTTGTGCAAAAAGTGAGACTCACATATGGACATAAAACTGATTTTCCAAAGAAGCTTGATTTCTATGACATGGAGGAATTATTCATTTCTATGGTATTTTATTTTAAGCCTTATATTTCTGTGAATTATTTCAACAACTTCTGTCTTTCTCAGGTTGATGGTTCAAGTTCTGACCTCATGAATCTGTATTTTGCTGTTACTTATTTAGTAAGATGGTACTGTTTTATGAACACACAATGTCCATGTAACTGTGCTTGGGTTTCCACACTATTTAAAAATAAGAAAACAAAAATATGCTTCAAATACAGTACAAGCACTTCAATCTTATAAATGAAGATGAACAAGAAGTACAACTGTGATGAGAGAACAGAACAGAAGTAAAAAATCATTAAGATGCATTAGCCTCTGATTTTGGTAAGGATCAGGATGCTAAAAAGAGAATCATTAAATATTTGCATTTGAAATACACCTCCAGAGGTCATTGTCCACTGTTCACACCCTGCTTCACCAACTCAAAGCAAATCTAATCAGAAAAAATTGCTCAGGGCCATGTGTTGTTGATTCTTGAGCATCTCCAAGGATAAAGAGTCCATAGCAACTCTGGCCAACCAGCTTTGGACCAACTTCATATTTAAAAAATGATAACATTGTATTGCTATGCTATAATGAATCACAATTTGCCATGTTCCAGCTTGTTTTCCTCTGTTTCTAGGGACAAAGATAATCTAGTCATTGGAGATGAGGATATGGACATGGAAGCAATCATAATTAAGAAGGAAACAAAAGGGTTAATGAGCTGAAGATAGTTATTTAATTAAGGTGAGCAGAAACTGATCGAATAGTTTGGAACACTGGGAGTCATGCTGAAGAAGGAATTATTGAGATTATGAAAAAAGGCTTCTAAAGATTATCACTGGCAGTGAGCTCTTAATATTTTCGGTAATAATCTGGGCAGCAAAATAACACTGTTAGTGCAATTTGCTGACAAGATAAGCTTGGAAGATAAGAACAGCACAGAGAGAAATCAGAACTGTGTAGACACATAAATAGATAATCTTGAACAAAAACCATAAATACATCAGATTTCATAATATAAAATGCACATAAGTAAGGCTGACATATGCCTCTCCCAAGTTCACACTTTTTAACACATCTGTGGGTCCTGGGCTAAGGCTCAGCCCACTCCCTTGGTTAGGGCTAGGAGAGAGACAAATTGTAGAAAGCTGGCAAACCATGGTGTTGAAAATAATGCCTAGGCCATTTATACCTGTTTGGGAATAAGGTTCAGTCCAAGACTAAGTCTTGTGCTAGATTTTGCGGTTAATGTTCAGAGAGACAAAGGTTAGAGCCTCTCTCATAATCTGTTTTTAATATGAAGTACCACTGAACTGGGTATGTGTGACAAGATTTAGGTAGCAGGGAGGGTACAGGGGTGGCTTCTGTGAGAAGTTGCCAGAAGCTTTCGTCATGTCCAGCAGAGCCAATGTCAGCCAGCTCCAGGATGGATCTGCCTCTGGCCAAGGCCAGGCCCACAAATGATGGAGGGGTAACAGATATAAGAAATGGAAAATCTGCTGTGTAACAGTGGAGAGAGGAGTGAAACTATGTAGAGAAACAGAAGTGTGTGAGGACTTCTGAGGGGGAAGGAGCAGCAGAGATAATGTATGATGAGCAGGAGCAGGCAACAACCCCCACCCCTTATCCCTCTGCACTGCTGCAGGGAGGAGACAGAGGATTTGGGAGTCAGGTTGAGCCCAGCAAGAATGAAAAGATGGGGGAAAGATGTTCTGAAATTTGGGGGTTTTTCTCATTTTCTTGTTCTGATTTGATTGGCAATAGATTCAAATAATTTCCCCAAGCTGAATTTTTTTTTACCTGTGATAGTAATTGGCGAGTCATCGTCCCTGTTGTTATCCCAAACCACAAGACTTTCATTACTTTTTTCTTCTCTGTCCAGCTGAGGAGGGCAGTGATAGAGCAGCTCTGATGGGCACCTGGTGTCCTACCAGGGTCAATCCACCACGACCACTAAACAATTTCTAAGCATTTTCTAAAGTGAGGAACCAAGCCTTACTCTCCAGACCAGGGGGTTCATCCAGCCATGAAAGCACTAGTCCTAACATAATTAATACCTGTCACAGCAAATATAATCTACAAGGGAACAATACAGCTTTTAATTTTCTCCATACACAGTAGGTCTATTTGTCTTATCCTGGTGTCAAACATTATGTTGCTCAAATACCACAGAAGAAACCAACCCTATGTATGGCCAGTTTTGAGCATTCAGCATTGGATTATACAGATGTTATTATTATTATACTATATATATGTGTGAACATAAGAACTGATACTGGTATGTATTAAGAGTTTGAGGACTTACTTAAATCTCTTAGCACAGCTGAATTGAATTCACTTATATATATATAAGTCTCCTTCTGCTGTACATGCAGGTACTCCTGACACCCTTGTATGAAGAGCTGAAATACTGAAAGTAGGATCAGGGTAGTGGCAGAAATGTCATGTGATAGTGAAGTCACTTGTCTGAAAAAGGCTACAGCAGAAGCAGGTAGAAAAGGCTTCTAATAACATCCAGGTTAAATGGATTACTGAGTGCACACTGTGGAAATGGAACTAATTGAAAGGTTGCATAGCATGCTTCTAACATTTATAATCTTGTAAAGGACCCTCTCTACTTATTTTCTTTCAGCCCTGTAAACAGGGAAAACAACATTTGGGAAGAGAGAAAGATTTTTGAAGAGCACATTACCAGTGTGCAGAAGGGGTAATTTCAGTGGTGACTGTGGACTGTCCTGCTCACTTGTACACTTTTGGTGTCTGGGAGCCCTGAATAGGCTATTCAGCTTTGACTCCCCTGGGCTCCTACTCTGTCTTACAGTAGAAATGCATCCACACATGACTTAATTAACTTAATTAACTGTCTTGTTAGTAATGTGCTAAATAATGCAGAGCAGTATAGATAATGGAAGGTACAGAATAATATTATCGTTCTACTTATTAAGGGTCACAGCATTCTTACTCTTAAAAATCCAGATTAATACAAATAAATCACGTCATCTGGCTCATGAGACTGGAGAGAAACAGAATTTGTCCCACTTCTGAAGGACTGCCCTAATCAGTTACAGACAGGTTGTGTACCTGAGTGTTTTAGCAGAGAGCCTTCTCCCTCAGGTATTCCTGGCAAGAGGAGATACAGCTGAGGAAAAAAGGGTGTTAGAATGCCTCAGCATTGCTCAGTGCTAGAGGATAAGGAGGTGGCTCTTTGATATTGCTTACCTGTCTCCTCACTTAACACTTCAGCCATAGCCCTATGTGTACACTGCTATCACACTGTGTAGGCAATTCACCTGGCTGTGAGCTCGTGCTAATATGAAATATTAGCCCCTGGTAATTGTGAATATGTTGGGAAAGTCAACACTGCTTGCCAGCTGTCAAGGTTATGTGTACCTGTAGGAAGATTTTCAAGAACTTCATGGGCACATTCACAAGGATAAGTGAACTGCCAATTTTAATTACTTTTCCCAAAGAATTGGGATGCAGGAGTTTTTCAGGTTAAAATGACACATTATAATTTTCTTTTCTTTTAGGAAACAACTGGATCACTGAACTTGAAATTACAACAAATTGCTTTAGGTTATCATCAGGACTGAACACAGGCTTAAATGCTTCAAATTTGGCAACTGAAGAAGGCAAAAGCACTAGTGTGAATTACAGGCAACATTAAGAGTGTTGCCTATAGTGAAATTGGACTGTTCATTAAACTATAGTTCTTAGCCAGTTAGACCTTTAAATATGGTGTATTAAAAAAACTATAGCAATCACCATAATAATTAAATGAGTCATATATGATTACACCTCAGCTTTATGTCTTGCTTAAGGCAAGAGGTGGACTTCAGGCTTAAAATGTTAATTGGCCTTTAGGAAAAAATAATTAGGTTGATGTAATATGAAGGACTAGATGATGCCTTGTTCCTAAGCAATAGAGTGTAGGATAATAGCAACCTTCCCTATGTGTCTCCATGACCTGCTTGGATTTCTGTGAAGAAATTTTACCTGTAGGCCCAAAAATTAATTGATTTTAAGACTTTTTATATTAAGCAAGGCAATTGCTCCTCTCTTTTTTGCTCAAATTTTCAAGAATTTAATCATTTTATTAATACTGTTATTAAGAAGAGTGTTATTAAGAAGTGGGCACTCCTGTAGACATCATCCATTATTGACTGGCATGTGAACCTGTGGTATTTAATGTTTTAAGCTAGCAGTAAAACCAAGTGAATAAAACACTGAGCTTTCAGGAAACATCTGATACTGACTAGTACTCGGGAGTGACACAGCACTCCTGCATTATACAGGATGTACAGCATGGGGCCACCTATATTTACAGGGCTTGAACAGGCTGCAGGAGCCTGAAACAGCCTTAACAGGACTTGCAAAGCGATTGTCAGATTAACATTGCACTTACCTGCCAAAGGTAGCTGAGATGTTTCTTTTCATTTCTCCTCCTTCTGATGGTCCATGGCTGCTGCAGTAACGTCACCTCAGTGTTCCATCCCCACCACCTGTGACATTCCCATATGTTACTTCCACCTACTTTTTTTCTCTTCATTTCTAACTCTCTGTGCAGGTAGAGCTAATGCTGTGGCTAAAATGACTGTGTTACAATTACAGGTATCTTCACCTACAGAACCTTTCATTCCTTTTTCTGTTTGTCTGCTTATATTTTCTTTTATTTTCTGTTACTTCACCCTAAAAATCACATTGTAAAAAAGTCTTTGGTCTCAGCCCTGAGTGAAGATGCAAGAGTTAAAAAATTCTGCTTTTTGTCATAGAGCTCAGTAAGTCTATAAGCAAATAAAAGAAACTAACAAAACAAATTTACATGAGGAGCTCCCCTACGCTCTCTGCCCTGGAAGTAGGAAGATGACAAACTCCATTAGTTTGTCATCAGATGCCCACTCCAATAAAAATCAGAAGCTATTTGAGATGCTCACATTGCCACTAGCCAGTGATCCAGAAAGGCATGGACCTTTCACAGGTTTTCAGCAGCTGTGTTTTATTCCGTCTATTAAGCACCTCTCATGTATTCCAGAGACAAGCAGTTACTGGTAATTTCAGGTAAAAATTTGTGTTAGTTTTTTCCTCATGCACTTATTTGTTTCTCTGATGGCAGAGAAATTCTGTGCTTCTGTGAAGAGACCAGAATTTCCCTAAGAACTCCCTTAAGTTAGGACCAGCTGCCATACCCCTCAGAGGCATCTGAATGGGTCTGCTCCAAAATGCAGTCTTCTTCCTACAGAATGAGGTAGGGGCAGTACAGGGTTAGTGTCTGTAGGATTAGGAATCTTCAGAAATGTGAATATGCTTCCCTACCTCTGGAAAAAGCTATTTAGATTGATCTTATCTGAGGACCCAAATGAGGGCATTAATACTCAGATGAGCCCAGAAAAATTGGAACCTAGATGAAAACCCTCTGCCAAGGGGAACTAAAGATTGCTCCCACAACCCCCTGTCTTACTTGGGGAATTCTCTTAGACAGTGTCCTCATTTTAATCCCATGCAGCCATGCAGTGGGATTTGGGAGAAAATTGGAGGATGAGGGGTACATTTGGAGTGATGCAATAACAAAGAGACAGGAGGCCTATACAGTTGACAACCCTGAATGTCTCACAAACGAATCACCATTTGAGCACCATTTTCCCTTCTATGCTTTTTTGGTTTGTAATTTGAGTAGCTCTTTAAGTAAGACTTCAGGCTCACAAAGGTGGGTCACTCAAGGCTGTGTTCTCTAGATTTACTCCCCGGCTTACTCTGAGCCAAACTTACTATGTACACTAGTGTTGTACTATGTTTCCCTCTGGACTCAAAAAAAAAAAAAAAAAGAACAAAAAATAACCAAAAAACAAAAAACCCAAAATCAGACAAAACAAAAGAAAACAAAAAAAAACCACAAACCAAACCAAACCCCAAAAAACCAAAACAAAAACCAAACCAAAACAAAAAAACCCAACAACAAAAAAACCCCAAGAAAGCATAGTCAAAGAGGCAGAATATTAGTAAAAGAGAGATGGCTGACAAAAACCCTTTGGCAGACACTCTCCTGGTATCCACAGACGTTTGTGGACTAAGAAAGTGATAGCAGCATTCACATTAGGTGCTTTCAGGATCAGGAAGGTTAGACAAGTGATAAACAGCACAAGCATGGGTAATTTAGCATGCACAGCATGAGCCAGAACCTCTGGGGAACAATAAAGTTAAAAATGAATTTGTTCTCTGCTTCTAAGATGTGCTACAAGCAGGCGTGCACAAGATTATGATTATTTTTGCCTTCAGTCTTCAGACCCTTTGTCTTATCTCTCTTAGGATCCTGATCCTGTATAATCAATGATGATCTGAAGCTCTGATTATATAGGAGCCAAGAAAAACATGTGGCACAAAACAGTGGAAGGTTCAAAGGTCCACCTCAGCACCCTGATACAAGACTATTGTGATACAAACATCAGCTCTCACTGAGGCCTTTTGGAAGTTGCTCACGGGTCAAGTTAAGCAAGTAAACACATTTTCTATGTTTCCTTGCTTAACTTTCCTTTTGTTTCCCAGTTACAACCTTCTGAGGGAATATAACCAGTTAATAGACCAGATGCCTCAGTTTCTGCCTCTTTCTTTCTTTTCTCCTGTGGATTTCTGGTCTCAGAAACCCAACATGCTGTGCAGTACAGGCTACAACCCTCTGTAAGCCCCACATCTGATTCTGCTGCCTTGACAGTCACAGAAACACTGTTGTCACAGCTCACAAGGCTGGACTCATGCCAGCTAAATACAGTTTTAATGAGACTGCATTCTGTGGTGACTGAGGAGGCTTAACTGCCATATGGTCTCTTTGGGCTGCTTTTCCACTAGCACCACAAAAGTGAATTGCCCTTCCACAAGCTGCACAAGGGGAGATCAAGAAGTAATATTGAGGGAGAGAATATGAAAGTACAGGGTGTCAGGCAGTTTTATAGGTTAGCATAGGACTAATTCATCATGAAGACTAAGTCCTACTGGAAGAATGGCAGCAAATAAAGGAACAGAAGAAACAAAGTTTACTATCCGATAGCATATTTCCCTTCTAATGTGGAAGGTTATTTACCTGTGTTTCTTCTGTGTTTTCAAAACTTCTAAAACCCAAACATTCAATATAACAGAAATGATCCAGCAGTTTTCAGAGAGCAAACTTTGGAAATTTCCACAGGAGTACAGGGGAAAATAATACTAGCAAGGACCAGGGGTGTCCTGATGAAAGTAGCTGTTGACTTTTCATGAAATCCTTGAACTGATAACAAAACCAAGTGAGATGAAGAACAAAGTAAGTGGTATTAAAATGCAATCAGTTATAAATGCAAATGTCAATAATCTAATTAGTGCTACTGTTCCTTGAGAGGCAGCAAATAATAAAACCATAGCGGGTTACAGTCTAAGATTAAGACTACACTTCAGGACTTCCTGCTGTATAGGAGAAACTCTATTGCAAAACCAGTTATGCATTCATACCTGTCCTTGCATCACCATGGCTGCTTCTTCATGGGAGACATAGTTTTACTCTACCAATCCAGAGCTTACAAAGTACTGAGGCTGCTGGACAAACGGACTGGCAAAGACCTTCATGACTTCAGGCTGCTGTTACAGATTTACCCTTAGACTTCACAGACACAGTCTAAGCAATTGAGTGCCTCAGTTTTACTTTGTTGTTCAGGGTCCATATCCATACAGCAGAGTTCTTTCTAGCTGATCCCCTGAGGGAAGCACAGGCACTGCCTCAAGAAAGATGTTTTCCCTTGTTGAGACAGACACAGCAACACACCACCATAGCTGAGTGATGTTATCTATGCCAATGAAAGCACTTTTCCATCAGCCTGTTTCCACCTACATAAGCAATTTTGCTGGCACAAAGATGTGAAACAGAGGACATGATTTGTTCACACTCCTATGACGGCAGTATTTAGTGCTACTGAACTCTCCCAGCTTACATTGAAGACCTTAAGCCAAAAGCATACAAGTTCTAGCCAGGACAGCGAGCGTTGGCTAAGCCAGCATCCCTGCTAGGCGATTTGGTTACACCACCAAATGCCCCTCACAGACCTGTCAAATGAAGAGGGGGCATTTTCTGAATTTTGTTTAGCTCTTTCAGGAGAACTGAGTGAGCTGCGTGGCCAGGAAAACCCCCTGGTGCTGCTGCTCCTCACGGCGTCTCCACGAGAGGGCTCTGCTGGCGTGGCTACAGCGGCACGGCCCTGGGACCGGGCACCGCCCGGAGGCTGCTCGAGCCCTCCGGACTGCCCGCTCTCTCCGGGACAGCCCCCAGCAGGGCATTCAGTGAGAGCGGCTGGAAAATGATTTAATACACAAAAATCAAATCTGGGAAGGAAAGAGAGAGAAAGGAAGAAAGGAAGAAAAAAAGGAAGGAAGAAAGGAAGGAAAGAAAAAAGGAAGGAAAAAAGGAAGGAAAAAAGGAAGGAAAAAAGGAAGGAAAAAAGGAAGAAAAAAAGGAAGAAAAAAAGGAAGAAAAAAAGGAAGAAAAAAAGGAAGAAAAAAGGAAGAAAAAAAGGAAGAAAAAAGGAAGAAAAAAGGAAGAAAAAAGGAAGAAAAAAGGAAGAAAAAAGGAAGAAAAAAGGAAGAAAAAAGGAAGAAAGCAAGAAAGCAAAATGTCCACCATTTTCCAGCCAAAAGTATTGGTCTTGACCCAATAAGGAGGTGTGCCATGGGGCCTCTTTACAAAACATGGGCCAAAGTTTGCAGTGACAACTCAAAACCTGCCATAGAAAAAAACCCACAAACAATATGTCACAAACTTTATTCTCCAATGGCTTTGGTGTCTCATATGCCTGAGAGCATCATCTTCACTCTGTGGCTGCTGTGCTTCCTTCAGGTGAACAATGTCCATCTTTCTGCTGTACAAGTGAGTGGGGTGTTTACTCACTTCACAGGAGGAGCTAAACAAGGAGGTCACTTTGTTTCTTGTTTGCCCCTGTACAAGTGGCCTCACACTCCCTCATAAGTGAAAAGTAAAATCTGTGTAACTGAGCATAAGTGAAAGGAAAACTGAGGCAAGGGCTTTCATCAGTGTACTCAGCATAAAATCTTTCTGCACTGAATAATGAGATTTTTGAAACAGAAGTTGATTCTGATGTGCACAGCATCAGGAAAGCAGAACTGGGTCACTGTCATATCTAGAAATAAATTGTATGCTTCACCATAGCAAGGGGTTGGCTTTATACATTGGAAAGTTGTAGAATATTATTAGTTTTCTAAAAATATAAGTAATTCTTACTTTGCTCTCTAATAATTGCAGAGGTTTTGCATGCCTAAAGGTGAGTACATGTGAGGTTTTTATCTATTTTTGTATATATATGAAATAGTGCTGTACTCTGCAAAATGAGCTGTCAAGACATTCTTATAAAAACAGCTTCAGCAGCCTGAAATAACTGTAAACCTAATATCAAAATAACTGTAAGCCTAATATTACCTTTTTTCAACGTGTCTTATGAATTTGAGACCTCTAGAATTTTATTTAAATCTCACAGACATCACTCAGGTGAAGAAAACTGTGACATTCCTGCAGGGATTAGGAGCAATAATGAATGTAAAAGACTCAACCCTGGTCGAGCTCACTACAATCATCTTAGTTCACAGCCTGAGCTGTCATGTGAGCACAGAGCCCACACACCCACTCACACCCTGACTCACATCTGGAATGAGACATCTGACTTTCCAGGCAAGAAAACTCATGCCCAGGCTAGATCTGCCTCACACACTGGTTTTGCTCTGCTAGGCAAAATGGGTACATCCATCTTCAACCCTAGCCCAGCAGGCAGAATAAATAAAATTTGGTGACCACCAAATGTCTCTTCACTTTAAGTGCAGGGGGGAACAAAGCTGTGTATGTGCCAGTCTGTGTCATCCTGGTGCAGTGACAGCACTGTGCTCTTGTCTGAATTTGAAGGCACAACCACAAATTTTAGCTGGTTCAAAAGGAAGAAGGCAGCTGCCTGCTGCCTGCTCAGCACATCTCCAAAGATGTGCAGCATAGAGACCATGCAGAGCACCCTGGCTCCCCGGCCATCTGTAACCTGTGGCCAGCTGTAGCTCCTGGATTGGCACTTGCCTTTGTCTTTGGCAGAGAATATTTTGCTGCTTGCTCTGAGGGTAACAGTGAAGCTCATCTTGGCATCACTGGTGGAATGTCAGTTCTGAAGGAAGAACTGTTACATGAACTCAAATAATGGTACAAAAGACTCACATAAAATTGGTTCAAAAGTCTAGAACTCCTTTAACCCAACCCCTTCCCACCTACACATGCCATTTTGGACTCCATCACAACTACTGAGTTCACCTGAGAGCCCTAATTGAACCTTACCTCAGCTGAAACACCTGAATTTTGGTGGCATAGTGGTCTCAAGGAAGGGCATTTCACTAATACTTGCATTAACCTGTGGTAAGTGGCCTGCAGATCTTAATTTCCAGACCATGCTGAAACATCTTCAAGTTAATTTGGCTTCTGATGAAGGTTGATGATGAAGAGTAGCATTTTGGACAAAAAGACTTTAAAATCTGATGTTTGGCTTTTTGAATTTTATGTTGTGTCATTCTGGGTTTGATTGACTTTAATATGTGTTTCATCCCAAATGCTAAGAGACATAATTTAATGAAGTGGAAAATAAAAATGTTGATTTTCAGCATGACTGCTTAGAGATTGGAGTGCTTAGTCATTCTTGAGTCTGTGACATTTTTAAAGGTTGCACAAGGTTTTCATCACATCCGTTCTGCTACAGTCCTATCAAATCAGAAACCTTACCTCTCCCCTCTCAGCAGCTGATAGGAGGAGAACACTCATTGGAATCAAAAGACCATGCAGTAGGTTGGAAAGGTAGTGCATAAAGGCTTTTTAGAAAACCTAGAATGGATTAAACTCTTGGTAGTCAGTCTGAAACTGTGAAGTATTTTCCACTTGGCAGGCAACATTCCAGCACATTTGCAGCAAGAAGTGAGTCTAGCCAGGGTATCTACCAGTCCAGGTGCATGTATTGATTACTTCTGATGTAAGGGGAATATATGGTATTGAGTAAACTCTATCTTGGTATTCATAGAATTATTTTAAAAATAAAAGAGATAAGCAGAAGAAGAAATGCCAGCATCCATGGCAGTTAAGCACACTACACTCTCCTGAGTAAGCAGTTCCTGCATCCAGGGCAGACCCAGTGCTGACTCAAATGGAAGCTCTGCTGCTGCAAGGATAGCCTGTGGCAAACACCAAGCTGTGGCTTACCTGACCCTTATTTGTTTCCTTGAAATACTAGGCAGGAATTGCAACAGTTGTCCCAAAAGCACAATATATACCTATTCCCTTTTTGTTTGAAAATGCATTCTGAAGTCCGTTTCTTCAGTATTTCAAATTTGAAACAGCTTTCTACAACCAGATTCACTAGAGCAGTATCCTTTTTTTTGAAAATACTATAATGTGGGGATTTGCCTGCACTCTGAAATTCCTAGTATAATTCTGCTATGGGTGTTGCTATGAAATTCAGTGTTGAGGATTGTGTTCCATTGTCTTAATGACTTGCTTTTCATATTCTTCTGCACCTAATTAGATTCAGATCAAATGAAGTCGTAAGTGCCTAGGGATAAAGAAAAACTCTTAAAGGGCAATTGGCTCAGTCAATGCAAGCCTCTAAGGGGAGTTTGAAGCAGATGCAGTGATTAATTGGTTATTTGAACTTCTTGTGATGAACTGTTCTGACAGGACAGGTATTTTCATGCTGTCTGACTCAATTGCAAAAGCTGTTTGTGTAAGAAAAGTGCAACATCGAAATGATACTCATTTAATGTGCACATGGGGACTGTACCATCAAAATAACTGTATGGAAGCTGTGAATATGTAATAATTAGTGTGGAGAGGTTATCTAGAGCATATCTAGGATATACTGAATAATTGCTCTAAAAGAGGTGATGTTAGTAATGGCATGACAAGTAATAAATATTTAGCTGAAGTAAACTGACATCAGTAATTTAGAAGTAACTCTCAGAAAATGCAAATTCTTCTGTATTATTGCAAAGTCTTAAGCAGCATGCACTGAGCCAGCACAGCAATGGGTGGGAGCAAATGCAAGATCCATCACTGAGAATCCATGCCCTAGTACTTGTACCTGTTGCCTCCAATTCTTCATGGGAATGATAGGATTAAGAGAACCTTCTAAAATTTCGGTCTGACCCTATTCTTCTCTGATTAGCCAGTGTTGAAAAGAAACTTCATACCCCAGAGGTTCCAATCAGTCTAATAAGGTGAACCCTCAAATTCTGTATAATTTACTAACTTGGGAGCAAAACACTTTCAGCAGGAGAAGGGATTTCACAACTTTGGTTAAGGGAGTTAGGGGTATTCAGCCTGGAGAAGAGGAGGCTCAGGAGTGACCTCTCTCTACAACTCCCTGAATGGAGGTTGTAGCCAGACAGAAGTTGGCCTCTTCTCTCAGGCAACCAATCAGGACAACAGGACATAGTCTCAAGCTGCACCAGGGGAGGTTTTGGAGGAATTTCTTCACAGAAAAAAATGATTAAACACTGGAATGGTCTGCCCAGGGAGGTGGTGGAGTTACTGTCCCTGGAGGTGTTTAAGTAAAGACTGGATTTGGCATTCAGTGCCATGGTCTGGTTGACATGGCGGTGTTCAGTTGATCTCAGAATGAGATGATGTTCTGATGATCTTGGAAGTCTTTTTCAAACTAATTGATTCTGTGATTGAATTACTTGGTCCCTTCCAGGCTGTAACTGTACATCATCTTCCACGGTGTAACTTTGACCTCCCACGTCTGTTATTTGGGTCACGTCGTTAAAGTACAGATTTCTTGGAGCTAAGCAACTACCAATCAGCTTTGGAGTCTCTCTGGGCTCTGATATTGGAAGTACTTGCATAAGAGACTGTCTTGTAACTGACCTTTCTCCATCATTCCCCTTCTGGCCTCATCATTTTTACAGTCTGACTTACATCCTGCCATTGGGTCCTTAACATTTCCTTTTTTTCTTCATTTCTCTCAATTTATTGTAATTTTTCTTTGCCACCCCTTTTCCCTACTATATATACTCTGTGCAGACACATGCCCTCCCACCCTGCATTGGGTTTTTTTCTATTTTTATCTCAGTTTTTTTTCTTTTTAACCAATCACACACAGAGGCATGCATGATGCTCAAACTAGTACGAGTCCTGAAGCAAAAGAAAAACACTGACATTGACACATTATGTTTTGGTCTTGCTCCCATTTGTTCTTCCCATTCTTTTGATTTTTGCCTTGATCTCTTATGAATAATCAGGCTATATACATACTTTGCAGTAGGAACTATATCTTTTATCAGTACTTAACACACTTCTGGATGCTATGTGAAAACTACAATCTGTGGTTAAAAATATTTGCCTTAAGAACTCAGTGATAGAGATACTTAGCAATCAGACTTGATTATCTTCCTTTTGTTTAGGCAACTGTCTCTGAAATAAGAAGAGCAATAGCAACATAAGGAATTAGTCAGCTTGTATCAGTCAAGGGACTGCACTTGGTCCATTTATATCTTGTTTACACAGAAAAAAAAAATCAAGGTACGTTTACTGTGTCTCTGTAACTTTTGTCTGGGAGAAGAATACTCCTACACTCAAGGTTATATACTTAATTTAGGGAGGAAGACGAACAAAGGATTGTAAGGTGCAAATACTGCTCAAATTACATTCTATAACATGGTTCAGTGCTTTGAATTGTCCTGTTTTAAGATAAGATTATACTGCTATGCACATGGAGTGATAAGTTACAGGAGTGTCCTAGTCACCAGATCCCTTCCCAGACAATCCCACTGCATTCACAGGGCTTGTGATCTCTTTTACCATATCACCTGCTCAGCGTGGGAGACACCAGCCTTGTCCACAACTCAGTGGTTAGCAGACTTATCCAGGTTTGTTATGTGGGTCTGAGCCTGTGTTTGCAAGGCATGAATGGTGTTACAGAGACAGGAATGAGGCACTGAATTGTGCTGAGGGGAAAAACAGAGCTCATACAACTGCAGTTTCTCGTACATAGAAAAGAGACGCAGAACTTAAAACATAAATTTCCCTCTGGGTTTTCATATGTTATCCACCCATCTTACACCAGCTAAATCTTGGTTCCTATACCACTAGCCCTCCATTTATTGCTCATAAAATTCAGTCAGGACTAAACACTGCTGAAAGAACCAGATACCTGAGTGTTAGCAGGGCAAAATCCGAATCCTTGAAGCAGACCTATAACTTTGTAACTGGGACAATTAGGCAGTGCATTAGAAAACGCAGAATGATGTCTTTGATTAGTTGTAAGCCACTAATGGCTTATTTCAATTAATTTTAATTAAAAACATTAAGGTGCTAGAAGAAACAAACCTGATCTTTTTATTTCACACTTTTAACGTGTAAATGTTCAGTGCAAAATTAGCTCTAATGCATAACCTTTGCAGCATTATGAATAATGCTACCTTATTAAAAGTGAATAAGTCTGAAAAAAGGCAGTATTGCAATGTTGCTCCTGGCAATGTTTTTTCATTTTATTCATCTGGTGTGATGAGCATAGACCTTCAGGTTATCATTTTGTTTCACTCTGGTCATTTCACATTGCAGACAGGATCAAGTTTTAGCAAGCACTGAAGGGAATGTGGTTAAAATCCCTTTCACTATTTTTTCACTACAAGTGAAACGTGAATGAACTTACAGCTCTGACATTTTTTCTGATGCTAGACAACACATCAAATATAGGAAAAAGAACCATCTCCTCCTCAAATATGAGGGCTTTGGCGCTAAAATTGGGTTATGAAACTTTTCAGTTAGGTTGATGCTCTAAGAGCACTTCAGGACAGGACAGGTTAACCATGATACCAAATACCTTTTTTACAGCACCTCTCTCACTGCGTTGCTGTGCAGTGAATACACGGGGCTGGGGAATCCAGATGTTTGGAACCAAAGTAGAAACAAACAATCCAAAGAATCAAACAAAACCCCATCTTTCTACATTGTGCGTCCCACTCATCCCCGCCTCACACACACACCACCACAACCCTACCACAAAATGCCCCCCTCACCAAGCAAACTGTGGACAAAATCCTGGTTAGTTTTAATCCAGTTCAGCACCCTGATCCCATAGCAACATAGGAGAGGTTGCAATTTAGGCTCCAAATGCGTTTGTCTCCAGTGTTAAAATTTGAAGGTGAACCCCTCACCGGGTGTCTGATCCTCCACTACAGTCAAGAGAGACGTGGGCAAGAATTCAGGGGGTATCAGCTGATATCACAGATGCCCTAGGTTATCTAAGGTACTTCCACTGAGCTGGCATGTCTCTTGTGAGATCTAAGGGACACCTATGCCCTTCCAGATGGGTAGCTGGACAGCAGGTGAGTTAGGGTAAGGATATGCACGACACTAGATACTAATTTACCAATTGAATATGAATGTAGACATTTAAAAAATCCACCCCAGTTACTCTCAGGCTGAATCCCAACCCTAAAGTCACTTAACCTAAAGCAGAAAGCTCCTCACAAACATGGCAACAAGCACCAGGGAGAAGGGCAGTGCATGATGTAGGTATTCTCAAATGCAGCAGGAGTGAAAACCTTTCTTACAGCAAAAATACTTTATTTTGAATGTAAATCCCTTGTTTGTGTACTAGAACATGTTTTTTATATTTTCCATGCTATTAGTGAAAGCAACAGCAATAGTCTTTTACTTTTGGAATGGAAGAGGCCATTCTATGAGTTGAAGTCCCCTCCAATTTAAAGTGTGATCAAAAAGAAGAAAACTATTTCAAGAATAAAGACCGGTGCTGCAACCAAATAAGTGGATAACATGAACTGAGCAAGAATGAGAAGTCTAATTCCCCTAAAGTTCATGACTTTACCCTCAATGTATTTTTCTGCTGATTTGATCTGATTTCCTCACCTACTCTTCTGTAATATAAGTGGACAATACCTTTGATATAAATATTTCACTTCTAATGAAAACTAGTTTTCATACATATTCCTGCTTAGGTGGGATTTCTGTGAGAATCTCCCTACTGTGGGGAAAGGGGAAAAATCTGTTCATTCTCTATTGCCATTTGGACCTTTCTTTCTCAGAGGTTACTGCCTTTCCCTCTTATTCCTCTGAATAGACACCCAAAAAGGCAAGCTGAAAAAAAAAAACCAACAACAAAAAACCAAAAGAACATTTAGGGAACACAAACCCCTCCTTCAATATTAAATTTAGCAGTAAACCTCAATTCTTAATTTTTACACATATGAATACATACATAGAGCAGCATGTGACAGAAGAGAAACATCATAAAGAAAGACCATCATTACTTTGAGAGATTGATTCAGGAGTTGGGAACAACCAGCCCGTCTCAGCTGCCATGGGGAGAACTTCCTGGCAAAAGTTGTTCCAGCTCAGAAAGTCTATGACTCAGCTAAAACTAAACCTGGAATCAAGGACTTGCCTGCTGGGACACCTCCAGGGTAGAACAAAAATTGGATGTAGCTCCCTTTTTTTTTATTCTATTCTTTTTGACTAATTCATTTTGTATTTTCTCTGTGTAGAAAATTAGATTTACTTGTGTAATAAATACTGCCTTTTATATTTGAAAGTATCTCTGGTCTTCTTTGGGAAAGTTAAAGTCAAGTTTCCACCCATTTTTTGCTGTATCTACAGAAATTTGTTGAACCTGAAAAGTCTTACATGAAGGAAAAGCTCTAGGTTTATTTTAAAATAGGAAAAGAAAACTTGAAAGGATGAGCCAGAATGCTATGGAGGAGCTTGCAAGCCTAAGCATTGATACTCTGACAAGAGATTACAGAATTAAAACACATTTTTAAGTCAATGCTCAATTTATTTCCTTGGAGCCCTTAATTTTCATGTCTAGAAGTGGACTTAGTTCATGATTTCTAACGTTAGTTTGACAGCACCCAGAGATTTTGTTAAACTTGGCATTAAAAGGACCACTTTTAAAATAAATCAAGTATTTAGTGCATATGTGAAGACAGAATAGGATTTAAGGAAATCAATAATGAACACTTGAATGCTGCCAATCAGTCAGAAAACTCTTAAAAGGCCCTTATTCTTCAGATATTTTCTTTGCTCAGTTTGATTAGTCATGTTGAAAGTAACAGGACCTTTTTTGTGCATCAGTGTCTGAAAGACATGCTTCTACATTGGCAGGAGCGACCATACATCTATTCCTAGTTAAATGGGCTGAAAAACTCAAATTCTTCTTTGAATCCTTGGCAGTTTAAAAGTTTTCTTCTCTTTACAGATAGCTCAGTTCTTTGCTAATTCAATTACTTTGATTGGTTGTCTCTGCCAAATGGAAACCAGCAATTTTCCTTAATCTGCAGCTTTTAACATGTATTTCCCATTATTATCGGATGTATGGTATTCCCTCCTGCAGTATCTGCTTTGTAATTTGCAGTGATTTCTAGCTTCTTTAGAGTGATCTGCAACAGCAATCCACTAAAATATTTTTGATGAATCTCTATGAATGTCTGATTTGATAGCAAGGCTATAGATGTTTTCAAGAAAATGTATCTGACCATAATAAATTCTATATTACTTTTTTATTATATTACTTAACTCTATCTCTTATGGATAACTAATACCTGCAGCAGTTGCATGTCTTCCTCTAGGGACACTTTTTGAAAACCAATACATTGAAGTATCACAAAGAGGAAAATGCATCAAAATATTCTAGATTTCTAACTATTAAAAATTCAGTAGTTTACAAAGACACTGTAATAAACTGGTTCTATTCCCAGATGGAAATCAAAGCAATATGTGTTAGGGATTTTAACAAAATTCCTGAGAGGAAGGGTTCAGCCTGACAATATCCAGCTACTTTACACCATCACTTATCTACATTTGGAGGAGCTTAACTTCTTTGTATGCCACATTATTTAGCATGAAATCTCTTAGATACTGTAATAGCTGCTCCTGGAAGGGGAATGTTTGTTCTATACCTTAGGCTTTACTGCCTGGTAGTTTGTTTATTCAGACAGGCAGCATTTATGTCCTGGCAGCAGCCTGGTAAGTTAGTTGTGCTCGAAGATAAGAGCTGTCTTCTCCTGACCTGCTGCTGCTCTTTTCCTTTTCACCACCTGATCACAGAATCATCAAGGCTAGAAGAGACCTTTAAGATTATCTAGTTCAACCACCAACCTGGCACCACCATAATCACCCCTAAACTGTGCTCCCAAGTGCCACATCCAGACATCTCTAGAACACTTGCAGAGATGATGACTCCACCACCTCCCTAGGCAATTTATTCCAATGCCTAACCACTCTTTCAGTGAAAATTTATTTTCTAATATTTAATCTGAAACTTCCTTGGTGCAATTTAAGGCCATTTGTCTCAACTTTAAAGAGGACTGCTGATGGGTGGATACAAAACCAAGGTGTAAGTAAGATTAGGCATGTTCCTGTAGGCATGTGCCGTAATCATGAGGTCAGATCCAGGCTTCCCTTTTCTTTTGCTCCCAGAAACATAGTGCTCAGCTTTGACCAAGAGAGATGGGATGTCCTAATTTTTAGACCATGGAATGCCATGAATTCAGGAATTCTTAGAGGATCCATACTTTTTAGACTGGGGGAGCACAGACCCATCACCACACTCATTCTGTCTTCTGAGCAGTTTTGTTAATCACTAGGTTATCACACTAAAGATAACTATCAGTGCCACCACAAAGCTCTGTAAAAGTTACCAGCCTCAAAAGAGCAGGGGTAGATTGCAACATGAGTGACAGATAATATCAGCAATCTGAATAGTCTCTTAGAGTTGCCTACAGATTCAGAGAGAATCACTTTAATTAAACATACAGCATTTAACCAGCATGGAATTCATTTAACATTTTTAATGGCATGGATTCAGAATCTGGAGGAAGCAAGTTCCCATTTGGCCATGGAATAACAGAACTGACTAAGAAAGAACTGAAATGCCTATTTTGCAATACACATCGTGGTCAAACTATTCTTGTGATAGTGAGCAATTAATGATACTTAATTAATTAATGATACTTAATTTATCTTTATACTCATTAATGAAAATGAGTATAAAAATACTTTTTGGATACCTGTTGTTCTTCAGGCATCATTTTATCTTGATTTTCTACATCTTCTTGCCTTCCTTTCAATTAAGACAGAGAAGAAGAAAGCATCATAACTGTTGTGGTTTGACTTAACTCCAAGGCTAGTTGTAATATAGAAGTTTTCTACTGTTTGCCCTGCAAATGGTGGGTATCACTCTGATTAACATGTCACTAATTTAGCAGAAATGGAGCTGAATAGAATGTGAGAAGCTCAGGCAACTATTTGGACATCACAACCTATAACTGGGTTTCTTTAGCACTGTAGTAATAACTCAGTACATTAGCAGAAAGAAAATAATATAGGGAACGGGACAGAAGCTGCTGATATCAGGGTACTTGTGTGTTTCCACTCTGGTGCAACAGAGCACAAGAGTTGATGCCTCAGTAAGTGAAGCTGATGTGCAAGAGTAAAACAGCAAATAAATTCAAACGTTTATTTTTTCCTAATTCATTATGAAAGTATATTAATCTGTTTTTGAATTCTGCAAAGCTACACATCTTCCACTCACTCAGAGTAGGATCAGTGAACAAAGTGAAACACGATTCCTGTTATTTACAAAATTACATTTTTACATCATAGCTAGAATGCCATGAAATGTGGGACTAGTCATGATTGTCATGACAAAATAATTTCCTTTTCTCTTAAAAGGTAGGTAGCAGAAAAGAAAGAAGGAAAGAAATTATTACACAAGAAGGATTTTTCAAACAGTCACAGGGCTTACTGCTGTATACTCTCACTCAGAGGGGGCCGTTTAGCAGAAAAATTTTGGAAAAATGCAAGAGAAGTTTACTCACTGGTGGATCCTTCCTGTGATTTTTTTTTTTTTTCTCTTTCCTCTTTTTAATGCTCTTTGCTCATGCAAAGGTGATGGGGAAAATTGGTGCAGCCGTGGCTGGACTGTTGCTGGGACAATGTTAATTCTGTGAAAAGGAAACATGTTCTTTACAGATGCAAAAAGTTTGCTTGGGCTCTAGGGGACAGACAAGCACTGGAAGAGAGGTCTGTTACAGACTACAAAATCTGCTCAGGGGCATTCTGGACTGAAGATGCTTAGAGGCCAAGGATGACAGTAGAAAGGTATAGTTCTGCCTTGTAACTAGGCAGAAGATTAGAAAAAATGTGGGTATCTCTAAGAAATACTCAAAATTCATTTACATAAAAATGTCAGTTAAAGAAATTTTAACTCTAAAAAATCTACTAAGGAAATCATCTTCATCTCTGATTTTAATATGTGCCTATATGTCTGTAATTCAGATCCCTCCTAAAACATTTTCCCCGAGAAAGTTTCATGTATTCCTTTTGTTTTCACCACAGAGATTTCAGAGGCTCAGTTATGTACTTACCATATGAAACAATTAAGCAGTTATACATACAGTTATACGAGCATTAACAACTAAAACTACAACATTCATTTTGTATACCTCTTCTATAGTGTGTGAGTAATCCAAATTGTAATGCTTTGCAAATGAATATGAATAGTCAGCAGTGAGACTGGGCTGTTACATCACACCCAGAGAACTATTATTTAGCATGTACATAATATTTTCATCCTCAAAGAGTTTCATGAGCAGCCACGCATTCATCTCCTAAAGATGCCTCAAGCAAAGCAGGTAAATATACCATATCTATTTCTAGACATGAAAGACCAAAAGACAGAAAGGGTAGGGAAGCTAAGTGACTCACCCAAAGGCAATCAATAACAGAAAGTCAGTATCAGAGACATAATTATAAGCTAAGCACACCTAATTATATCTAGAATACATTTTGAGGAGGAGCCGGAGGCCATGCAAGTCAACATGCTTTTGTCAGCATTTCAAACATGAGGTTGTGGTGACCTTTGGAAAAAGCCAGAGAAAGAACTTCTGGATAATATTATCCCTTAGTGCAGTATGCCTGATCCAAACACCTCTATAAATAATTTCTGAAATGTTTCCATCACTCCTTGTAGTATAAAGAACACGCATAGAATTATTCTGAGATATCTCAGCAACTTTGTCCTATCAGTGAGTGGGATTTGTTGACAAAATAAAAACTTCTGCTGTCAGCAGTATGGATTGATCAGATCAGTTAATAATGCAGAGCATGCTGGGCTGGATCTGGTAATTTCCTATCCTGAAAGCATAGCGTGGGTGTGGATGCCACCTCTAGTGCTATTAATTTGACTATAAGACTCCATTTTCCCATCCCTGCTCCTTTTATCTTGTCACTTTCATCATATGGAATCTCTCTCAAAAGTCTAGTCTTTCTTTGAAGATCACTCTTTCCTGCCCACCCCACAGAAAAAATACCCCTTTTGCTCATGACCTTATGAAATCTGGTTTTGACTGTTGCCTATTGACTGTTGCCAATTGACTGCTCCTCATGATGAGGGGATTCATCTTATTCTCTTAACACCATTCTCATCTCCTATCTCTAGTCCCCATTCACTTCATCACACAAAATTTTTGTAGGCATTGTACATTTTTCACAGCCCTTCTGTACAGCAACACAGTTCTACCTCATGTCTCTCAAACTTCACTAGCCATTTTTTTAACTTTTTCTATGCCTTCTATCTCTGTGCATTTACATTGCCTCTCTCTCCTTTCTACGCACACTTTTCTACAGAACAGCTAAAAAAAGTCATAGTTTCTCCTTTCAATCTCATTCATTACACCCAAACCCTCTGCATTCCAACAAAACTTCCATCTCAGTACTATTTCCCTGCTCAACAAAAGCTAAATATTCACCAAGGATATTAGCATAATTGAGCAACTCGTATGACTGAAACCAGGTGAAGATTTGGTGTTTTGAAAAAACCTTACCCTATTCTGTTTTGCCCGAACCTCAGCCCATCATCCTCCACCCACATATGATCAACTCCTCGATGGTTTAGATCCTTGGTTTTTACATATATCAAACAATATAAGCTGGACTGTTGATGCTATAGAGCAGAGTGCTTGCCTTACTTGTTTTTCCAACACAGTGACTGACCACACAAATAAGAGGAGCACCATTCTTTATAATTCTGTTCCTTTTAGTTTACCATCCAAAGGTGGTAGAGTCCAGAGCATCCAGTGAACTGAGTGAAGGAAGGATCTCCTTGCCTTGTGGACTTAGATACAGAGCTTGGGAATCTCTTTTCTACAGGCAAGGTACATAAGGTTTACTAAGTATTGCCAGCTTACTTATTCACATAAAAACGTAAGATTTCAGATTCTATTTCTTCTGTTTTTCAGTAGTTGTATTCAGCACATGCTTAGCACTGTACAAGTTTACAGTCAACCTCTTTAACCATTAGCAAGACCATTTTAATTAATTTATACTGGGGAGTTTGTGGAAAAAAATTACAAGGAAGAAGCAAGTGTAAATGGTTGAATTCTCTAGTCTTCAGAAGCACTCTGGTTTTGTTTGCTCTTCCTTTAATGCATAGCTTCTCCTTTTTATTTAATGAAGAATGGTGCAGACTGGAAATCTGAGCTTATCTTTGCTTTCAATGAGGAAACTCTGTCAGTAGAATTTCTTGATGATTGAAAAAAGTGAGCCCACAGAGTCCCACTGGTGGGATTCTTTTCTGAGATGTATCTTTTCTGTTTGCAGATATTTGCAACAGTTAAAAGAATTCAGTATTGAGAGCCAGTCTGAATGGCTGAAAAACACTTTGCAACCCTTCAGAAATATACAGAAGACAGTATCTCTAGTATTGTAAATGAATGTATCACTCTCAGCTTCAAAGGAACTAAGATGTTTCGCACCTGATGAATACCCAATCCCATCGGAATTTTCTGTTGTGCCAGAGTTTGGTTGCTGTTGCATGTCTGGGTTCAGCAGATCTGGATCAAAAAGTTCCTAGTCCCAGCTGCTTCTCACCGTATTTTCTGACAGTTAACCCCCCTGTTTCCCATGCTCCCCCTCTGATATGTGTACATAATTGTTCTCTAACCCAATTCAATCAAAATGAAACAGGTTAGGGAAAAAACCTACTATTTAAAGTGTGTGAGCTAACCTGGATCATTTTGACTGAACTGGGTCAGGGAGTGATTATACGTGCTGTTCTACCAGCTGAGTAAAAAGGAAGGGAGACAATCTATTTGCTTGGCTTAGTAACAGCCAAAACAATCCATAGGACTGCAGCTTTGTGTAATTTATTCATAGACTGCCCTTGGATGGTATAAACTGGCATGCAGTCTAAGAAATGTCTCACTGTGCACAGCAACCTTCCTTTTAATGTGGTTTCTGCATAACTGAAATGCCCCAACAAATCCTCTTGAAACCATAATGGGCAGGTCAAGTGAGCATTTCAGGTCTCCCAACATGCTGATGCCTTGCAAAGTTCTGCATTGCACACTAAGTACTGGCAAAACCCTGCAACCAAAATGGACAGTGCTGAGGGAGATCCAGGGCAGCAGCTAACACGTATGTCTTTTGAAATCAGCCTGATGGTTTCTTTCTGACAGAGGCAGCCCTCTTCTATTTACTCTGAAGAGAAGAAAGGATTTGCTATCACTATCAACATGCAAATGTTACTGCACCCTGTCTAACAGATTTAAGCATTCTTCAAGTGAAGATATTTAATGTCGACATTTGGGTTTAACAGTCTTTGTCAACAGCTCGTTTTATGTAACAAGCCTGTACTCTGCCTGACCTTTTGTTGAGCAGAAGGGAAAACCATAGCAGACTCTGTGTGGCCTTGGATGTGTGCTTTTTGGACACACAGAGAAGCTCAGCCTTTCCAGTGCTGGGGCCAGTATTATTACTCTGAAAACTTTTCCCTTCTTGGAAGAAAAACAAACAAAAACCTCAATTGTTTTAGCCTGTTTTTTCTGTTACACAGTAAAATTCTTCACTACAATTCCGCTTTCTCAGTTCTCCAGCTGATGGCAGGAGTACAAGAGCACAGGAAAAACTGTCCAAAACAAAATGACTCTCTAAGAACCATCCACGTAACTGCAAAACTCACCCTGGCATCCCCACGTTTTTTATAGGCTCCCATTAAGTCCTGGCAGGCTGTGATAAGTTCTTCTTGGAGCCCTCTCTTCTTCAGGCTGAATAACCCCAAATCTTTTACCTTGCCTTCACAGGAGAGGTGCTGCAGCCCTCTGGTCACCTTTATGGCTTCCTCTGGACTCACTCCAACATGTTCACATCCTTATGTTGCAGACCTCAGAGCTGAAGCAATACTGGAAATGGGGTCTTACAAAAGCAGAGGAGAAGGACAGAATCACCTCCCTCAACCTGCTGGTCATGCTGTCTTTGATGCAGCCTAGGCTGCAGGTGTACATTGCTGTCATAAGTCCAGCTCTTCATCCACCTGTATCCCCTAATCCTCCTCAGCAGGATTGCTCTCAAGCCTTTCACCCCTGCCACCTGGGTAACACTTGGCCTTGTTAAACCTCATGGAGCTCACATGGGCCCACTTCTCACGGTCTCCGGTGAATCAAGAGACTGAGCCTTTAATACTGATGCCTAGGAAATATTAGTATACATTAAGGGCAGCTGTCAGTTAGTACTGTTTGAAAATCCTGTCTGAGAGCTGTGGTCCACAATACTCTCAAATTCAACACCTCTTCAGAAACGAGGGTTAGCCCCAGCTGATGGTGATTTACACGGGTACAGCTCTGCCAGAAACAGACACGCTGCACGCTGTACCCACTCTGCAGAGGGTTGTTAATCTGTCCACAGGAAAAGGGTGGACAGCTGGCGGCAGTAACCTCTTTTGCCATTGTAGTTAAATCCATCAGAGACTGTGAATCAGAGCTCATATTATTTTCCACATGAGTGTTTTCCATTTGTGCTCTGATGAAATGATGCATTCAACAGAAAACAAAATGAAGTGTTGAAACCATTAAATTCTTTAACAGTAGGAGACGTTGCAAATTTTTGTCATTAATCTGTTATAATTAGGAACTACTGTTAATGTCTTTCATAGTCAATAACATTGAAATGTTATTACTGAAAATGTTACCATGGCATGATATGGTGGGATGCACAATTTCATCTACACCCAATTTTGCATTCCTGATAGAGAATGATAGTATGGTGGATTAATGTAGTAATAACACAAACATAAACTTAAAGCAATATGATCTGAAATTAAAACTTAGAGAATTCTTGTGGGCTTTTTCCTGAAAAGAAACTTTTCAAAATATAGAAGGGGAAGATCACCAATACAAAAACAAAGCCTGGTTTAACTCCAGACTGGGAGGAGGTGAGATTTCAAAGCCAATCACAAACCAAAACTTTGGAGTTTTAGCTGCACTTGAAATCACTTGAAATAAGAAGAAAAGTGGTGGAGAATGTGTTGTGGTTAAATGGAAAGAGGATGTGGTTTTCAGGTTAACTGATTTTAGGCCCTACAAGCTGGACAGACTTGCCCATCTCTATGACTACAAGCAATTTATTTAGACGGGTAAGAACAGCAACACAAAAAAGAGACTATATAGGAGTTAAATATACATATTTAGTATGTTTATTGTCTGTAGGATAGACAATCCAAGATCCCTTCTTGGCAGAGAGAAATTATATTTAACAGGAGTCTGTTATTTTTAACAGGAAAATGCAAAGCAAATCCTGATTTGCACAGAGATTAAAAAGAAAAATTATTTAAAAAATCTAGTCTGAAGAGAATGCCCACCCCCCTCCCAAATATTTTTCATGATTTCCAAAAAAAACTCCACCACACAGCACTTAAAAATGAAACTATTTCTCATTTTCTACATATAGGGTGAAATTGAAAAGCCAAGCAATCTGACTTTCCCTTCTTTTCCCTCACCAACAGAAGCTGCTGGCTTCTTTTGGATCCCTGGTGTTCAAACTGCCTCCCATACCCACAAGAAACAGACAATGGTGAGGTAGGGAGGGTGCTGAGATTTCCCTTTTTCCCGCTAAGTCTGCCTGTGGGTTACTAAGTGGAAGGCTCTTTTCAGCTCTCTTTTACTGGGTAAAAGCACCAGTGGCAAGGTCCTGCCAGACAGAAAGCTGTGATTTGAGTTTTCTGATATGAAAATATTGATGATTATGAAAAAGAATGAAAAACTTCTTTTTACCCTATTTCTGCTTATCCTATTGCAACTGGTTTTTCATTTGTGTCACAAGAAAAGGGACTAGTAAATAGTGTGAGGAAACAAAGTGAACACAATTTTATGGTTATTTGAAATTTTACATCTTAATCATTCCTTTCAATCTGATTTTTTTAATGGACAATTCCATTTTCTTCTTGCAGAGTGGAAGTAGCATAAGGCACATGTTATCTTCCATTTTATTGCAAGATCTGTTTCATTCTGCAAGAAAATGAGACCATTCACAACTAATTATCCTGTAAAATCACATTCAAGCACAGAACCTGTCAGCCATGGCAAAACTATGGGAGATTGTTATTTGTCATTTTTATTTACGGAAGCCTTTGGTATTCTTGGCACTGTACAAGCCAGAAACCTCTTTCCTATGGAGTCTGCAACCTGTGGGTTATGCTGTGCAATTTAAGACCAGCCTGAGTCTAGAGTAGTGAAGAACTGCACCATATCCTGGAGTGGGAGCACACCAGTTACCTCCTCTTCTTGCAAAGATCAAGTTTGCACATCTGGTGTGCTAAGCCAGCCTTGCTCTTTGCTCTGATGCAGTACCATCCCCAGGGATGCTGTAAAAATGTGGGATGCAGCAAACCTTTGAGCAAGAAGCAAAGGCACCTGAGGCACAGGTTTTGTGGGCAGTTGTCAAGAGCAGCAGACTGCTAGTCTTGCAAAATGGTCAAGATATTGTCTACTGTGCACTGGGCAGTCTAGGTTTGGTGCTGCTGGTACTATTGCTCAGAAAGGGGTCAAGGTGGGTGAAGAAACAGTTGCTGCAATGTGAAGCAACTCCAGTGCAACACCTTAATCCAAATCACTCATTCCAGCAGCAGTGGTGGCCTGTCTCTGGCCTCCCACCTTCTGAACAATAAAACTTGTATTTCCCTAAGATGGCCCAGAAATGGAGCATACTCTGTATACCTGTACAGTTTATGCAGTGTTGTGTAGACAGCTCCACACCAGGGCTAGATAAACAAATATATTTAAATAGTACAGTGCACTGTCTTGCAGAGATATTAGCTTGGCTCCCAGAAGCATTAATTAATAGTTTTACACTGGGGCAAGTTGGGATGATGCATCATTCTGACACTGCTATAACCCTGGCAGTTTTTGAGTCAGTTCATTTGCAGACAGTTTGGATATGCTGCACTGCCTGATGTGAATTTATCCTTTGTGATCTCCCTGCCCTCACAGCCTCAGTACTTGAGTAATGACCCACCCCAGGCAGGTCCTAATTTGCTAGAGTTGTCCAGAAAATGAATATACTGAGTAAGCAGATGGTGTACTCAACTCAGAAGGCTTTAGATGTCATTTTATGATTAAAAACTCTGTAGTGAGCATAATTCTTGCATCAGGCTACTCCAGGTAGGCATTTATAAAACTGAATGTAAGGGGAAGATGTAATGCATGTGGGTGGTCATTAGCTATAGGTAACCTCAGAGAGACTGGGAGATTGTGTGTCACTTGGAATTGGCATCAAACAGTGGAAGAGTAGGCAGTGATAAAGGATTTGCACACAGAATGAGAAGTCTGCTGAGTATTCAGAACAGGTTTAAATGTGAGCAGAAAGGCTCAAATCAGTGTGGGTATTTAGATCTTTCAAAGAGGGAGAGAGGAGATCTGCCTGTGATGAAAATGCTGCTACAGCTTGTCCTCTCTACCAGAGATCATTTGATCACACACTCCCTGGATTTGCTTCTTGCTGAGAAGGTAGATAGCAGAAAAGAAGCCAAAATAATTTTGTGTATATTACTTTTCCTTAAAAGATAGAATTTTAAGTAATTTTTATTAGTTTTTTGACAAAAAAATCATGGAGAGAGAAGAAATAGTCTTGTTCTGCATATTTAGTATATTTGTTTCCATTCTTCCAACTGGAGAAATAGAGGACTAAAAGAGGGAAAACAGTGTTCTTCCACACTCGTCCCGTCCTTGCTGGCACAGATCACATTCCCCACCATACAATGGGGAACTGCAGCAGCAGCACGTGTGTCCTCACTACCTGTCAACTCTCTGATGCAAGCCATCAGCCTCCTCTCCCAGCTGAGGAGAAATTATCAGTTAATCCATTTGAAGGGAAGAGCTGAAGTTACACTGTCACTGGTGTTTTCACTGCTGTGCATTGACTGCATGGGAAACAGGAAGATTCTTCCCTGGAGCAGCAGAGTGCACGGGAGGATACCTACTTTTGTCATATTGAACCAGTCCCACACATACAGCTGTATATCCCACGCTACACGTTGCACAGAAAGAGTTGTTTGGCAGCTCTCTGGCTCTTGTTTTATACAGAAGTTTATCAAATTCAAAAACCCCACTGTTCTTTCAGGAGCTGTGTAAGGGGAAACTGGACCAACAGTAATGGCTCACACTGCACACCTGTGTATATATGCTTATACATGTCTTGCCATATCCTCATGAAATTTTAGTTTCTTTATAGGAAGTCATAGTAAATACAAACAACAAAGTCCCACGTTTCAGTCCCTGTGAGGACATGCCAGTTTTCTACACATGGCAAGATATTATGGCAAAGAGATATTCTGTCCCAGTTCCTAGATTCTCCAGTGACTCAGAATATCTAAGCTGGAACCTCCAGGAGCTCAGCTTTTTCTGAATGATGAAATTCAACCTAAAACTGACATAGCCTTAATCTCTAAGAAGTTCTCAAAATGTTCTTGGTCTTTATCTTCTCTGCTTTCAGAATGTTTTGATAAATGTCCTCTCATACAGGTATCCTTCAGGATCCTCTCCACAATGAGCCCACCTAAAGTAGATATTATTCAAACAAATGCATAATTAGTAACATTTGATATGCTTTGGGTTGCCCTATATAAATATCTCTTGTCAGGGACTCATCTATAGATGTTTTGTATTTCCCTTACCTTGAGAGCTTTCAAACCTACAGAGCCCAGTTCCAAGAAAAGGGCTGTGGGACTACTAGCATCTTTCATCCTTTTTTATTTGAAGATAGAGTATTAAAGAAAAAATACGTAGATTTCAGGATGAGAGAAGATAGGGAATCAAATTCTGCACAGTTTGCTTTATACAAAGAAATTCAATAAATCAAAGAAACAATATTATTTAAGGAATTTTGATGTTGAAAATTCATTAGTATATGTAAAAATCATACTACCATTAATTATGTAACTGTCTCAGAGATGCTGGATTTTTCTTCATATAATGAAATTCAATAAATTGGAGAAACAAACAAGATTTTATAAGGAATCTTAGTGTTGAAAATTCATTAGTATATGTAAAAATCATACTAACAGTAATTATGTAACTGTCTCAGATGCTGTTTTAGAGCAGCAGAGGTGCTGATTACTTTCATGTATTTTTTCTCTTTCATATTGTGCACACTACGGAAATTCACTACAGAAATTATTATTAAATCATATGCTGATGAATGAGCACAAAACTATTAATGGCACATAATTTGCAGTGTACATGTCCACTGGAGTATTTAGCAATCCATGCAGATCTTGTAGTATGCCCTATGTGCTTTGATTTTCTCTGTTAGATGATTGAAAAATATTCATTAAGAGATTTCTCTAATGAGCTGTGTTCAAGCATAAAATAGGCCATTCCTTTTATAATTTAAGTGTGGGTTTTGGAATATAAATATCCTCCAATTCCCTATAGGTGCCAACTTCAAATAGGGGTTTTGTCTTAACACAGATTTCAGGATCTTTGAAGGGTCTTTGAAGTTTATAATTGGGTCCAAGCTGAAATGTGATGTCATTCACTCAAATATTGGCATTGGCACTGCTTATGTTTGGTAGAAAACATACACTTTATTTTTTTGTGATACATGCCCAAAATTCTTTGCATAAATACTTAGGTAGAAAGATGAGAGAATATTCACATTATAAAGTCAGTGCAACACCCCTGACCCTCTGGTCAGTTAATCCTGGATCCCATTCATACAGTTACATCAGACTCACTCTTTTTGGCTTCCATTAAGTTATTAGAAAGAAAGATTTTTTGTGCTTTAATTTATTGTTTTCATTTGCAAGGCATTGAAAATGCTTAAACAATGTAACAGGCAGCTTTTAAGAATGCACATAAAGGCCAAATATTATGAAAACCAAAATAGTGTTTTCTCATCAGCACAGGTGAAATGCACAGAGTGGAAATGCTCTTTGAAATAACAAACTATCGCTGTTGTGCCTGTCCAAAGACTGTTAAAAGACTTTGTAACACGTCCTGAGAGTATAACAGTTGTGAACTTGTGGCCTCCTGGGGAAGTAAGCCTGGCTGAGGACATCACTCCTCAGAAGTGGCGTTTCTGAGCTGGGTGAGCTCACTGTGATTTGTGTCCCTTGCAGAGTTGAATAGTGGAAGACCAGGAGCATCCTGCTTCAGTGAAGTTAAATAGCTGGTTATGCCATCAAGGGAGGGGACTGAAGCTCCTTTCCTTTGCTATTTCCTCTTTAGTCATGTACAATTCATAGCTGATGCTAAACTGAAAACTCACTTTATCTTCAAGCTCCACCACAGATATTCAGCTAGGCTTCAAGCTGTATTGCTGCACTCATCACTGCTTTGGCTTTGTCAAATAGAGGCAAAGGAGCCTTCACATGCTGGCAAACAAAACCAGACACAAAACCCAGACTTGGGCACAGAAGTTTGGCAGATGTGACACTGGGTGATGGTGCATTATAAGCAAAAAAAACCCCAAACCAGAACAAACAACACTTTGTAAACTGCTGTGTCCATCAGGGAGGAGCACAGAACAAGGGTCCCATTAGAAACAGACTAATTTTGGAATGAGTGGAAGGTAGATACATTGTCCACTCCAGCTACCAAGACACCTAAGAGAGCTAAAGGGAGTCTGGTTTCAGGATAAGGATTGCTCTTGAGGAACAAGTGCATAAGGGCTCTGCTCCGTAGGAGTACTCCCAACATTAGGTTGTGATTGCATTCCTTCATGCCTCATCTTCTTTTGGTTCTGTGATCACTGACCTCCAGGTGCACATTCTTAGCCTCCTCAAATATGGACATATGAGTTCAAGCTACTCTTCAGCTCAGAAGTCAGAGCAAGATTTCTTCCTTTTCAGGCAAGCATGAGAAGGTAGACCTTATGGTAAAGGATAAAAGTGCTGTCACTAAATTTAAGTCAGCAATGATTCCAGGTAGCCATCCAAACGAGAAAGAAAGAAAAACAAAACCATTTCTGTAATACGTGCAAGGTTTCAAGATGATTGAAGTCTAGTATCAAGCTCAGTAACTTTTTCTTTTTCTCAGCCAAAAGACTCTAGGGATACTGAATGTACTGTCACATCATAATTCAATCACTTCTTCCTTTTCCTTTTCTGAAAAGTCATTTTGGAGGATGTCATCTCTGCTAAATGCTACACAATCAAAACCCCATTAGTTATACTGTCAAAATGCAATTCATTAAACTTCCCAACCAAATGCAGACAATTGTTCTTCAATGTCATTGGTGTGGTCAAAATACTTTTTGAATTAGTTTTCACTAAGGAAAAATTTCAGGGTTGGGACTGAGCGGTAATTGCTGCTCCTGTAAGTCATATTTGTTTTTTCATTGCCACAGTTTATTGTAAAGGTTCAAAGACATGGTTTTCAAATGCTGTAAAGTGGAAGTCTGTTCACTGAGACATATGAACACATCAAGCAATTAGGCTAATCTCAACAGGCATAAATCATCTGTGCCTTTAAACCTGAAATTGTGAATGCTTGCTCCTCAGACTAGAATTTAGAGAAACAAAACAGCCATTTTCAATGTGATAACCAGCTCATTTCCTTTTGAAGATACTTTTGTTGACTGCCTTCTCTTTTTCTCACATCACTGAAAATGTGCATGAATTCAGTGCTCCTACCTTAATAAAACTGACAGCCTTACAGCCTGACTGAGCCATTCCCAGGATAACCAGCAATTTTAAAGGTGTAGTTTGCTGCAGCAAATACCATGGGGACTGAACTTCTGCTTGTTATTTAATTCTTATCACTCAGTCAGGGCTTTCCAGTTGCTGCTCACAGACCTGTGTGATTTGCCAACATCCACCATTCATTGTGAAAAATTTAGTGTACTTTAGCCATTGTTCATCCTGGCAGAGCTTTATGCTTTGAGAAGACTCCATGAATAATCCACTTGGATCCATGCTTTTCTATGGCTGAAGGACACTGGTTAAATGGGTGCTCCTTACTGAAGAGACCTAAACATTTTTCAAGCTTTTCCAATGCTTGAGAAAACCATGCTGTAAATAATTTTTTACAAGTATCTGTCTGATAAAGAAACAATGGCATTTGGCTGCATTATCACATGTGTCTTATATCACAAGTGTTAGATGGAGGGATAAAACTGCATAATGTGATTGGACAAACATGCCATAAAGGAAGCATGAGCCTGTGTTTGAGGGCCCCTTTTAGCTGTTACACCTATGATCAAGAGAGATACAAACTCAAGTCACTACTAATCAGCCACTGTCAGTTTATATCTCAATGGAAAGAAGCACTTGCAACAAGGTTAGAAGGATTCAGTCCTCCTCTAGGTGTAAGGATTTTGTACGTATATGCTGTTGAATGGATGGCTTGGGGTTAATATATAAAGAGTAGGTAAAACCAACGTGTGAAAGATGGCTGGGGAGGCCATGGAAAGATGGTTGGGGGTAAAATTAGAGGAAACTGAGATGCTATATTCACATTCTAACAGAAATTATAAGGGTATGGAAATTATTGGGTAAAACACAGTTGCTGCTCCCATAATGGAATGCAGCTGACATGCACCACAATGATTCCCCACACAAGTGTGAGCACCTGCCAAGGGAGAGGGAATGGAGTAGAGACAGTGTGGCCTGGCTCTGTTGAAATCCTTGTAGGGAGGGGAACTGGATGGTACCTTGCAGCTGAGAAACCACGTAACACCTGTCAGCCAGAGGAGAGGGGAAGATGTCCTGCTGCTGAGCCAACAACTGTGGTGAAAATGCTCTCCTCAAATGAACTTGGTTCATTAAGGCCATTCCTTAATGGTAATATTAACACACAACTCCATCCCAAAATGACCCATTTCCAAGGTGCAACCACCTCTCACTGGGCATGTGCTCTATATTTTTCTTGACTGAATGTTTAAAAGTGAAGGGAGAGAATTTTGCACCCATCAGTAACAAAGGTGTGCATGACTAGAGTTACTCAAGCTTCACCTAAACATAAAGAAATAGTGTGAAAGTAAGTCAAGGGTGGGGGAAAGGTCAGGGAAGACTCCATTGTAACTGCTGGGGTCAGCTGATGGGCTGAGCCTGTCTTCCCCCACAGGGATGCCTATTGGATAATAACTATACTCTGTGTGCTGAATACTCCTTCTGGGGATTAGAGCTTCTCTGTACATTGTTATGAATATGTTTTTCACCAACAATCCTCAAACCTTAACCTGTCACAATTTTATATTAATAAAGGGTATTATTCCATAAACCATTGGTGTGAGTCCTTCACAGCCACTGGCAATTGCTGGCAGCAGAAAACATACTCAATTACAGAGGAAGACCTTCTGAGGGGTCATGAAGTGGGAAGACCCACTAGAGGGTCTCTCTTATGCTGTTGGTGCATTTCCCTGAGCGAGGCAGTCGAGCTGTGCTCTGATACAGCAGCACTGCTCAGTGGATAGGATGCTGTCAGACTGGTCAGGAACAAGGGTCTTGGCTTTCCTGAGACACTGACAGACAAATCAAATACTAAGGGTGAAGGAAATCTCCCCTTTTCACATGAGAGTTCTCCTTTTTGATAACTTCTGATACCATAGTGAATTACTGAATTACTAAGACATCATGTCTCCATAATGGCAGATTAGAGTTTACATGGTTTCTGTCCTAAGCATGAGAATCTTATCCATTTTTGGAGGCTTTCAGGTCTGGGCAATCTTACTTCAGCAATGCTTAAATGTGTCTGGCACTTCTATACATTTTTTCATTCTCCTCACAACTCAAAGACAGTTCCCAAGACAAGTGGTATAGGGTTGCATCTCCTACAGAATCAGCAGAATTTATTGCTTACTACAGGGAGTGTACTTAGTTAGGTTTTTAGTGCCTAAAAGATGTCCAAGCTCTTCTGCTCAAGCCTATGACTTGACTGACAAGACCATCACTGTGCTACTTACTCTCTTTCGAAGACAATTTTTATCTGCAACTGACAGAAACAGTCACACAGAATCATGGAATGCTAAAGATTGGACCTAAATGTGGGACCACATTCACAAGTGTAAACCGTGTCCTACACACCTAAATCAGGGACAAGAGAAGGTTCCAACAGGTATGTGAACTCCAGTGTTGAATCAGGACATGGGAACTTCTCCTCAGTCTCATGTAGGTGTGAAGAGATGTTAAAAATGATGTGGTTGGTAAAGATCTTCCTGTGACAAATTCAGTAAGAGCAGGGCTTGGTAGAGTGAGTCTAAACTGGGAAGTAAAGAGATTTGAGGTAAGATAAGGGGTTTTTTGATCCAAACGTGGGAGGGGTTTAATGGTTTGCATCTGTGTACAGCAATTCCATGGGCAGGAGCAGACCACTTGGGAAAATACACAAATTTGAATAGTGTATCAAGTAACTTCAGCTCCTGCCAGCTCTCTCCTTCTCACCAGCTGTGGAGAATTACCAACTGATGGGCAAATTGCACAGGGACTGTAGAGAGGCTTCAGCTGCAGTCAGACACACACTCTCTCCATTGGACCTCACCAGTCAATGAGTCTATTGCTCCCTGAAAACTGGGCAGGGTCTGCTTTGCTCCCCTGCTGCCAGATAATACAAGTTTCTGTTGGGCTGACAGTGCAAAGGTAGAGCATGTACTGCAGCTACGTGTTGTGTAGATGCTCTGTGATCTGAAATGACCTGGAAAATGCATTTTTTTTTTCCAGATATGTTCTGGCATGCTCCAAAGCCCATACAAACAGTCTCTCTTGCAAACTGGAAGGCGTTCTGGCATACCACTTCAAACAAGCTTATCAAAGAAATACCTGTGGTAGATAGGTCTCTGGGCAAAACACCCACAGCACAGAGAATTAAAGTAATGACCATCCTCTGCATTCCCATGTGCTTTATACCACCTTGGAGTTCACAGTGTTTTAGGAATTCTGAGTTGTAACACTCCAGCAAGACAGGGAAGTTTTATTCTCTGCTTTGACAGATGAAGAAGCTGAAGCTCAGACTGGCCTGATGACTCACCAGGGTACCTAGGAGTACAGCACATCCCTGAAGCTAGTGAGATGAGTTACAAAGCAAGCCTAAAAAGACTTTCAGATACACATATAAGGTATATCCTGACAGTCACTTCCACCTGAAAGAACGTTTCTCCTTTTGCCCTTTTTATTGTTGTCATTCATCCAGTATTTTCTCTGTACCAATTGCTCAAACCAGACATTTGCCAATTTTGTCACACATAATATTTTGCACCTGAGGAATCCCAGCTGAATTCATAGCTGAATCTTGTTGTAGATAGTCTTACAGAGCCCATCTCATAAATTCTTTTACTCTTCTATTGCAAGGAAGCCAAGTACACTAGGTTTCTGGTTCTTTCATATTCTGTGTGTCTACCAGTCCAACTGTTTTCAAATAAATGCTGTGTTATGGATCTATTTCATTTGCAGCTTCCTGAACACCTTTGTGGCTAAGCAGAACACAAAACCTGTACCTTGATTCATTAAAATTTCCTGTGGAAGTCCAACTCTGAAAAAACATTTTTTTTTTAAAGGCTAATACAATACATTAAGTGCCCAAAGTGTTCAATACTGTTGCCTTTGGATACCACATAATATGGTTATGAAAATATGAGAAAGATCTAGAACCTGAAATACTGCACAGAGATGCACTAATTAGATCATTGCTTATTCAAGAGAAGGGATCTTTCATCTCCAGGAACTCAGGCAATTAGGTGAGGTCTGTCACAGTACACCACAGGGGCAGCCAGCTGATACTAATGAGTTTTGTGCTGCAGTTGAGTAAACAACTGGTCATCACAGTCTCATTAAGGCTCTTCCATTACCATGCTTTCTTCCCATTTGCTGGGCTCTGTGGTCTGGTAATGTGTTAAGGCCCTGTCATTATTTTGTGACTGCATGTATTACTTCTGCTTGTTCCTCCTACTCTGCATCCACACTGTTTTATCTGCAGCGTGGGACTGGTGCTGACCCTGCCCACTCAGCCCTCACCCCATCCGTATCATTTATTTCATGTCCTAGTACAGCTTCCACTGGATGCTCTGACCTGCTTAGATATGTGCCTCCTTCCTGAGGTCAATTCACCAGCAATGAAAATTCCAGTTACAGAGAATAATTCTACCTATTCTCAGCAGTTGTCACAACTGGATGAGTTTTAGTCTATTTTATAATTATCATTTACAACAAAATATCATTTTTAAGTTACCCTGAAAGCACTGTAGCTTCAGGCCATTCAAATATTGCAACATACCTAATTTTCCCTGTGCCTCTTTAATGTCTTTATTTTTAAAATATATTAATTAGTCATTTATCAATATATAAATAAAATTACCTGCACACAAGAAATAACTAAAGTCTGAATATAAATCAGTTTTGACATTTGCATTCATGGAGATTTTAAAGACTGGCTTTAAAAGTAGATACACAAAGTAATTTGTGGACTCTTGGCCAGACTGTTCTCCCCAGAGTATTTAAACTGTAACTTTATATTAGAATCAGTGAAAACAGACGTGTGGTCTGGGAAGCTATAGGAGGCCAGAACGTGAAAAGCAGAGCTTTTGGGTAGCAGTAAAAGGCCACTCAGAGACTGATGGAATCAGCCATTCTGCTGAAACCTAAGACCATGTGAAACTGGATCAGTGTCACTTACATTTTATTTCCAAATAAACTAGACTACATTGATTATATACTTTTAATTCTTAATCAGAATATGCCAACATAGCTTCCTTTATGTAGAAAGAGATTCCATCACTGAAACAGAGGTAGCTGTTGTCATTTGAGATGCACTGGCTACCAGCTGCTGCTCCAGATAGGACTCCCACAGTTCCGTGTACAATTAATATTACATAGGCAAATAGATAGAGTTACAAATATATGCATCAGATGCTTGTATTTAGGTGACTAAATCCCAGCAGCAGTGATTCTCAATAAGTGGCCCCAATGCCTGGATACATTTCAGCATCAGGGTTAACATCCTTATACTTCCCTTGCAATTAAAGATAAATTTTCATGGGTTTTGATCCTTGAACTTATCCCATAACATCTTTCTTAAAACACATTTTCTCCACCTTCTGTAATTACTGCCCACTCTGGTACTTCTTGAGCTGTAGTGCATAATATTCCACTGTTTCTAATAACAAAAAAAAAATTATTTTCACAAACAGGTATCTATAATATCTGTCTTTGTAGACTTCTTTTGGGATTGCTTACCTTAAAAAAAAAATCCAAATTAATACACTAATTCCAGGAGGAAAGTGTTTTGGAAGTAGGTAATGCCAGGAAAATGTGCTCTCATTCTGTGTAAGTTCTGTACTTAGGCTTAGACTGAATTCAGCTGTCCTGGAAAGATATTTTTAAAATTATTTTTTAAATTATTTTTTATATAAATAGATCTATAGAGAGATATAGATGTGTATGTGCATCCTATCTCAAACCAGGGTACTTTTAAGATGCATGCAAAGCCTTAGCAATTTGCACTTAGCTATATGCAACAAGCTTTTTCTTGTCAAATTCTTTTCTTTCCCAATCTTTTCTTACTTGTAGTAACCTAACCCTTTTCAAACAGAAGCCTGCCAGACCACAGACTTTGTTGTCACTGAGAGAACCCTGGGGTATCACTGAATAGGCACAAAGAACATAACAGTGCCCAAGAAATAAAGTATGCTTTATTTAAGCATATTTAAGCAGCAGAACCTGTCTCATCTCTCAGCTTGAACATATTTCACAATAACTGCAGAAAAACTTGAAGGGGTGGGAACAGAAAATACTGCCTGTTTTAATGCCCTCTGAAATGGTAATCTGCTATGAAATTAACATGAAGGTGAGCAGAGATACTCACAAATTGCATGGTAAAAGTAATGAAGCACCAAAGTTTTAAGAAAGAGGAGGTTTTGGATTATATGTATTTTTTAATGAAAGATGGGCCTCGTGAAGTGGAGCAAAATTAGGAGCTTTGAATGCAGATTAAGCTTGTCACTTAAGTGTCTGCTTCACCAGAAGCTTTTTAAATAATTGGAGAAGTCACCCAGGGATTAAACTCATATGAGGCCTTTAAATTGACCCTGAGGCTTCTGTAACCCATGGATGTGTGCTGAATGCTGATGCAGGTCTCGCTGTGGCTGCAGATGCACAGAGGAGATTCCCATCTCTCTCTCTCAAGGGATAGATCCTGGAGGATCAATTAAAACATGCCTGGACTCGACTGACAAGTGAAGCCCATTATAAAGGGCTGATTTCTGGCACGGGAACTCCCTGTCAGCTGAGCTCCTCTGCACTTGCAGTGTGTGACTACACCCAGAGAAAGGGAGGGATGGCTGCATGGCTCCGTCCCTGTCCTTGGCTCATCTGTACAGACACACCACATCCAGCAAAAAGTGCTTTATTCAGTGCTACACTCATGAACCAGGAGCTGTCTGTGCCAGTTTCAATGGAGTACACATTGCAATGGCAGAGACAAGCTGCTCTTCTCTATGTGACCACCAATTAATTTTGTCCAGATAACGAAAAAAGCTGTTGTGGTAAAGATATGCTTTTTCCTACTGAGCAGGGCTACCACAAAAATCACTGACCTGGAAACAAGATAGCCACATAGCTTTATTCAGCCTTAGAAAAATCATGTGGGTTTAACATATTTTCCCACAACCAGGAGTTGATATTCAGTATTTGAAAATCGTTAAACAGAGTTCCATTCCCATTTACACCAGTGTGAATTACACTATTGAAGAATCTGATCCACCAAGTAATGATAAATATTTTCTCTGACATGAACACAACACATTCTGATGTTATGTAACTTGAACTGATTTTTAGCTTTATCTTCCTTTGTGTTTATTNAGAGTTACAAATATATGCATCAGATGCTTGTATTTAGGTGACTAAATCCCAGCAGCAGTGATTCTCAATAAGTGGCCCCAATGCCTGGATACATTTCAGCATCAGGGTTAACATCCTTATACTTCCCTTGCAATTAAAGATAAATTTTCATGGGTTTTGATCCTTGAACTTATCCCATAACATCTTTCTTAAAACACATTTTCTCCACCTTCTGTAATTACTGCCCACTCTGGTACTTCTTGAGCTGTAGTGCATAATATTCCACTGTTTCTAATAACAAAAAAAAAATTATTTTCACAAACAGGTATCTATAATATCTGTCTTTGTAGACTTCTTTTGGGATTGCTTACCTTAAAAAAAAAATCCAAATTAATACACTAATTCCAGGAGGAAAGTGTTTTGGAAGTAGGTAATGCCAGGAAAATGTGCTCTCATTCTGTGTAAGTTCTGTACTTAGGCTTAGACTGAATTCAGCTGTCCTGGAAAGATATTTTTAAAATTATTTTTTAAATTATTTTTTATATAAATAGATCTATAGAGAGATATAGATGTGTATGTGCATCCTATCTCAAACCAGGGTACTTTTAAGATGCATGCAAAGCCTTAGCAATTTGCACTTAGCTATATGCAACAAGCTTTTTCTTGTCAAATTCTTTTCTTTCCCAATCTTTTCTTACTTGTAGTAACCTAACCCTTTTCAAACAGAAGCCTGCCAGACCACAGACTTTGTTGTCACTGAGAGAACCCTGGGGTATCACTGAATAGGCACAAAGAACATAACAGTGCCCAAGAAATAAAGTATGCTTTATTTAAGCATATTTAAGCAGCAGAACCTGTCTCATCTCTCAGCTTGAACATATTTCACAATAACTGCAGAAAAACTTGAAGGGGTGGGAACAGAAAATACTGCCTGTTTTAATGCCCTCTGAAATGGTAATCTGCTATGAAATTAACATGAAGGTGAGCAGAGATACTCACAAATTGCATGGTAAAAGTAATGAAGCACCAAAGTTTTAAGAAAGAGGAGGTTTTGGATTATATGTATTTTTTAATGAAAGATGGGCCTCGTGAAGTGGAGCAAAATTAGGAGCTTTGAATGCAGATTAAGCTTGTCACTTAAGTGTCTGCTTCACCAGAAGCTTTTTAAATAATTGGAGAAGTCACCCAGGGATTAAACTCATATGAGGCCTTTAAATTGACCCTGAGGCTTCTGTAACCCATGGATGTGTGCTGAATGCTGATGCAGGTCTCGCTGTGGCTGCAGATGCACAGAGGAGATTCCCATCTCTCTCTCTCAAGGGATAGATCCTGGAGGATCAATTAAAACATGCCTGGACTCGACTGACAAGTGAAGCCCATTATAAAGGGCTGATTTCTGGCACGGGAACTCCCTGTCAGCTGAGCTCCTCTGCACTTGCAGTGTGTGACTACACCCAGAGAAAGGGAGGGATGGCTGCATGGCTCCGTCCCTGTCCTTGGCTCATCTGTACAGACACACCACATCCAGCAAAAAGTGCTTTATTCAGTGCTACACTCATGAACCAGGAGCTGTCTGTGCCAGTTTCAATGGAGTACACATTGCAATGGCAGAGACAAGCTGCTCTTCTCTATGTGACCACCAATTAATTTTGTCCAGATAACGAAAAAAGCTGTTGTGGTAAAGATATGCTTTTTCCTACTGAGCAGGGCTACCACAAAAATCACTGACCTGGAAACAAGATAGCCACATAGCTTTATTCAGCCTTAGAAAAATCATGTGGGTTTAACATATTTTCCCACAACCAGGAGTTGATATTCAGTATTTGAAAATCGTTAAACAGAGTTCCATTCCCATTTACACCAGTGTGAATTACACTATTGAAGAATCTGATCCACCAAGTAATGATAAATATTTTCTCTGACATGAACACAACACATTCTGATGTTATGTAACTTGAACTGATTTTTAGCTTTATCTTCCTTTGTGTTTATTTCTTTTTGGTTTGTGGTTTGGTGGTTTTTTTTGGTTTTTTTTTTTCCCTATAGCTTTAACATGAAAACAAATGAGCATTATGGTTAATATAGATATTCCTAAGAGGGAGAGAAATTTAATGTTGTGGGTTAGCTAGTACATAAAAAAATGTTCTCTTTCTACTCTTCGTTTTTTGGATATTTTTGGGGTTGCTTGTGGTTTAAAAATGAACTCTTTTTTCTTCAGTGGAAAAGTTCATTGTTCTCCTGTAATTTTCATGTCACATTTATGAAGAACATCCATTTTCTTATATCCAGTCACCCTTAACCAAATATTTAAAATACAGCACTGCCTTGTGCTTATATGGAACGCAATGAGAAACAATCCAACTACACTCTGAGAATATTAATGCTACAATGGCAAGAAACTTACATATTAATTATAATAAGTATATTCAAGAAGGACATTTAGATTCTTTAGCTTATATAAAGGAAAATACTTATCCAATTATAGTTAAGATACAATTACAATCATGTGGCTCCCTTAAGAGCCATGTTTGGCATGCAATGTCTAAATAGACATTGTAACTTTCTATTGAATAGCACTCTAAGATGAAATAAGGAATAAAATAAAACCCCTCTGTCTTCATCATAGAAGAAGACCTGCAAAGAAAAGACATTTTACAGTGAATATTGCACCTCTAAACATTCTTTAAAATGCCACTATTTCTTTAGCTATACTTAAGTTTCCAAAGTGATTTACATGTTACCCTTATTCCTAATTTTTTATATTCTGAAAGATTCTATTTTCAGACTCAATGCCTCTGTGTTCTGCCTTAAGTAAATAATATAAGATTTGCCTTCTTTATGATCTGTTTTCATTGTAATACTTATGTCTCCAAGTTCATTGTTTCTCTTTCCTGACTTGAGCTGAAGTGAGTGTTTGTACTGTGACCTAAAATTATATTCAACAACAAATCTTTGTGCAGCAAAACTGTAAATATGTGCACTGACCTTTAAAGATCATACCAATGAATTTTAAACACACCTGCAATGTTATGTAAGCAACAAATGAAGAGCAGCTTTTATGAAAAACTTTGTGCAGTGATGGGTGTACTTCCTCTGTGAAGGCAAAGCCTCTAACTCCAAATATTGTTACAATTGTCAAGCTGAAAAATAATTTTTTTATATGTACAGAAGGAACTGCTTTCTATATTTCAGGGTTGTTTCTCTACCTCCCATTCTGGTGTCCAAACCTTCTTGGTCACATTCTTGGGCCTTGAGGGCAAATTGCACCATACAGATCATATCTGTACAGTCAAATTATATTTCAATTACTCACCTCTGTGTCTTTATGTTCAAATACATCTTTCCAGAAAGCAGATTTATCTAGATATGCCTGTGTTCAGAGTTAACTCGTGCTTTGAAAGAGAGCATAGACCTTCAGGGATGCGTGTGGCACTTCTTCCTTGCATGTCTTGGGTACAAGATAAAAAGATTGTGTAATACTTCACACCAGCTCCACCTTCCTGTTTGACTCAGCCTGCATATTGTCCGGAGCAAGGATTAAGGTCTTGAATCATATTTTACCCCCACTGTCAGACATGAGTAAATGTTCTCTTATACCAAAAGAATAACACTGAAGAACATTTGAATCATTTTCTTTCCCTTATTCATCTTTTTGCCAACTGTTAATGATCAATAATGTTAAAAATAACTAATCATCAGTATGCAGTAAGTAATGCAGTGACATTTAAATGTGATTCTGAAGGGCCATGAAGGAAATGACTTTTGATTCTTACCATGACATAGTTATGTTCTCATGTAGTGTGATTTTTTATAATGGGAAATAAAAAGCATTTTCTATAAAATATAACAATTGTTGCCACTAGAATACACAGATACAAGACTTTACAGTGTTCCCAAAAAATAAATATATATTCCATGTATTGCAAACACACACACATCTGTCAGAATTCCCCCACCTGGGTTGCCTTCTCTTCAACACTCACTCAAAATGCTTCAGTGTCCTCTGAGAAACCCAGGGTCTTTCATGATTAATGTGCAAGTTCCCACCACACTCACAGCCTCCTTCTTACTCTCAAGCAAGGAATTTTATTTCTTCTCCGGATTTTCTCACCTGCTGTGGCTAACTGCATGAGTACAGTTTAGTAAGCTTTGAGGATTGAAAATTTGCTAATGGCAAACCTACCTGGAGCACATCTGGCTGCACTATCAGAGGTTTTATAAAAGCATCTTGTGAATCGCTTCATTGGGAGCTGCAAAACCTGAAACAGAAAGAAATTAAATCCATAAAGTTCATGCTGCATTTTGAATTATGCTGATTTTGAATATAAGAGTAGATATAAATTTGTGCTGTAAGAATGCATGTCCCTTCCCTGCTGTCCAGCATTCCTCTGTCAGTGTTAGTCCTCCTCTTGTTCACTACTTTTTGCTGGTGGTAGCTATCAGTGGCAACTGTTCTGCCCTTGGAGAAATCCAGCAGTCTCAGATGCTGGTTTGCTGCAAAACAGTTGGAGATAAGATATATTTCTCTTTAATTCATCTATCTCAGGCCAAAGAGATCTCAGGACAAACAGTATCACCAACCCTTTGGATGCTGCTCTGTCACATAAGCAGAAAAAAACTCATATGCACACCAAGGTTCAGTCTGGACATGGCACACATGGATAGTCCCAAATTCACATCAGTGTTATAATCTGCATTTAGACATATTCCACAGGTTCTTATCTGTGGATTAGCATATGATTATGATTTTTAGATGCCTTGACACAGTAGTTTCTTCTGAATAACTAAATACAAGGTGTTTTCCTTACAACAAACACAATTATTGTTTTCCTATTTGTCACAGGGTTTACCACAAGACCTCTTGATAACCACATTCCATTTATTGCTCTGAGAAACAGAAAAGAAGTGTAACCCTGTTAGATTCTTTTCCAAAAGTTTTCATAATACACCAACATTCATATTAACCCCTTTGCTATTAAGCACTATGCTTTTCCATATATATAAGCCCTTTCTGTCTGTTTCTGTGATAGGCAGCCCTTTCTTTTAAGAAATTTATAATGTGAAATTCTTCACTGGCTTTAGAATATCTGTTAAAAATTAATTTGCTTTTGCAGATGATAGTGGTCATTTTTTCCTTTTACCTGGGACTGGTGAATACTTAAATATTTTTCAAATTCCCAGAATGTGTACTCTTTCTCCTATTTAGGTCAATGAGCTAAATTTTTTTTCCCTTTTTTTTTTTTTTTTTTTTTTTTGTTATTTTCACATAGTAAGAGGTCAGATAAGGCTGGAAAAGGTGTCTGGAGGTCATCTGGTTCAACCTCCCTGCTCAAGCAGGGTTACCTAGAGAAAGCTGCCCAGGACAGTGTCCAGATGGCTTTTGAATGCCTCTGAGGAGGGAGATTCCACAATCACTCTGGGCAACCTGTGCCCAGTGCTCAGGCATGGAGTACTGGATGCCCAGGTGATTTTTTGCAAAGTTGCTTTCCAGTCAGGACTTCCATCATGTGCTGGTACCTGAGTTTATTCTGAGGGAACCAAGATTCCACTGCCCATGGGTCTAGGTTAGGTCACAGGCACATTTGCAGATGTGGCTCTGAGTTTCTAACTCATTATAGATTCATTTGCCAAATATAGAAATCTTTTTCAACATCTTCATTTCATTTTACCACACTTTAAAAATATGCTGCTATCAGAAAATAAAAATTGGAATTTTCACCTTTGCCACCATTTTTATCAAACTGTTTGCTGAATTGTAATTGCTTCATATACAGACATCAAATTCTTCACAGGTATTATAGCATTATAGTTGAATTGCTCAGGGAGTCATCTGGGAGGAATGGGAAAAATCATAAAAATAACAGGGTTTCATGTATTTCCATTTATACATTAAAAATCATCAGCTTCCCTTTCAGAAAATACAAGTTGACTTCTTCTTATTAGCTTCTTTGATGTTACTAAAAAAAATGTAGTGGGGATTTTTAAGGTTTTTTTATATATTTTTACTTAATCTTCCACATTGTTATGTTCTACTTCAAAACTGGTTAAGAATGGAAGATATGCCCATACTAAGGAAATACAATCTCATTGGCAGGAAGGACTTACAGCATCCTCTGTGGTAGTTTTATACTAAAAGGTAATTAGAGACAGGCTGAAAACACTCATTTAACTTCTATTTTTTTTAGTAAACATGCCTATTTTGTGTGATGAAAGGCAGACCAGCTATTAGAAACACAATAGAAAAATAGGTCAGTGGTGGATTACTGTGATGCTGCAGAGAGCATGGGTTTGCAAATATCAGTCTTTATGAGTCCTTTGAGAAGGTAGCATGAGAGTGATTTTCTGAGCCAAACTGGACACACAGATTTTCTCAATTCAATGTTTTACAGTAAACATACCCCAGAAACAGCAGCAATTGATCTGAGTGAATACAGTCCACATGAATGTACTGGCAGCTTCTTTCACTGTTGTCTTTCACTGGTTTGGCTGAATCCAGGTAGGAGAACTGAACAAAGATGCACAGGCATTATTATGCATATTCATTAAAAATGTCAGATTGAAGATGCTTTGCCTAATTTTTTATTTTATTTATTTCCCATTGGATACAGTTTCCAAGAAGAATGACCAGTTAAAATGGATTTCTAATGAAGAATTAGCAAATACGTGCATGTTTTCCTCCTTGCGAAAAAAGCCATTTCTATGCTTTACTCATTCAGCTTGGGCAAGAAAGGAATATCGTGTGATAAACATGTTCTAGCACTGTTCAGATTTATCATGTTCCTGCCAGCACTCTACATATAAACATTATTTACAAGAAGTATGTGAAGAATAAATTTGAATTGCAAAAATCTTTCATTTTAGAATTTAAAATAGAAAAAAGGCTCATAAATAATTTTTGGGTAATTTGACTTTAGGAAAAGCTAAAATAACCAAATTAGTAACTGAGGAATACCTACTCAGATTTATCTGAGATAATTTTGTAAGTAATTCTCAATAAGGTTCAGTTCACTTTTTGTAGGTTTCACAGAATGTCACTGGAAAAAGCCCATATTTGCAGATTGTCAAATGATGGCATTGTTTGGTTTCCCAACAAATTACAAATATGTAAATAAAACTGAAGTCCTCTTGAGCTGTTTTAGGTACTTACGTCTTTACTATGAGGATGATCACTTTATAGAAGTCAATGTTTTTATTAAAAGATAAATAATTACTTAAAAGACCTGATGGGAGGACAGGGTTAAAATCAGAACATTCAGTGAGGAAGAGGGAAAAATTTTGCCATTGCAGCTGGGAATGCTAAAAACGTTGGTGTGGGGAAACTGCATTTTATAGGCCTCCTGTTTGGAGGAGGAAAACTCCTCTGGAGGGATAATCCACTCTCAGAGAGCAGGTGTGAAGCCTTTTGCTGTGGTGAGGGGCAGCGAGCCCTCCCTGCTGCCCGCTGGGATGGACTGAGGGGAGCAGAGCCTGTGTCCCCCCTCCCCGTGTGGCTCTGCCTCCTGGCATTTTTAACAAGGTAATGAAATAAAAATACTCCTTGCATTTTGGCTGTGGTTTGGTGGTTGCCCTTGCTTCCCTGTATGTGTCAATTCACACAAGGTCCTTTCCTACAAGACAATTGCTTTATTTCTGTAAGCCCAGGCAGGCTGTACTGAGAAACAGCACACCCATAACTTGCCCAAGCATCTTTCTTGTTTTGCTTCTATAGGATGATCAACAGGTTTTCCTGGGTTGGGCTGGTTGTGTTTCAGCCTGTCCTGTATAAAGAGTTGATTTCTGTCTTACATAACGTGCTTGAGTGGTTCTTTTTCTCTAACATGCAAATCTTGCAATAGCACACGATAAACCAGCTGATCAAAATTAGTATTTCATATCACAGCTTGACATGTTACAGCTGTGGTACTTTTATGAATTATTTGAAACGCTTTACTAGTCACTATGAGAGAAAATACATTTCTTCTTTGAAAACTGAACTGCTTGCACCTGGGATAGAGTTCATTTCTTTCTTAGTAGCTGGAGCAGTGCTGTGCCTTGGATTTTGTATGAGAATAATGTTAATAAAACACTGATATTATTAACATCAGTGCTAAGTGATTATCCTAAATACAGTCCCCTGTACTCTGCTAGTGAGGAGCTGCACAAGAAGCTGGGGGGAAGCACAGCCAGGACAGCTGACCAGAAATGATCAAAGAGATATTCCACACCATACAACATAATATCCAGTAAAAAAATGGGGTGAGTGAGCCAGGACCCACAATTTTTCCTTTTTTACTTATCTTCCTTCCCACGGGGGAAGGACAGGGTAGAGAATAAACTGGTATTCACTCACCATCGGGGGTTAAATCATAACAAAAACCTCACTTTTCTTACTTCTGTGGAATTAATGGATAATTATTCCAACCAGTAACAATTAATCTCTTCCTTTTAGAAATATCTCTCAAATTTTTCCAGAATCTGATCATATTTCAGTGCAGTGGCTGTCCTGTGTATTGCGCTCCTTTCTCCCAATAATATGCCCTTGCTGTAGAATTTCAGCAAAGTCTGACACTGAATACAGGTAATACTAAGAAAGCACTTAAATAGTGCTAACTGCCTTTTCAAATTTTTTCAGAGAATGAAAAATAAATCATTAACTCAAATGAGCACTCACACAGAAATATAAATTCATTTTCAGTATTCAGAAAAAATTCCAGTAATATGCTTTATTCTATGCATGCACACTTAGGAACATTTCTACAGTTAGGAAAGGAGTGACACCAGTGTAAGCTTTCTGGCCCAAGCATTCAATATGTTCTCTTAGCTGAGGCCTTCTTATTTTTTCACAGTGTCTCTCAGCATTCATGTAGGATTATTGACCTCGATTATTTGAAAGCTTCCAAGAAAAAATTAAGAGTTAGTTCTCCTAATTTGATGTATTTAAATATTATACGTGCAGTGAGTATAGCACATGTATAGCACACATGTAGACATCGTAAGTTATTTATGAATGAATCCCACCTGTAATATTTAAATACTAAATATCACAAAAATCACAAAAATAAATATTTAAAATTAATATTTTAAATATGTGCTATAAACACGTACAGACATGTCATCCAAATTTCTCTATAGAGACCACTGAATGAGTCTAAACAGGACTCCAGCTGTTGAATACTTGTGCAACTGACACCTTAGAACAGTTTGTTGTCAACACACAAATACACTATCTGTCTTAATCGTGCTTATTTCACTCCATTCCTCTTTAAAAATGTGATAACTTGCTACTGAAAATGAAGATTTGTCTCCATTAATTAGAAGCATAGTCTAAATTAATTTCTGTTAGTGCTGGTTGTTGGGATCTTAGAGGCCAAATAATTTGCTGATACGTCCATGCCTAGGGCCACTTGAGACTTGCTGGTATGTACCAGAGTATACATGTATACAGCTTGGCAGATATGGCAGATGGGAAACTTCCTGGAGTTGCAGCTGGGAGCCAGGCAGGGCAACTCTGGGTAGCTCAGATGGCTCTGTGTCCCTGTGTGGAGACAGCAGAACCAAGATAGCAACTTTCACACATATATATAAATACAGGAGAAGAACTCATCCTAAATGTGATTGCTGATTTGAGTCCATCATTTAGTTTTACATCATTTTGTGGCATCTAACACTTGCACAGGGTAAAACCATTGGCTAAGCACATTAAATTGACTGACTGTGGGATTGTAGGACTTTGGTGAAACGTGTGGCAGCCTGGACACCATCATGCTCTAGTGCTGTGAGCTACTTGCATCCTCTCAGAAACCAAAATATTTAAAGATGCTTCTTTAATGGTAAACAGCTCCTGGTGGAAGTGCCATTATAACCACTAAAACTTGGATACCTTTAGGATGTAGCACGAGTATCTTAAGACTGCTACCATAAGGAAAAGATTTTTGACCTTTTTCTCTCTCTCTTTATTTTTTTTTTTTTTTTTTTGGTGGGGGGTGGTGGTGTTTGTGTGTATGTGTGGTTTTGGTTTTGTTTTCACTTTTTAATTATGCAATATTGGTTCCCTTTTCAATTTTGAGATGTCACAAAGGGGTGTGTAAGAAGGAACAGAGAAATGGACTCCCTGGGCCTGCTGCAGCCAGCTTTTGTTGCAGTCATGTATTGATATGTATGAAGAGGAAGACTGGAAGGCACATCTGTGAGCTTACATGTGTGTGTTCACTTCGAAATGCAACACACAGAAGAGTTGCTGCACTGTCTCAGAAAAAAAAAAAAAAGTTCATCTGAGGATTGCACTTTTCCTCTTGATTTTTCAGGAATAAACCCTGAAAGGTTTGCACAGCGTCTGAATAAAATCCATGATTACAGGTTCTCACAATCACCACTCCCCTTAGCTGTTATCTTCCCCCTTCTCTGTCTAACACACCTTCTCGCCTCACAGCCTATGTTTTTAGCTCAGAAAGAGAACAAATAAAAATATTTAACCACATTAGTAGAACCAGAAGTTATCATCAAATTGAATAAGGAAAAAAAAATCTTCTCCATGTCAGTGCAGGTCTAATTTTTCTTACATTCAGTGAAGAGCAAGAAGAGGTAATTTGTTGGAGACTTTATATTTGGAAAGTGCTTTGTTAGTTTTCACATGTGATTTGGTGGAATTACTTTCCCTCCTCCTCTTTCCATTCTGGATAAGAGCAATGATTTAAACACTATAAAACATACATGCTGCAGCAAGTAGGTTAGAGGAATTCTAACTAACAGTTTTCTTCAATTCATTTTCAAAGCTTTTCAGCAACCGCTGCTGGCTTGTAAATTCTTATTTACCCTGCCCTGCATTGAAACCTGCAATATATGTAGACATTAATACACTTGGTTTATGTCCCATCTCAGCTGAATGAGCCTTTTGCCAGCGATTTTGGTGGATTCATCCTTCTTTCAGGCCACTGAATAGAAATCCAGCCTTTGTATACAGGATACTTGAACAAAAATCCATACATGAGAGGAGAGGGCAATGCATTAGCAGCTGATAGCTTTCTAGTACTTTTGCTTTCCCTCTGATTGTAGTGACAACAAAGCAGATGAACATCTTGTTCAGGTATACTTGTTGCAAGGCTGAAAACCTCTGGGGTGGGTAGAAATGGAGCTCTGAAATATGACCTGGCCCAGCTATTTCCTCCTACAAACTTGAGTTACAGTCCTCAGCACAGACATTTTAAAAAACCCAGTTTTTATTTTGGTGTTTTATCATAATTACCTGGGTTTAGAATTACATATTAGAGTAATTTTCTTACCCATATTGATAGAGGATTTTCCTGATTCCCAGGTATTCTTCTAACTAAAGAGCCTCTTTCCCCCCCCTCAGAGTCCCTGCCCTTTTGTTTATTTTAATATAAAATAACAGTTAAATATTCCTTTTGTAAACAGGCATATCTAGCATGTATATTATTTATCTTTCTATAGTTGGATTTCTTTACTAGCACTAAAATTTGCTAAAAATAATACAAGCATTCATCTTATCAGCATCCTTATACTCAAAGCTTTTTAGAGAGGCAAGTACCTCAATTTTCAAAAAAAGGACAGATTTTCATGTCATTGCTTAGCACTTCTGCTTACTGACCTCTTACCTGAAGCCTCCACTTAACTTTAAGCCATGAAACATGCCTTGGGAAATTCTAGTGCGTTCAAAAAACTTTTAGCTTTACAAAGCATCTGAAATAGGACATCTGAATTACTTCCTAAAGGTCTGTTTCCAAAGAATCTGCTTTTTGTACCAGTACGTAAACCACCATCTATTTTTAATACTAAAGTTACCTGCTACAAAACTGAAGTCCCAGGCTCTTCAAGAAATCAGATTTGTTATCAATAAACAGATTTAACATGCCAAATTTGGCAAAGGGCAGTTTTAGCCCACCAAGACAGTTTCTCAACCCAGCCAAATTCTAATCTGGGGCAGGGGGGTAGCAGTTTTCCCTAAAATCACTCACCAAGACAACCAGTGAGCCACCAGGATCCCTGGATGAAGTTTTGGTGCATACACATGAAAACTGTAATAGCTTTTCCAGCACAGAAAGGGAAATACCACCAACATTTGCAGAAAGCCAGAGGCTATGTGGCTTTTGGAGTAGGAGGGAGAAGTTAAATAGACTGGGAGCTGGCTGTAGAAAGAGAGATTGGTTCTTGGATATTGGGATGAAAGGCTCAGAGCTGGCACAAGAAGCTATATGTTTCTGGCAAAGGGGTCTGTAACAGCCATGAAAGAGCCTTGTGGGTGGCCCACTAAAAAGGGGAGCTACAGCTGTGTCTGAAGGAGGCTGGCAGAAGACAGTTCCTGGCTGTTAAATTTGCCAGCCTGTGTATGCCTGCAGCAAGGCAATGACCTACAGGGAGCTGCCTGGACAAAATCCACGTCTGTACCCAGCAGGCATTGGGATGTCTTTAGGGCTGAATTATGGGATGTCTTTAGGGATGGATGATCTTCCATTGGTTGCTAACCATTTGTATACACAGAATATGAAAAGAATTTTCCTCAGAAACAAAGGTTGAGAAAGGGCGCCTTCACTACGACGTGATCAGGTGAACACTGAGAATGCTTCAGAAATGTTTATCTAAACACTCCTGTAATCCTCTAGGTATTAAAATTGCACAACAACCATACACAATCTTTTCTAATTCTTTACTCACCTTAAAATTCTAAAGTATTTTCAAAAAAAAAAGAAAAAAACAAGGAGTAAGTTGACTTATTTACTTTTTGCCCTACCCTTTGTGGGCTTGGGGTGCAAAACAAAATTATTCTGCTAAAAAAACAAATCAAGACAAAGAACTCTTAAAGGATTAGAAGGCTTTCAATGTCATTCCTCCCTTGTTTAATTTGCTCATATGTATGCTAAATATGACTGTTTCTTTCCAAACATTTTATGGGTCCTCTTTTATAAAATTCTTTTTTTCCTGACTTTCTCTAGATTTTCTTCAAGTCCATCTTTCTTAAAATATGATGGCCCACCTAAATATAATAGTCCATGTAAGTCCTCTCCAGTGGCAGACACAGCAGAGCAGTGACCTTCCTGGCAACACAAAATGGCATGTCTTTTTAAAACAGTGTGATAGAGTTGATCCAGAATTAGCCTATTAAAACTTCTAAATTCTGGGCTGCCTCTAACCTCTGTTACTGCTGCCAATCATTTAATGCTCTTTTGTGCATGAAAACCCTGCAAGCAGTATATTGAATTTCACCTTTATTGAAATTCTCTTTTTTGTATCAAATGATTCTTCAGCTGGTGAAGATCATATTCAGTGAACCTTGTCTACCATCTTCACTCATTCCATTTTTAATGAAAGTTCTTTCCTAACTACCTAAAAACTATTCATCCAAGCTATTAAAGAATGTTGAAGAATACTGAGCACAGGACAGAGCCCTAGGGAGTGTGACATAATAAGAAATGGTTGACAAATAGCTCTGGAGCAGATGTGTGCTTTTAGCTGTGAACCTGCCAAAACCATCATGTATACATGACTTCCTTCGGAGAAAGTGCCATATGGAAAGATCTCAGACGCCAAAAGTCAAGACAGATCCTGCTGTTGTCCTGTTTTCTGTATGTGACATGATTTCTCTGGAGAAGAAAGAAACTGTAGTGGATTCATGTTTAATTATTGAAAAAATCAGTTGTCTTTTTTTGTCATTTTATAGTTATCCCTTAAATACTCAAAAACTGCTTTTAATCATTTGGTTCTGATTCTTACAGGCTATCAAAATGGCATGCTTTTATAATTCTACCATTCTACCCTTTTCAAAATTGTAAATATCTTTGCCATCAGGTTTCCTTGGATGCCATGATTTCTGCAAGAAAAACACTGCAGGTTTGGGAGTTGCTATTATACACTTTATCAGGAGCTCCCAAATTTGAGAATAACTAAATAATTCTCAAAGGTTTTTGAGTCTAGGTTTCTACATCTGTTTTTCATTTTAATTATTTTAATTGCATAGAAAAACTAATTGTTTGTGATACTTGAAATAAAAATAACCTTTGAATTTCTCTATTCATTACTTCTTTCCCTTTCCTGGTAAGTACACAGCTCATTCTTTCATTTTCCACTCACTTACTCCTAAGTTATAATTAGAAGGTTTTCTTCTTGTCTGTCGTCTCTTGCTAGTCACCTAAACTTTAGCATTCCACTGTATGCTCTGAATCAGTTGGTTTTTTAATAACAATTTTTAACAGTAATAATGTGCCTCAACTAGCTCAGCCTCCTGGCTCAATTGCATCATTGCATCTTGTTTCTACTTTTATCCATCCCCATGGATTTTCAGCAGATTCGCCTTTGGTTTCTTGGAAGCCAACACATTAAGCCAATTCATTTTTGATATATCACAGTGTTATATATTATGTGTTTTCAGACTTTTCTATTGTTGCTCAGATACTTACATGAAGGAGGTCAGGAGAGCAGGATATTTTTGTGTCCTAAGAAGGTGGTCTCATAGATTATGGGGATTAATCATCATAAAAATCAAAAGCATACTAAAAATGAAAATCAAAAATGTGTACTGCTTTGCAACTTGCTCCTGATATGAAAAGAGAAACTATTTTGAGCATCTCTTGGCACATGCTGGAGAATTACTTTCATTGTAAGCTAAAGTAACTTCCTGCACAGCGAACTGGTCCTCTTTCTCTTCTGTTGAGATTCCCATTCCCATGAGGAAGGAAGGCTGAGTGTCTTTTGTATTTTCCTGTGCCCTGAACAGAAAGCCTAAGGTCTTGCCTGGCATAAAGGAGCTGAAATAAGTAGACAGTGTATGCAATGGTGGCCTCTGGGAATGGTTTCAGGACTTTGTATTTCCTAGTGATTTTGTGCTTTTTTTGTCAAAGGGTAAACATTTCAAGCTAAATTATTCAGAAGGGATTTAGGAGGTGTTTTCTTTAAGTTCTGTGGAATACAAATGTGTGGAGAGAAAGAAAAATCAAGCATTCTGCTTTGGTTTTGTGTTTTTGTTCGCTGGTTACACTGAGATCTTTGAGGAGAAGGATTGTATAGATGCCTGGGGTAATCCAGTTCCCCCTCTTCCTGAGTAGGGGCTTTCATAGGAAACCACTCCAAAACCACTACTGGAAGAAGTCTATCTCAAGCCTAGTAAAGGAGAGAAAAGAAAAATCCTGGCAAATGAGGAGCCATGATAAAATCTGAGAGGACTTTGCTACCAAGAGCAGTACATTAGTGGTATTTCTCCAGAAAAGAGAAGACACTGAATACTTTCCAGGCAACGGCACAATGGAAATATGTGGCAAATTTTAGCAGTGCAGTATCAACACAAGGCCCCAAAGTGCAGACTGAATCCACTTTCCTGAAAAAAATACCTTCTTTACATGAAGGTGGAGGAATATAACTCCTTAAAGGTAGAAATTGATGTAGAAGCTGTCTGCTTCTGGATTATCACACTGACAATACAGTGTTTTCATACACATAGAGGTTTCCTATTTAAATAAAACCAGGTAATTACTAGAACCATGTTATGCCCCAGTACACATAATCTACATGAAGCCAGAAAAAAACTGACCCAAATATAATGAAGCCTCCCCCAAGGACTGCTGGAAATGCCATTTTCCAGACTTCTGCTTCCTGTAGTACATGGCAGCAGATGGCCAGCCAGCACCCTGGGATATGACTGACTGTATAACAGTACCTTAACTTTATTCTGTTATTTAAAAGACTCAAAATTTTAAACACATGCATTTTGACAAAGTTGTGAGACTGTTCATATGGGAGGTAAGTAAGAGGGGAATATAAGATTTTTCTTTGCAAGGTATTGTGCTCTCTAGAGAGACTAGGAACTTCAGGCTTGTTTATGCTAAATAACCTGCTGAGCCCGTGTACCTTGGTTAGGTTAAGTAACACTGAATGCTCTCAGTGGGGTGACCATCTTTCTCCAATGTTCCCACAGTGCAGTTTGAGTAGTGAAAGAAATAGTAACCCCAGAAAGCTGTGACCCTCATGGCATACTATCCCCCGGAGAATGGAGGCTGCCTCTTTTGAGACTGGGGATTCTGGTACTCTGGCATCCACCCATGAGGAGCATTATTGCACTTATCTGTTGTTATGAATTTGGCCTAATTCTATGTGATAAGGGAGTGTGTACTCATATTTAAATATGCTGACTGCAGTACAATTACTCTTAATTATTGATCCCAGAACAATAATTCTATTGCAAAGCATTGCTCCAAATACTTTTATAATGTTATTGTTTCATGGTTGACAAAGTTGTAGGTGACAAGGTGCAGGCAGGCACCCGAAGTTGTGAAGGTTCTGGCTTCCTATACATGAGGTCCAAGTGTACATCTTTGTCCTCTGTCTCAGCATGATCTGTGACATTTTATGGAACATTTTTCAAGCTAGAAAATCTATTTCTGTGTAGGTTTCAGCTACATAAGTGTGAGAGACTAGTTTGAAACCTTCTTGACATTAACTCCATGAAAATAAAGTACTGCAAGGTAGCAGTACTCTTTTTGAGCTTAAAATTAAGTCCATGTTTAAGAATCTCACTTACCTGGAGCTTGTGAACAAAGGTTCTCCAAACCCAAATTAACAGCAAAGTACTTATGACAGAGGTCCAAGACAAAACGGGGCATTGAAATATAAGGATGAGTTTGGTGAATAGAAATGTAAATACATTTAATTGTCTTTATGATATAACATTTTTATGCTTTTATCATAGGCTTGGCATGCTGTAGCAACATTGGAAAAATTGGAAGAATATTAGGGATGTCCTCAAAGAAGCAATGAATTCCTAATTTGCATGGAAAGGGATGGAAGTAAGGAGAGGGGAAGACCCTGCTGCCATGCAGGACTTTTGAACCTTGAAATTCTTCTTCAGCAAGGAGAGATATGAGATATGAAACTTGGTTGGAGCTGACTTAGAATTGCATTTTGCTGTTTTTTACCTTTGACATTTTGTTTCCAACCCTGATATTAAGAATTTAAGATTTTCTTTTGCTCAGATAAGCTTGCAATAATTTTCCCCATCATCTTTCCAGTCCTGCAGTTGAGGCCAAGGGAAGCTGACAAATTTGGCTCTCATTCTGTCTCTGGAGGTAAAGTATGCAAACATCAGTCTAACACTCCCCCCATGAGGTGCACTCTGACATGGTGCTAAATGCTCTCAGCCAGGCTGCAGGGGTCAGCCAGGGCCTGGGAGTGCCAAGCACTCTATTGAAAAAGTTGTTCCTGGCAGACACAGAGAACCCCCTTCTTCCAGGATCAGGTGACAAAGAAAAACCCCTCACAGCAGACTCCTGGGGAACCTTTCAAATCAGTCCATGGCTTCAAAGGGAAATGTAGCAGCTTCCAGCACAGGAGAGATGGATGAAACTAAATTAACCCAGAGAAAATGTTGGACAGTACTGATTTGTGAGACTGTGTTTGAAAAAATGTTTATAAACACTTTCTGCAAATTTGCTGCTTCTGTAAAATATGCAATAGAAGGTGTTTTCATGAGAATTAAGAGAAGAAGAAGAAGCTCTTTTAATCTAATAAATTCCAGGAAATCAGTTCTCTAGTCAATCCTCTGACCTGAGATGCTGTAAAATACTGGGTTATACTGAAAGGTATTGGAAGTTATCTAGTAGTTTGCTCACTCCAGTAGACATTGCAACTATTCTGTTTTTATCACTTTACTCCATAAGGCTTCTCCCTGTGCTGTCAGGCTCATGCCTCAGGAAAGTCACTGGCAAAAACTACTTGAAACTCTGCTTATAGCCCAGACCCAGGCTTTGGAGAAGTTCATTAATGCTAAGAAGCTGTCTACCAGGGTAAAATGTTTTCATGGAGATTTCATGGAGACTGCAGCCTAAAACCCAGTGCTCTTTCTTCTCAGAGTCGAAAGCTAAACAGGATGTGGGGAGAGTTTTTATCATCCAAAATAGATGACAACTACACTAATGTTATTTTATAGCTATTGTTGGATTCACTTTTTAGGTTGACAATAAAATAACAGGTGCAAAAAATAAGGACATATAGGAAGGGACTGATACAGAGGTGCATATCTCCTCACATACCCATGTCCTTAAATATTTGTATTCCACTCTAATAGGAAATTAAATGTAAAGGAGAGTGCAGTTCATTACAGGTAACTCAAAGGAACTGTCAGGGTATTCAGTCCCATGTTAAGTCAATGTTAAAATAGAAACATGAACTCCATAATTCCTAAATGTAATGGTGTGAAGTGTTTTCATTTGGGGTGGTCACAGACCAGATATCACCTGTACTATCAAAGAGAGATTCTCTTTAAGAGCTTATCTGATATTGTGTGTGGTACTATGAAAAAGTACACGTTGTGCAGTAAAATAAACACTATTGCCAGTCTAAATCGTGGGGACAAAAGCGGAAACCAGGCTGCAGAAAACTGCAGAGTGCATTGGAAGTACTTTTAAGTAAAGCTTTTCAGAGATTCTGAGAACTGCCAAAACAAGGCACCCAACTTCATTTAGAGAAAAGGGAAAGCAACTGTGCAGAAAGAAAACCCATGCTATGTAGAAGAGTTTCGAGTGCAGAACACAGGGCCAAAGCGATGGTAATTCCATCTTGAAGTGGTATGTATCACAAGTGAAAAGGCTTAGCAAAAAATAATAGTGCTCCAGGCACAGGTCTTCCAAAAGGTCCTAATTAAACAAGAGAGGTTGCCCAAGAATATCATCAGGAAACAACTCCAGTAACCTGAGTACCCTGGCAATGTAATTGATAAAATATTAAACTGATAGTTTTAATCCGGCAGCAGCCCAGGTTGAGTCATGAACTTGTGAGTTCAGCTTGTGTCAGTGAAACTTCAGAAGCTAAGTTTTACTCATGAAATATACACTCACAGAGAGGTTATCATCCACAGAGCAGGCACACACCTACTGAAAGCAGGCAGCCCTGCATGCCAAATTACCTCCTGTCTGTGCAGCGCAAAGGAGCCCCTTAGATCCCTTCTGGGTCTGATAATGGGGCTCAGAGGAGACACGGCTTGGATACTGTGTATTGCTAATAACTGGAAAAGGTGCACTGGAGCCTGCACAACTAACTGTAACAGAAAGGGTTACAGCAATGCCTGTGAGGAATACAGGAAAATAAAAGAGAACACTGAGCTGTGAAAAATAGTTCATACCCCTCTTCTTTAAGGCTTTTTCTTACAATCCTAATTACACATGTGCAAATAATTCATTTTTCAGTTTGGTGGCTGAACATAAAAAATACTTTCTAATATGTTTCTGATATACCTGAACTGATTTCTTCTCTTTTTGCTAACACAAAAGGCAGCATTAACAATACTTGGTGTTCAACTACTTCTACATTTACAAAAATTATTTTGTAGATGCTTTTTTGTTGCTATTTTGTTTATTTTGTTTTTCTCTCAATAAATGAAGCAGAATTTGACTTCTGCAAGGAATGATCAATAAGCTTTTATTAAAAAAAATAATTTAAATTTGATCCTAAATTTCACAAATTACTTTGGTAGACCTAAAACCTTTCCTCTCATACAAAATTCTAATTTGAATGCAGGCACAATCTCCATTATTGAAAGCCTTAACTTTTTTTCCCCCTAATTTCACACCACTAGTATTAATTCCTCCCTCATATAAGTGGAGCAATGTAGCTCTCATAGCCACAGGGTCCTGAATCAGTGAAGAACCTGATAAGGAATAATGATAAGGAAGCTGAGAAGACATTTGTATTTCTGCTTGAAAACTAGGTCAACTAAAAAAAAAATTAAATTAGTTGAGCATCATTTCAGCAGCTTACTCCTGCATGCCTTTCCCTCTTATAACTGTGCAGTAACTTCCATATTGCTCCAAAATCTCCTCTCTCCTGTTGAGGTTTCCCTTAAGACACACTGAAGGACAAGTGATTGAGGGCAGTCTGTAAGCTCCCAGTCCACACCACTGACTCCCAAACTGAGAAGTCCTCAGGGTATTTCTGATCTCCAAGGTCTAGACTATGCCTTTGCCACAAGCTGGTTCTATTTTAGGCTTATCCCTGGCTGTCTAGAGCTCTCCCCACACTCATTTTTGTGGGGATGGGATCCAGTCATATGGGTTAGATGAGACCTGAGGAGGATTTAGGTGAAGGCTGCTGCTCCTCTAGCTGGGTGAACCAGGATTTCTGAGCATTCCCACCGTGCAAACCTGACATGTGAGGAGCTGTGGACCATTCACATCCCACCATCAACCCAGTAGTTAACTCCTTGCCAAAAAGTAACTACAGGAGATATGTAATAAATGATTGATTGTATCAGCAACTGTGGAAAATTGACTTTGTCACTTGGGCAAAACGTACTAACTGCAGAACAGGAAGAAAAAACTATATAAAATAAATAATTCCTTAGCAATCTTGGCTGCCACTGGTATCAACAGTTCCCAGATCCTTTTTGAAAGGGATCATGATTGCCATACCGCTTCAAGTTGTCCAAATTATTTTAAATTCTTCCCGTTTCTTTACATTTTTCCTTATTTCAGTTACAAATGAATTGTAGCTAAAGACAAGAGTAAAAACATTTCCCTTTATTTAGGGTACGCTGGAGGAACCTCAGTTCAGGACACTGAAACCACAGCCAGGACCAGAGTGCTTTGTTAAAACCTGTTTTGGGAGAATCCTGTCCCCTGCTGCTGACTCTTTTATGTGCTGTTGCCTCTTTTCTGTGCTGCTGCTCTTGGCAAACTGGGCCTCCTCTCCCCTTTAGAGGGATACTCATCATATTCATCCTGGGAAATTCCTGTTCCTGGGAAAGGGATGAGGCAGTCCTTGCTATCTGCTCTGCCAGCTCTGTGGGTAGTTCCTATTTCTCCTCTCTGTCTATTCAAATTCAGGTATAGAAAACCCTTCAAAGCAGAGATGGTTCCTGCCTAAATACAGGTCACTTTAAAACCACTCTAGTCTTTAGAGCTGTTGACTGAAATTTCACTGACTCTTTTGGGAGCTTCAACACCTAGTAAAGTTTTACATGTGAACACAAAGGTTTAAGTGTCTTAATCTGAGAGCTGTGACTTGACCTTATGAATCTATGGCCTTTTATTTCACAGTAGCTTTACTCTGGCTGGTAGGTCAGCCCAAGCATTTATACCCTGTGACTGAAACTACTTTGAACCTTGAATTTAGAGCCACATAAGCTTAGATCTGAAGACCAGCTAGTTTAGGTAAGAATCTAGCCATTATTTCTGGGTGCTACAAAATCTAAAATTGTGTATTAGAGTTACAGCAAGTAGGATCAGATGAGTTTAGAGCAAACAGAAAGAGCTGCCCGTGAGACTTCTGACTGAGCAAAAGTCTGGGTGCCAACACTCAAGAGATGTTCCTTGCAGAGAGAAAAATACTTGCATTGGTATCAAAGCCACTCACTGAGAAGCATCCCCCACTGCCAGGGCCATTCGGGAGTGCCCATGTGTCATGATCCCAGTCCAGCTGCTGCACAAGGAGTGCTCTCACTGCAAAGGAGCCACGCAGCTTCTTCACACACAGTTTTTGAAAGGAGGTCCAAGAGACACCTGTCACTGATGTTTTCACTCATCCTTGCAAGTAAGGTCTGAGTTATATTCATTAAAGATTGTGTGAGGACAACAAACTCCATCTTCCCAAGGTGTTTAATACATTTCTTCTACTTCTAAGTTATCAGTCTGATAGTCTGATGGAAAATCAATGCACATAAAATGAATACATGTAGAAATGGCAGCAGCATTAAAAGAAGCAGAAGAAAGAAAAGACTTTGAAAGAATAGTAGATTATATCTGACAAAAACATCTGTGAGCTCTAAAATGACATTTCAAAAGACATCAGAGGGGCAGGAAAAATTAAGCCTTTTCTATCTGTTCTGACTACAAATCTAGTGAGAAAATTTTCCCGAACACATAATAATCCTGTAAAAAATCATCCCTACATAGCAGATCAGCTGCACCTTGAATTTCTTAAATATGAGGACAAGCATTTTTTGCAGGTGAAGATGCAAGTTAGAATGGTAAACACCTTTGCATGAAAATCTGTGGCTTGTTGCAAACAGACTGACATTTTGGTAGGATAAAAGTATAATTAAGTTGCAAGATTCTTTTCCAAAAGAGAAAGACTTTATAAGTGAAATTTACATAAACAAAGTGGTTCATCGTGTTACCTTTAAATTCAACTATCAGTAAATTCAATCTGAAAACTAACACACCAAAACTGTGGTAGGGAAAAGGGTGGCGGGACTACAAGGGTATATGAAACCATGCAAATCATCAATGAATCCAGTGTCCTAAGTTTACCCAGACAGTTGTGCAGGATTTGGGGAGTTCACTGTGAGGCAGGCTCTCCCCCAGAGTGAGGAGGTAACTGGTGATGGTCAAGACCTGCTGAAAGCAGAGGCAGCATCTACATATAACCTTGGACTCCAGGATTCCAGGTGGTGATGGCCCAGGCTAATTGCTGCCAGAAGCCCCCATCCTGAGTCTGTGTCTGCCAGAAAGGATCCCCCTGGTCCAGCAGATATCCTCTGCACTGAATCAGTCAGAAGTTATCAGCTCCAGGGAAAAAAGGTAAAGGTGACAAAAGAATTTAAAAAAATTAGTGAAAAGACATCTATGAGCCAAGCAAAGTGCAGAGGAGAAAGGAGCTGGGAGAAGAACAGGATAATCAGATATAAAGAAGAGAAAACTTAACAGCACAAGACTAAAAGGCAAGCCATTAACTGAAGAGGAAAAAGACACTTTGAGGACAGGAACATTCCTGCAAGTCATGGGTCAGTGCTGCATGTGACAGGAAAGAATAATGATTCTTGTTTTGAAACCATGTTCTTGCCCCTGTCTAAGTCCTCTTCCCAGCATAACAGTAGGAAAAAGTTGTTAAATGTACAAAACAGCTGCTGCTGTGCTTCCCACTGTCTCACAGCATCCTTTGATCACCAAAATATATAAGCAGAAGTCCAGGTTCATTTGCTAAGCAACAGACTGCTTAAACATATACCCAAATTCAAGTGTGTGACAAAATTCTGTTCATATAAGTAGCACAGAAGCTTGTCATTCAGTTTAAATTCACATGAGTGTCTTGCTGAAGAGTGGTGGGGTATAAGGGTGGTTGTGTCCTTCCTGTGCTGGGGACCCCAGAGCTGAATGCAGTACAGTTCTTGAGGTCTTCTTCTTCTGCAAGAAGTGGGACACAATTTTTATATATATGTGTGTGTGTGTACAAATAACATATGCCATTATTATTTGTATACACAAATGTATGCAATTACACACCTACTTACTTTTGAACAAGACACCTGAGAAAAGGAAAATAAAGGGATCTTGCTGCTGTAGGTCTTAGTCTTCCTTACCCAGTATTCTCCCTACTATTTGTTACATTCATTTCTCACAAGACTTGGAAAAGGAGTTTGTAAGCATTTGGAACCCAAGAAATGTGGTTCTGTTCACTCTCTCAAATGAATAAATGGTTTTAGTTGATGCTGAAAATCTGCAAAGAAATTAGTTGCTGTAACAGCCACTGAAACTGTGTTAGAAATTTTGGGAGAAGCAGACTCATGATATAAAATTATCACATACATTCAAAGTTATTCTGTTCATGTGTACTAAAGTCTGCTAAGGAAAGGTACAAAAAACCTCGAGAGCCAGTAAAATGATGGCAGTGCCAACCAGCTGGGCTCTGGGCAAACACCTTGATGACTGAGAACGGCACCAAGGCTTTGCCAGCTCCTCTACAAGAGACAGGAAGAAGAGCAAGAAACACAAAATCTCCCACAGATGGGTTCCTCTGCACCTCACTTCAGATGTCTTTAATGTAAATGCCTAAGTTTGAGGTAGCCATCCCCAGGTAATTCTACCTGGAGGTAAGACATCTTTCCATTGCCAGATCCAGGGATCAGCCTGACTCATCAGATGCAAGCAGTGTGTAATTATATAGGCTAGTTGTGGTTGCAGTTTTTCAGGTTTAACTTTGTTGTTTTAAAGTTTGGAGATCTGTTCAGTTCACTTGAACCACACCTGCTCAAGGAGCAGTTTTAAAGTCTTGCCTCATACTTTTATTTATTGACATAATGGTTATAATTATCACCCCACTTCAGCTAGCAATGGTTTTGATGTGGCTTCTGAGGGCTCAAAGTTGAGTGTACAGGGAACAATATTCTTTCAAAAAAATGCTGATTTTGGCTTATGTAAAACATTTCACACAAACATGAATGTCTTTCTGGAATAATCACTCTCTTCTCGTGTTGCAAGTAAAAGATACATCCAAGCAACCTCAGTAAAAACAACAGTGTAGCTCTGATCAAAGCTAATCACAATGCAGTAGAAATTACTAAATTTTTCCCTCTATTTTCAGTGCAATTCCAAAATTATCTCATACTCACTTCAACAGATCTGAAATATATTTCATCTTGATCAAAGGCAAAAAAACCCACATTTTCTTGTCATCATTTCAATTGTTATCTTATACTAAACATTAATGTGTATTCTACTATAAAGTCCAATTATTTGGTTTTATTAGTAGACATTACATAGGAATTAGCAGTTTAACCTTATCCACACAGATCATTTCCCTTGTATGAAGATGAAACATCTGAAGGAGATCAATTCAAGTTTTTCATTTTTCAAGAATTCTGCAATATTTGGCTTCTTATCCCATTTCATCTCTCAGAATTCCTTGAGAAATAGAAATTCAGATCAAATCTGGTGAAGTTTTATGAGGGAAAGTAATATTCAGGTTCTCTGAATTCTACTGAAATTCAGCTACAATCATTTGGATGAATCATGAAGAATTATTCTTTCTAAAAACTGGATGATTTTTTACAGTTTTTTGACTGCATCATTCCACTAAAAAATCCTACGATTCAAAATAGACTCCTTAAGTAATTATTTTTTCTGAGAAGGTGTGTTATTTGCACAGAAATAAAGGAAGAGATGATGCTTCATTCAGGTCTTCTCTCTGAGTGTCTCAATATGACTTGGAAAGATAATAAATTTAAGTCTCTGAAAGATCGAGTCATTATTGTATTTTCAGTAATTTTAGAAAATGGGAGTGAAAAATCAGTTAAATTGAAGCACTTGGAACAAAGTACTCAGATGTTATCTCAGACACCAATTACAAAGACCAAAGAGCAAAACCTTCCAGCTATCATTAATGCCACAGGAGATCTTTTTACTAAGCTCATTTGAAACACTAGAATTGCACCTAAATCCCTTCTCATGAAAAACATCTTCTTCTGCCTAAAATTTCCCTGAAGTATAAATGCTGAGGCACTGGTGTGCAAATGGAGCAATTAAAATGAAGATTAAAAGAAATTTAAAGAATATATTTCCTTCGTAGCTACTCTGATAACTATTCTGAAGTTCCTCAGAGTCTCACTTGATTTCCCCAATGGATTTTTAGCCTTTTTCTAGTATCAATATCAGTCACAATCTCTCCCTGCAGAATAACACGTCTGTTCTCAGGGAAAAGATGGGCAGAGAGATACAGAGTTTCTTCTAAATCAAGCCAGAACTTGTTATGCATTTTGTTTTCCTTCTTGCATTCCCACAGCCATAGGAAAGACATGGCAGGTAAAGAAGCACTCACTATAGGGAAAAAAATTACCAAGATTATAAACTACAGTGAAGCCACGTACTTCTCATGAAAGTCTGATGTATTTAAATAAACAGAACTCACATTTACTGGGGGAAAAAAGACTTTATTTAATTTTTTCCAATGCCAATTTAGGACTTTGCCTTTTTTTCACTGAAAGTGACAAAATAAATAATTGCTTTTAAGACTGAAGTGATCCCAAGCAGCTTACAGAGTTAGGGAGTTTTGCAGAAGCAAAAGCTTTATGAAGAAAAATAGCTTTATATGCCCAAAAGAATGGCTTTATTTATCTGAAAATGTAATGGCTATAATCCTTGAGGGGTTACTCCCACCTTCCTAAAAAGCAAGCTATATGCAAGAAATGCAGAACTGATCCATTTTTACTGTAAAAGCTCTTTATAGGTCTAGCTCTTTAATTGAACATTACTGCTGCTGGAACAGCTTGATCAATATGATCTCAACAGTTGTCCCAAATACAAGTTGCAGCTAATGGAAATAGAAGAGTCAACTACTAGGATTTTACTGTGAAAAAACTTTCCCAGCTGGATTAGGCAATAATAAAAGGTAGCACGACAATTTCTACCACCTTTGCTGGCCAAAGACCTGCAGCCACCTCCTAGAGAAAGATACAGTCACAGCCATACATGTTTGATTTCTCCTACTTGGGTCCAGATGCTGAGGCAAAGTGAAACCTTCACCTCACATGGGGTGCAGAAACTCATGTCTGACAGGTGCAAATTTTGAGAACATCTGAGGTTCAAGACTTTGAATCTGCAGTTGTCTCCCTTCACTTAAAGACATACTGATACTGTGGGCTGTCAAATATTTGATTTGCATTCATCTGCCTTATTTAATTGCCTTTGACTGCTCCTATATGAGCAATTGCATAGTCATTCTGCTCTTAGACAATTCAATGTGTGGTGCCTAGGGAGCGCAGAGGAAAACAGATCTCTCCAGCTGTGAACCAGCAAAAGAGAAAGAGAAAGAAATATAGTGAGAAAAGCAGACCATTCTTGGAATGGATTACAAAATGTGTGCAAAAGTCTTTACAGGATTTAAGAAATAAGGAAAAGACTGGAAAAATAAGCTACAGAATAATGTACAAAAACCTTTCCAAGAAAAAACCCAGAGAAGCAAAGATCAGTCTACCATTGGTACTGCTAAGCAATCCATGGCTGGAATACGGAGTGCAATCACTTTATGCCTTTGTCACTTCTTGAATCGCTGCAGTTCAAGTTATGCTTGCTAATCTGTTACTCTTCATCAAAAGGTTACAAAACACTGTCTTACATGACTTGGAACTCAAAATTAGTCTGTGAAGTTTGAAAATTCAGGAGCCTGTTTTCTGCCCAAAAGTTGCAATATAAGGATGGTTATCTTACTAAATATATGGTACCTTTCATGTACCAGAAAGAAAGAAAGAAAAGCAGAAGAGGCGTTTACCCCAAGTTGCTGGATGGAAAATTGACCTCAACATTGTTTTAGTTTCAAGACTGGACTAGATCACATTTCCTGCTCTCCTGCCTTCTAGATAGTTTATTTAAAATTTTCAAGAGTTTGTACTTTGTTTCCAAGATCTCCAGACTGCAGCTGTCTGAATGGACTTGGAGTGCACGTCTTTACTGAGCTGTACTTCTGTCCCATTACCAGCTGTAGACGGAGCAACAGGCACTTTCCTCTCAGGCACGTCCAACCACTCAGGACAGGAGAGCAGAAATATCATGCCCTCAATAACACCGTTGTGAGTAGTACCAATTTGTGAGGTGAAACATGACATGTTAAATGGCCTTCACTTCAAGTTGTTTGTGGGTTTGTGGATACTGCTTAGCACCAGACCTGACAGTTTTGGGCTTTAAGCAGTCTACTCAGATGACTGTATTGTTTTAGCCTTTGAAGGAAGCACACGAGGTAGGTGTCTTCATGTCCTGGACAATAATTCCAATTTAGAGTAAGCAGAATCTGAAGGTGATGTGGTTAGCATCTACAGAGCTCATAATGAGGGCATTCTCTAAGAGTCATTATGAGACATTGAAACAATCCTTTCTCTTTCCCAATCAGCAGCACAACTCTCAACCATCCGGCTTTCACTAGCTCCCCATCGCTCTTTTGACAGGCATTGTAGCTCTCACTCTCAGTACACATGGCTCAGTCAGTTTCTCCACTTTGGTTCCCTGGAACAAAAAATTCTCACTTACTTTTCAGAGCACAAATCCAGGTGAATTTGGATTTCAGGATACACAACCAGTGAATGAAATGAGACATACTCAGCAGTGACCTTCAGAAAGTATTTCTTCCTCTCTGTACTCCACTCATGCATCTTGGCATCATAGTAACATAGAAGGACCTGAGTTGGAAGGGACATCAAAGACCATCTCGTTCCAACTCTCCTGTACAAGGACACTTTTCACTAGACCAAGTTGCTCAGAGTGTTACCAAAAATAGACAAAAATAAAATTCCTAAACACCACTGTAACATTAAGAAGCAGACATTCTTTATTCTGCACAAAGGGATATTTTCTCCAAAATATTATTCATTTGGACTACAGAAGAAGGTCCCATTTATATACTGTATTTTACATAATATTAATTGATTTTCCTGGAATAAGCATCAATATGATAACCATTTTCTCAAAAATCATTAATTTATGTTCCTTCCTTTTGCTCGTGCATTCTTCTGTCCTGGGGATCTCTTTGGTGGTCCTGGGTGATCAGTGACCCCCAAGTCACACTTGACTGCCTGGTGAACTGGCAAAAAGTTGGCATAACTGAGCTGGTTACTCTCCAGCTCTTCTTCTTGGCCAGTGCTTAACATGACCCTATAGAATAAGCATTGTGCTAATCCATAGGCTAGTGGTTTATGAAGAGTAAGTGCTGCACCACCAGGTGCAAACAATTCTTCCTCGGGCAACAAGCATCCAGCCTGACCTTGAACCCTTTCAGGGATGGGGCATCCATAACTTCACTGGGTAACCTGTTTCAGTGTCTCACCATTCTACAATAAAGGCTTTTTTCCTAATATACAATCTAAAAGTACTCTCTTTCAGGTTGAAGTCATTCCCCCTTGTCCTGTCACTCTACGCTCTTGTAAAAAGTCCCTTCCCATCTCTCTTGTAGGCTCCCTATTGGAGGGTCACAATCAGGTCACCCCTGAACCCTCTCTCTTCAGAGGGGCAGAATCCCCTCCCTTGACCTGCTGGCCACACCGCTTTTGATGCAGCCCAGGATAAAGTTGGCTTNGTTTATGAAGAGTAAGTGCTGCACCACCAGGTGCAAACAATTCTTCCTCGGGCAACAAGCATCCAGCCTGACCTTGAACCCTTTCAGGGATGGGGCATCCATAACTTCACTGGGTAACCTGTTTCAGTGTCTCACCATTCTACAATAAAGGCTTTTTTCCTAATATACAATCTAAAAGTACTCTCTTTCAGGTTGAAGTCATTCCCCCTTGTCCTGTCACTCTACGCTCTTGTAAAAAGTCCCTTCCCATCTCTCTTGTAGGCTCCCTATTGGAGGGTCACAATCAGGTCACCCCTGAACCCTCTCTCTTCAGAGGGGCAGAATCCCCTCCCTTGACCTGCTGGCCACACCGCTTTTGATGCAGCCCAGGATAAAGTTGGCTTCTCTCAAGGTTCCTAGTATTTCCATTAAACTTTTACAAGACATACAACTCCACCTCCAAAGGCTCTGCTTTCTGTCTGGGTTTTTACTTTTCCACTGGAATGGCAAGTCCTCTGCTCTAAAAGATCTGACAGTTCTTCAGCTCAAGGAACTAGGTATCCTCTAATCAAACTCAGAAGTTATGTTTCCACAAGATTTTCAACCATCTAGGTGCTGAATTCTATGAATCACTAAAATAAACTAACAATTCTTCAGTATTTGTTCCAAGACTGCCTTAAGACTAACCCTGCTGCTAGAATCATACTGATGTTCCCATGTGACTGTGTTTCTGTGGATGTTGAATGTGTTGAATTTATGACTCATCTCCAGTTTAAAGACAGTCAATCTGCACACATATACAAAAATATCAAAAGGTTGTCATAGCTTCACCTGTTCAAAACTGGTTTACATGCTATTTGATGTCAAACACAGAAGGTGAATACTTCTGACCATGACTAATTTTTGAAGTCTCATCAGGGTAGGAAGCTTGAATCAGAAATTGCTTGCTCTTTTAGTGATGATCTAAATGTGCAGCAGGTATTGCTTATTAAGTGGTGTGAGGTGTAAGTGAAGGAATAATACATCCTGCTCATATATCAGACCCTGTGTCAGTGACATAACTGCATCCCAACACACAAACCATATTTCAGAGGTGCATGTCAGATTTGACTTAAGTTGATGGCAGCTGCATGTGCAAAGCATATTTCAAAAATCAGATGCCATGATGCATTCCTAAATTTGCTGAGACCAATGAGAGGCCCTGCTTTTCAGTGGAACAGTTTCAAAGCCCTATGACAATGAATTTTAAATTGTGTGTTTCTGAATGCCAAAATCCTCAAGATCAAATAAATTCTGTCATTCCTTTAGTAATTTTGCCCTAAATTACTATTGAAAACCATCAAATGTCAGAATTTTCCACTGACCATATTTACTTCCCCAAAATTCCCCATATTATGTTTTATGTTTACAGTTTTTTATTCATTTTTGTTTACATTCTCATTATAGGATGATGACTGAAAATGCCTACTTCACTTTATTGACATAAGTGGAGCTATGGAGAGTTAGTTTCAGCATAGACAAAAGAGCACAGATGTCTGACTTTAGACAGGATGAATTACAGCTTCCATCATTCAGGCATCATGAGACCTGAGGAGACATATAAAGCAGCATGACCTGCTGCCCAACACAGACTACAGAACACTATGCAGTGATGCTTTCCCCAGGCTAAGATCTGATAGATAACTGATATTACACCTGTTGAATGAGGGAAGAAAGATAAAGATAATCAAAGTAATATATAATATAATGGATGATATATAATCCCTTACTCTAGAATTCAAGAGAGACAACAGATCATGAACACCTCTGTAGTAAACAAATCTGTCTTAAGCATACCACCAAGGCTTGAATTTTGAGTCAGGCATCATTTCCCTAGGAATCTTGTTCCAACTAGCACATAAAAATGTTAAAAATCTATGTCCTCTACCTAATTATCTGGTTTCACTTCTAGACACTGCCTTTGCCTGCTAGATTAAAGTCTGATTACATCTACTGATCTCCTTTTTTTGGAGTATACTGATATATGTTTATATAAATATCTAAGTTGTATCTTGACTTTCTTTTGATCATGTAAATAAATTATGAATAAGTCCCTCCCTGTAACATACGAACACTTCATAAATTCTTACTTTTTTGATAAGAGGTGGCAAGTTCAATCTGCTTTAATGTAATGTCTTCACTGTGAGAAAATAAAAATAGAAGTATCATATCCTATCCACTGCAATGAAAGTTTTAGTGTTTGCATCTAGCTTAACTGGTAGCAATTAAAACTCTAGATGCCCTTAATAGGATCAAAAAGGTCTTTTTAGTTTTATTCCTTCAAATGTACATCAAAGCCTCCAACTCCCTGTGTAGGGATGTTAAGCTGCTCTATAAATATGTGCTCTGTTGTCTGACAGTAAGGAAGGAGGAATTTTTGGCCAAATAAAAGTTGAGCTGCAATGTGACCATTGCAAGACACAGTACTTTGTGTAGGGGATGGAGAAAGTTTTACTGTGAAGGCATCATGAAACTCAGATGAAGCAAATCAGCTGAAGAATCATCATCCTGGTTTTTAGAAGTCAGGTATCCAAACACATCTTTTGACTTCTGGAATATGAGCATGAAAACTTATCCCACAGTTTAGCAGCTCAAAAATGCCTCCCACAATGTCACCTACAAGCAGAATTGGATCATATTTCTGCTCATAACTGTTGGAGACAGTCACATCTGTCAAGTAACAAAGAACACACTGCTCTTCTAGTCCATAGAGAGCCTGTGAACCTCTTTTTGAACCTACCTACATCCCCTGAAAGGCTGGACTTACAGTGAAGTGCAGATCTGAGAGGAAGAATTTTTGCTGGTTCTTCTACTCAAAAGGAAGCTTTAATTCCATGCTGTTTGATCTGTAGCTGTGGTCTCTTCAGGATCTGAGACATACTGACTTCCTTAAATCCGTAAGATTTATGTAAAACTTGAATGAGGTAAAACATAGATCTTATTATTCTCTAAAAGAACACCAAGTAGGAGTACACATTGCTCTGGTCAGGCAGTTAGAACTGCCTGGTGTATGAAGGGCAATAAATGATTCTGTGCATGACATACATTTTCCAAAGAGCACAGACTATCTGGTGTTAAATAAGCAATGGCAAATTATGCTGTACTACACTACACACAGATACGAACAGATGGTTTCATATATTAAAACAAAGGACAACTAATTGTTTGCATAAATTAAGATTTCATTTGGAGACATTACCTTCATTCCTTTTGCTTTCCAAGCATCACCATGATATACCAACACCTATCGCTTGAGGAAAACACGTTGTTAAAGACTAACATAACATTGTTTCAGACCTCAGCAGAAGCTTAACCACACAATCAGTCTGGAGGTGCCCTTCCCTTTATGGGTAAATCAGATCATGGATTTCTACATTCTTAGAGCAGCTGTACAGAACTTTGAAACTACAGGTCATCACCAAAGTTTGCATTTATTTGAACATAACTTAAGAGGTGCATACCAATATCTAGATACCCAAATAGTATCTTTCTCTCAGCAGAGTAAGAGAACAACTGCCTACAGGGTATGCAACCCTTTCATTGCAAACTGAAAAGCATCTGAGGTGAGGAAAAAAGGGCATACTCAACTGACCTCTTGACTGCAGACACTGGATTAGAAATACCAAACATCTATGTCTCTGTTTTCCTGACCAGCTATTGCCACAGAATTTAACACATCATGCAAGAACTTCCAAAGAAATGAAGTCTTCTGTCTATCTGAAGAGTTTTTTCTCCTTTCTCAGATACTACATTGCAAAGAAGAATTAGGAATTATTATCATGAGGTCTTCACAGTGTGTACCTCCAATAGCAAAATGCACCTTTCAGCACAATGTAAAAGCCCAGGATACATTGATTCCCATAAAGCTGGAAGGAATTATCATTGCTTAAGGTAAAATCTTCAAGAAGAGCCTAAATTACTTAGGCTGTTGAAGTCCCATTTTCAAAAACAGCATGAGCACTTAGAAACAGAAATCCAATTGGAGCCTTATGATCACTGTAGCTTAATAGTTACTTCATTGCAGGTGAGCAGCAATAACTGCTACACTTAACCTGCTAAGCTCTGCAAATGAGGTTTAGGTGGCTCTTCCTTTTGCAGGTTAAGTACAGTCAAATATTTATTACTCCCCACGTAGCAGGCTTGCTGCCTGTTATGAAGGCCTACTTGACATGTGGCAGAAGATTAAGTTACACTAATTCACCATTAGAAAAGAAATCATGGGACTTCAGAGCTCATGAATATGTAAATTCAGCTCATGAGAGGTTTTTGACTCATAGCCTAAACAGAACTTCACCCAGAAGTTCCTCCAACAATCCCACAGCAGCTCACTGAATAGACATCTGAATGCATTTTATTGAAAGCTTGCTTTATCCTAAGAAATAACTACAGATTTTTCAAATCTCTGAAATATTATTCCAAATGTTCTTACACACAGGCACACATTTTAATATACTTCCAAAGAGTATATTTTCTGAGAGCCTGTGATTTTTGGTATTCCTTCATTTCTTCTACCTATATGAGGCTACCCAAGTTTTCAAGTAGCTGTGTCTCTTCTTTGTGTGCATGCACGCACACATATGTGTGTTAAAGCTACAAATTGAGATGAATGTGCTAAGAAAAGACAAACTAATGGGTTTATCATCCATCTAAAACTCTGTGTGGGTGGCTAAATAATACATTTGAAATATAGCTCACTTCTCACCCACTCACAAAGGTGTTACTGAAGGCATGAATTCTCTTTCATATTGGGGAACAAAACAAGGCTTATTTTTTGGCTTTTATAAGAAATGCTAAAACCAGTGTGAGAACCCATCTTTCTCAAATACACACAGAGTTCCCACGAGCATTTATGCAACATCTGCTGCTGTGGGCTGAGCTAGTAAACTGTAATGTTAATATGGACTAAAAATATAGTATTGTTAATAATGCAAAGTAATAATGTGTTTCTACTGCTTAGGGCATCACAAGTGTATAACCTAAGGCAAAGGCTGCTTTTCACCTGAAGATGCAGGAAGAAGACAGTCACCTTTTTACAGCAGTAAATGTCATGCTTTGTAGAATTTTGGCTTCTCTGCTGCAGTGTGATTCTGTAAATATGATGCTTTCATTTGTTCTGCGTGTATTGCTCTGTACCTCAGAATGGACGCTGTGATCCAAAAGACAGGTATGAAGAATCACTGGACTGATTGCAGAACCACATTACTTAAATCAGAATATGCTGGATGTAAAGACTTTGTTTCCATTAGCATGGTGAGCTTTTCTGACAAACTAACTGCATATCTGGATATCTTGCTTTAATAAGAAGTATGCAGTATTCTCTATTTACCAAATTTGTTTCCAAATTGCTGCTGCTAGATAACAAAAGCTTACGATTCTTCTCTACTCCTCTGTAATAAAGTTCTCACTCAAATAGGCTTGAAAGGGAGAATCTTATGTTGGTTTTGCTTATCAAGTAAATATATATCACATACAATATGAAGCCTGACTATCATCCTGGCTTTTCCACCCTCTTTTATGGTTTTTTGGTACTTTTAGTTTAAAAAAACAAACCAACATAATATTCAGAAAATACAGGAAGTTATCAGAAAAAAAACAATTCTAAACCTGGTGATTTTACCATTTTAGAATTGCACTGATAAATTAGGGAGAATACTTCTGACACAGAGGAGGTATGCTCAGCCTTCAAAGTTAGGGAAGTACTAATTTAACCACATGGAGAATCAACCCTGAGGCATTCTTCTTCAACAAGACACTGTCTTCCTGGAAGTCACTGCGTGATAAAAACAAGCTCAAAGTGGTTTTTTTGCACAAGGGTTGACATGATACAATTTCCCTCTATGCTTTATTTTGGTATCTTGCTCATTTGTTATAAGGTGCACAGCAGCAAAACTGTCTTTCAGGAAATCATTTTCTGGTTGACTCTTTCATTATTTAAACATTCAGTTCTCCCTTACCTATGCTAATAAACAAGGAAGCCCACCAAACTATGTATGTAAATGCAGCCCAGACCCTTCATTTTCATAAGCCCATCTACAGCACAGATCCAGTTCAAATTCAACTGGATTGTAAGGGAGTCTTTCCACTGTGATTTAGATCACGGGATGTGTCCTGCCTTGGACAGCTCATCTTTCTGGATAAAAGCCCTTCCAATTCCTTTCAAGTTTCCCTCTAAAAACAACTTCCTCTTCTATGAGAAGACATTCTAAAATATTCTCATTTTCTTCATGCTGTGAAATTACAGTATGTGGTCTTTATGGGCAGTGTATGATGCAACTGGCAAGTGTTAAATAGCTGGCCACCCACTGTGGAGTAATAGTGGATGGTAGCAAAAGCACAGTAAAAGTCCATCAAATAAAGGGCCAGAATTCCTTAGACAACAGTTGAAACCCCAGGGATAAAGCAGTCGAGCATCACTTCCTGCGTAAGATAGATGACATTAACGTCCAATGAAAACAGGCCTAGACACAGGGAAAATGCAGACCAGATCCTGAGACCTAGATGTGAAGGCACCCCATGAGCTGCACTTGTTATCTGTCCACAAAACAATACATAAATCTGTAGTGCCACCTGTTTGGGGAAAAAAAAAAGCACTATATAAACCAGTTTATAATTTTTTACATTGCACCTCATTGCAGCTGGCGATTGCTGAAATAGATGATCTCACAGTCTGCTGTGTGGCTGCCAGATAGCTTGCATGCAGATAGATGCCTTTGTGCTGCAGACCATAGAAACCTGCATAAAATTGGCCTTCTTTCCTTAATAGAGCTGCATGAACAAAGATGAGTTTGTTGCTGACCAAGAACTGAAAGCTTTGTTTTATAAGACTCTCTGAATGTATTGCACTTTGCCAAAGGAAAAGGTTCTCTATTAAAAAGGAGAAAGAAAGAGGGGGAGAAAGAAGGAAAGAGAGAGAGAGAGAGAAAGAAGGAAAGAAGGAGATAGTAAGAAAGAGAAAGAAAAAGATAAAAAGCAGAAACCAGACAAAGAAACACAGAAGTGTGCACTTCTGTGGTGAATATTCGTGAGTAAAGTGGGCTGAAACCTTTTTTTTTTTTTTTTTTGAATAGTGGTCACATTTCTTGAGCTGAATAAAAATGAAAGCAAAAGGAACTTTAATTAATGGGGTGCCTTTTGATTTGTAGAGCAAAACTGCCAGAGCAGATGTACCAGCAAAGAGGATTAGATTGTCCCTTCTCTGACGCACTGAAAATTTCTTTTTCCCCTTGTAGTAACCCCCATTGAGGAGACGCTGTCTTTAGTGTCTAAAATTCAGCACTGCTAAAGAAACTGTTGTATTTGGGTACAATGGGCAGCTCTCACAAGACTAGACAGAATATGTGAGGAGAGAGCTAATATTCCTTTAAATCCAATGTTGATTCCGCTTCAGTATTTAGAAAAGCCTAAATAAAAGAGAATTTCTAAGTCTGAGTTCTTTCAAATCTCATCAAATATGTATTAAAGTGAATCCTGAAGCAGTCATGATGAATGTTCATCCTTTTTTAAAGGCTGAAGTAAGCTAAAGAAAGAATCTTGAAGCTTTTTGTTTTTAATTTATATTAGTCTGTCAATTCACCTATTTCTGAGATCTTTGGCTGAAGTTCACCTTTAAGCAAGTTGGAATGATGAAGCATGAATGTAAGTGATGAATTTTATACATACAAATGAGGCCTGATTAAAAAATTCCTTAGGTATTTGATTTTTAATTGTTTAAAACAGTGTATTTAAAACTCTAGTTTGAAGAAAAACAGATCTCCACTTCCCTTCTATTTATTTAACTTCCTTTGCACTAGCAGTGAGATAAGGTGTATATTAAAAATCTTTTTATCTTGCTTGCTCAGGTTCATTTTGAATTTCTTCTGTATTGAGAAAAAGCAAAAAAATCCAAACAGATTGCATTGGATTTATATAACTGGCTCAGGAGTGGACATGCTAAGGTGGTGAAAGTACAAAAGCCTAATTTATCCAAAGAGAAACTAAATGGCTGCAGGAATCAAAATAAATACTTTTTTTTTTTTCATATATTATATTTCACCTATAAATAACACACATTTAGTAAAGCAAATGTGTGCATAAAAAAGAGCGGCAATTTTGCATTTTTCAGTCTACAGAGCTTATTTCTTGTCTTTTTGTATCACTCCTGAAATGGAACAGGCACACAGGGCTCCAGTTTACTTTTTTCCTTCCTTTCCAAGGGATAGTAACTCTGGCCTACATCTATTCCTGCCTTAGTCAAGGGCTAACCCTGATGCAAACTTTCATGAGGATGTGTCCTAAGTCACAGTCTTATTGCTTACTGGTTGGGTAAGTGATAAAAATTACCATTTCCATCATTTTTACTTGCCCAGAACAGTTTCTATGGCCAAATGTCAAACAAAAATCAAAGCCCCAGTGTTTCCTTTTGTTAAAAAAGGATTCTTCTGGTGCAGAACTTGGCCATGCATTGCTCTCCCACTGGGTAAGTTACTACATTGTATAGGCCATGATCCTGACAAGTTCAAGTCCTAAGGAAACATTTTAAATGTGTTTTTTCTTCTTGCAAATCACAGAATGGATTATACTTGGCATAAAACTCCTGCTGCTACTGTAGTGTCAGAAGCTTGATATAGGCATCAAAAGTATGTACAGCACCAGAGACCTATCAGCAGTGCACTCATCATTGCCAAGGAATCAGGACTTTTATTTAGCCAACTGTACATCTTGTAGAGCTCAAATAAAAACTCAATAAAATAAACTTGCAAATCAAGTCCCCAACTTTATAAAGGTTTTTACCAAATTCTCCAACATCAAGCCTCTGGATGGGGTCTTGTGATGGTATTAGACAACTTTTCTCAAGGAAAGGGCTTACCAACATCAGCTGTTTTCCCTGTGTGCCTAGTTAATCTACAGTCCTTTCTCCAACATTTACTTTACATAAAAACAAAAATAAGCATGTGGTTATTTACCAGCGATGTACTGTTCTTTCCTTCCCAGCAGGAAATTGCTTGGTTTTGTATTCCACTCTTGACCCTTACACCCAGCTTTGATATGCAGGGAAAAATAAGGAGGGGGGGCGGGATGGGGAGAAGAGGAGCTTAATATTGTCACCTTTCAGAAAAAAAAATGATGGGTATTCTGTGAAATTGCATGTCCTCTGGACAACTGGTCCCTAAACGGTCCATTCTAAAACTAATCAGATGATTACAGCACAGACATTTCACCGTAACAGACATTTCACTGTAACAAAAATCCAGGATTGGCAGAGATAGGGATTGCAGTTTATTTAGTGCACAGAAGCAAAGAACCAATATGTAGGCTCATTTTAAGATGTTAATAGCATTGTAATTAGAAACAAAACTGTGGTTGTGAAGTGATGGTGTACTAAAACTGTGATAATGATGAGAAGCAGAAGGTTTGGGAAAGGACTAAATTTTCTTTTTCCATAGAATTTGCTAGGTGTCACTAAGATTCTCTTCTAGTTTATTCCTCTTTCATTTTCAGCTTGAATTTTCATGTACAATTTTATGGTGGATGCTTCAAATTTTATTTTAATGCAGTATAATTCGTGGACATAAAGATAGATTGGCTATAAAACTGTGCTCTTTTTTGTTTAACTATAAGTATAACATTTATTAGGAAGGACAACACAGCTTTTTAATATCCAGCTATTGAAGGACCAACAAAACATGTCCTCCTTTATACCAGTTTTGTTATATCTGCAGTGACAGAACTAAACCCAGTATTTTGGGCTTGTGCATGGAAATTTTATTAGAAACAGAATGTAATGTGAATGAGTTTATCACAGTCACATTTCCATAACAGCATAACGAACACTTTGCTTGCATTCGCTGTGTAATTAAATTCATGATTCAGCCTGTTTTATTAAATTACATTCATGTCTACATATGCAAAGACCTGATTATTTTCTTTTTTTTTTTTTTTAATTCTGGAGCAGAGTTAAGATGGAGCCAGTTAAATCAATGCTTACCTATGAAGAACTACACTAATTTTTTGTTCCTTTTACTTTTTACTTTTTTAACTGTATCTTCCTCAGTTTGTAAAAAATGCACTGCTCTACTCCAATACATTAGCTTAACCAGCATGGTTTTTTTAATTTTTTTTTTTAATGTACATCATTATTGGTTATACTTAGAAAAGGTAAGATAAGGTAATGAATTATCTTTCTACTGATAATTTAATGCAGTATCTACTGATAGAGTAATGCAGCCTCTTTATGTTTCCATGTGTGTTTCTCCAATTAATGTTGCTCACTTGTTGTAGTCTAAGTACTAAACAAGATTTTTTCTTCTTCAAACATCCCTCAAAAACTTGCCTTATTGGGTTTCTTTATATCCAGCCTCATCTGAGTCTTACTGCCCACACATCTCTATTAAACAAATTCCAGGAATTTCAATTCACTCTTAAATCCAAACCCTATACAGTTATATAAAATACAGAATGTTCTAATTGATTCTGAAATTGCTCATTCTGCCATTCATGCTGCTAACATAGACTTTTTCTGTGATACGTCATATTGTTTTTCTTTTGATGCTCCCATCGAACACAGCTTTGCAGGTTTTGTGTTTATAGCCTCACTGTGTTAGACTATTTGATTCTATCCTTCATAATTCGTGTGCCATGCCAGGAATCAGAAAAAAGTTCACCATTAGACCTGTACCAGAAGTGTTCTTGCCTCCTTACTCATGTGTGACATGAGAATGATAAGCAAACTAAGACTACCCCTCACCAGCTGCATAGTCTCAGCATGACCACTGGTAAGTGAAGAGACATCTGGCTATGACTTTAAAATCAATTTGCAAAGCACAGAGTTGGGTTATTAGCCAAATGTCATCCCATGGACAGCAAGGTATCCCAGGCAGGGCTACAAAAGCATTTCCTGAAGGCTGCTGTCCTCAGCTGATTAGGGAGAGTAGGACAAACAACAAATATTCTATCAAGAAGAAGAGATGTGGGCAGAATTTCCCAGGTAAAGGCTGAGACAGAAGTAATATGTGAGAGAGTGAAGGTGTTTTACTGCAAGAAGGATAAACAAAGCAGGTGGGAGAAAGTTCAGAGATCCACTTGTGTTGCTATGTGATGGCAAGACACAGAGGAGGAGCGTGAAGCCCTTTGCCATGCGCAGCTCCTCTCAAATACTGCAATATGAGGGCTATTATACTGTTTGCATAGAGAGTGTACTCCATTCCTCCTTTTAATGGACAACAAACCTAATTGAGGCATGTAAATCAGGCACAGATGCACTTCCATTTTGGGCACCTGCCAAGAGTAGAGGGGAGCAGCAAAGGAACTCCTGAAAGGGGAAGGGTTCTGTCCCTCTACCCAGAGAACATCATTTTCACTTGTGTTCTGCACACTGCACAGCTCTTTGCACCGTGCAGCTGCAAGGGAGATGAGTACATTGGTATGTGGGACACCACAACACTGGGGGGCTGGTCACCCTCCAATAGGGTCTGAATGAAATCAAATCTTCCTCACGTAAAGAAGACTTGGATCCAGGGTTTCCTGTTTCCAGGAATAAATGGTAGTGTATTATGCCAAGTGCTGGTTGAGGTTCACGGTGGGAAATAGTTGTCTGTCACCTCAGCATGAGGCTGAGTGTCAAGAAGGTTTTTACAAGATTTCCTTAAATGACATGTCTATGAAGATCAGTGTTTAAGGGGCTAGCTAAGCTAAAAAGATGTTATCCTGTTTCACGAAGTTTTATTTCTATTTATCACAAGATCCAATTCTGACAACTTAAGTGTCATTGAATAAGCACCTTGAATTGTGAACAAATCCATCAAAATCAATTGAACTTTCTCAAATACTGAGGTTGAATTCAATATAAACCAGAGTAACAGAGTCATGATCTTCAAGAAAATATGAGTCACTGTGTTACCCCCCCCAAATAAAAACAAACAAACAAACAAACAAAACCAAAACAAACCAAAAACCCCCACTTATCAAAGACTTTCTGTTACTGAATCTTTCTCCTTTTAAGGGTCAATTATTCTGTAAAACATGTCTTAAAAGAACTCTGCCATTTTCAAAATTTGCAGTTGCCATAAGCGTACTTTATATCCCCGCATAAAAGGTCAGGACAGATTCTAAATTGGTAGCAATTGGCAAAAATCCATGTGCTTCCATGGAGCTGAATCTATTTACATCAAATGCTTTCCTGGCCTTTTGAGAACAAGATTTTATTGTGGTTATTGTTGTTACCATTTTAAAGGCTACCAAGACAGCAACATTTACACAATTTGTTTCCTGAAACTTGCATTTGTAAAAAGAAAGCACCCTACTTTCTTTTCAGTAATTTTCTAATTAAATTCACATGGAGATAATTGCCACTTTAAGAATAATTGGGTACATATATTCTAGTTCTTGAAAGCACAAAAAATTTTTCAGCAAACATGATGGTATGAAATGTCCTTTATAACAGGCTCAGTGGCTCTCACAACTAATTGTGACATTATATCATAGGGAAAAGTCCATAATGCTCCTCCAGCAGTGAATCAAAAAAAACAAACTTATTAATATATACCCAAAACTTATCCTCAAGCTAAACCCCTGCCTCATGCTCAGAGCCTGAATTTGCTGCTATGATCACATTGAAAGGAACAGAAATCAGAGTGGCATCACAACAGCCATGTTTTATCCAGAATGGATCAGGAGCCTGTATTGCTGTTCCTTGGCTCCCACATAGAGAGATTTTGGGATTTACCCCCACACTGCAGCCTCATGGTGTGCAGTAAAATGCCATTTACTCTGTCCGGGCGACCCTGCCTGTGGAGTGAGGAGACCCTCACTGCCATGGCAGAATTCCTCCTGATGAGAAACAAGTGTCTTGCTCTTAGATTGAATTCCCATGTCTGCTCCTGCCCAAAAGCAGGACAAATTAACACTGCTCTGCAATTGCAGGTGCTCAGTTTTAGCCAGACTACCAGTTTCCAGGCAACACAGTGACCCTTTTTGTTCAGGGGTATTGCTTTGTTAGGTGTAATTGTATATACTGTCTCCACTTTAATCAGAGACACCTAGTAAATTATACAGGGAAGCATTTCACAGAGAGGAACACTGGCACCCTGAGAAACCCCAGCTGTTACTCAGCAATATTTATTATTCATATGCCATCCCCGTTTTTTGTATGGGGCACTTCACATTGCAACAAAGCAGAAAGAAAAGCTGCTGTCAGCTGACACCTTGCAACTCTGGATATAAAAGTTTAACAGTTCAATCCCATGCCCTTTAGACAGGTTGTTCCTGGCTTAGTGGTGCTTTTGCTGCCTGGTGAATAGTTTACAGTACAGCATGAAATGAACACAAGAAATTCTCTAGTCTAATATTAGGCTACATTTTTCTAATGGATAGCATTATACCTATGCAGTAAATTCTCCCTTGTTCTAGAAAAAGGTTTAAGTATATGAGATCAAGAAGGGTGTTAATTTCTATTGACAGCCAAAAGCAGGTACCCATGTGTTTGATCCAGTTGTGCTGTTAACTGAGGGTATTGGCCGTAGAAACGGGAGAGCATTACAGCTCATTGCTATTTTTGTACATGCAGCAAACTTGGAGAGGAACAATAACAAAAAGATAGAAGAATGAGAAAAAAAATCAAATTCCCTTTTCTTTCATTCTTATCTCTGGCTGACTTCTGCTCTGGGTGCTGTGGTACTAGAGAAAATCTTGAAAGCCCAGAGAGAGATCAACCCATCCACCTGCCCACAGCACCCTGACATCACAGGTTTTAAACAGAAAAATAGATAGACTTAAAGATGAGCCCAGGTGACCTCCAGCCTGTTTGATTTCATGGCACAGCATATTGAATGAACATTCCGAGCCCAGTTAAATCAACTCTGACATTTCTCTAGGATATGCTTTATTGAAAACTGCACTTTTCGAAGACTGCACATTTGGTGACATCTTTTTGCCCACTGATATGAATTTTGCAGTCCAGGTAAGGATGGGTGTAAAGAGGAATATTTCCCAACTGCTGCAGAAAATGAGTGATGATTGATTAAATGTAATTTGCATCATTTTAATTAAGCCTCCAGGTCTGTGGAATAAAACCATTGGATTCGTGATGAACAGCCCAAACACATAACATTCTCTTCAAAGAACAAAGTGATGTATTATTCTGTGGAACACTGTGGATATAAGAAGAGTGGGCAGAGCTGTGGTAAGTGAGTGAGAATTACTGTGCCATATGGCAGCAAAGCCCACACAGACACAGCAGCTGCAAATCCACAACAGCAGCAGCAGCTGCTGGAAGGGACTGAGGAACAGCAAACCCGTATAAAAGCCCTGGAATAGAAATACATTATGATGTTGGGAGGGCCCATGCAGCCATTATTCTTCCCAGAGTTCCAAACAGAGATTAATCATTCCTGCAGTGGAGTGCTGCAGGGTCACAGGAGTGGTTTCCTAGTTAGGACGCTTTTGACCCACAAGAACCTCTCATCTCTCTTGGCCATGTTTCTGTCCTCTGCCCCTCCATCCTTCTTAAGATGTCTCCTGTGCTCTTATGACAGGAAAATAACCTTGTAAAACTAGTTCTGTACTTAATCTGAAAGTTCCCTATATATAGCTCTGCAATTAGGAGGTGGTTTAGGTGTGGCACACAACCAGCAGTAGAGCAAAGGAGCCTTGAGTCAGCTCTCTCTACCTCCACTCCTTAGTGCCTCCTGGCTCCACCTACTTGTGGTGAGGGGGAAAGAGAGATACATGCAGATCAAACATTAAAGAACAACATTTTACCAGAGAGTTGCTGACCCAAATAAACATTTCAATAGCTTCTGTTACAAGTTGATAAAAACCTGTTACATTTCTAGCACCATAGAAGGAAAAAGCAGAAGAAAACACTGTGGTAATTAAAACACAACCCCTTGCAAAAGGAGCATTTTAGATATGATTTCCTATCTGTATATTTCCAAACTTTTTAGAAAAGCATCTTATCTTCAAGAAAATTCCCATCAAAGGCAAATCCATTGAAACACTGAATAACTTGTTCCTCTGGTTAATTAGCCTCATCATAATATGCTAATCAATAGTAAATAATTGTTTTTTAATGGTTACCACTCTATGAAGCTTTTAATCATCCACAACATTCCTATAAATCATCACTATCTCCAACCAAGCAGTAACATACTCAGTAATAGCTCTAAAGATTCATAAAAATCTTTGGTGATTTGAGCATCTAATCCAAGAAGCTCAACCTTGTCCCTCCAAAGTCAGGTACTCAAAACATATCAGCATATTTGGATAATCAGTGTGGAGATGGGGAAAGGCAGGTTTCACCCAAGTTTACCAGCAGATTTTGGCTTTTACATCGTTGTTTTTTTCTTCTGCTTGAAAAACACATTTCATTTGTGTTGAAAAAATTTATGTCCTCATTTCATTTTGTATGTAGTACATATGGGAAAAGGGTTCCATGTGGCAGCAGTGATCTTAACAGATGCTCCCCTTTGGGCAAACAGGCTTTTAATGGAAAAAGTGCTGAGCAAGATGCCAGTACCTTGTTTTGATGGAGCAAAATCATTCTGAAATGGAAGTTCAGATTGTCTCCAGTGTACCTTATTTATGATGTCAGCTGTTAACCGCTCTCCTGCATCACGAACAATGTTTAATTTTTAGATATTCACATCAGATACAAAACCAGAAAACTGGAACTTATATCAGTTATTAAGTACAGTCCATTAAACTGCCAACCTAATCCATGAAAGGGCAGATAATAACTGCAGCTTATTTTTCATCTGTCACTCATTTCTCTGAAGGGAAATGATTGGTGCTTTCTACGTGGAGTCATCAGTCAGACTCATGGGTGCCTGATGAACTGTGATGATTTGACCCTAGGAAACATAAAGAGCTAAGTCATTCATTACTTTCTCTTGTACACCACTTGTAGACAAGGTGCCAGCTGCAGGAAAATCTCTCTCTGCCCCACATAGGCCTATTATTCAATGCCAGGCTATGGTTTCCTGACTTTTCCGGCATCAGCTTAATAGTAGCGTCAGCTGGGCATCATGCCATGTACATCAGCTATGCCTCATTTACCCTCCTGCTCCCAATTAGCTTGATCATGATGATAAAACCAGGAGAAAGACAGGATAGAAGGCACATATTTATTTGGCCAACAGTCTGGTAAAAGGAAGGAAGGACGGGAAACTCATAAAGGGGAGGAAGTGTGGATTGTGATCTTGGCTGTTCTGCAAATGCTCTGCGTGACTGCCACTTCTCTCAGCTTTCTCTTATTCTTCCTCCCACAACTGGGATCATTCTTTGCTTTGCTCATGCGAGTTTTCTGAGCCACTCAGCACAGTGGCAAGACACAGAAATGACTACAAATAAAGGAGTCCAAGAACTATAAATAACCCTGGTGTTCACAGATTTACAGTTGCTTGTTGATGTCTCTTAATCAAAAATCTTTGCTGAATTTCACGTGATCATATTTTGTTTGCTGTGACTGTTAGGCTGTGAAGCAGTCATCTCAGTTGTAATCCAAAAAGCTGAATGTGGTTATTTTCAATAAAGAAGTCTTCTACTTTAAGACCTTTGTGTTAGATGGAAGCCACAGCAATATAGCTGTGAGAGAGAAAGCTCTTTGACTTACCCAGAAAGAAGTGTTTGTGCTAGTACACAGGAGCAGACACCCCTAGGTCAGAAATACAAGCAGGGCTTACCTATATGCTGGACAGAAAAGGAGAATTTGCAAGTCCGTACTGTTGACTCCATGGCATTATCTGGCAGCGGAAGAACAGATCTTTGACATTAGAAGATCCTGTGTCTCCCTGTGATCTCAGTTCCAAGGAAGACAAATTGAGGAAGAGATGCTAAATACCTCTCCAACAACTACAAAGAAAATCTTTGCCTAGAAATCTCAGTAGTTTAAGATTTCCTTCATTTTGGTCTTTTGGCCCATTTTCTTTAAGGTGTTGCCCATCCTCTAAAGAATACTTTCACTTACATGATTCATAGTCTTTTTAAGTGAGATGTTCTTTTTGAAGACAATGAAATTGAATTAATGTTTTGTGAAGTCCTTCAGGAAGTCTGTAGCCAGTATAGTTGTGATGAACATTCAAGGCTAGCAGAAGCACTCTGGGAGTGCCAGCACCCAACGCAGGACGTATTGCAGCCTCGGAGTATGGAGACACAAGAAGAGACAAGGTAAAGGTCCTGCTGAGACCAAATGTCTGTCCATTACAGGTCAAGGAGGGAGTGAAAGTCAGCTGCTTATCCCATCTGATCAGTTGTAGTTCGTTTCTTCCCACCATTGTTAAAATGGTCAAGTTCAGACCTGAAACCAGTCTTGTTTGCTCATGTGGGACTCAGGCATTTGTCATGTGTGTGTCATTTTGGCTGTGACCCTCTATTCATCAAAATGAGTGACAATGGAATCAAAAGAGAAAAGGAGAGAGATCAACATGTGATGCCATTTTATGCCATCTGGTGCTAAGTATGGGGATGCATATGGGAAAACACTATTTAGAAGGCTTCTTAAAATGTTTACCTACAAAGATCTACCAGTTCACTGCTCCAATCTTTCCTAGCAAGAATGATTCCCAGAATTATTATATTCTCTAAAGCAAGTGGTAGCATTTACACCTACATTATTTAAAAGCAATGTCCATATTCCACCTAAACAGGCTTTCTGCGGGAGGTCCTGAACAGTGTGTAAATCGCTTACAGTGCCTACTTATATTCAAAGACTTTGTATTTATTGTGCACAGCAAGGAGACATACTACTATTTAACTTCACTGGAAAGTTTCAGTTATTCCCTAGAGACTAAATGTAAATAAAAACCAAGTCTGTAGAAATTAATTTCATCTGCAATGTAATAATCATCTTTGCCTCTGTTCACTTTCACATTTCTTTGCAAATTGGAAAACTAACATATTTGTTTTTTTCTAGTAATCATAATTCCAGCCACATTTAAAATTAACCCCTGCTTTCTGTGAGAGTCTTAGGTTCTTAAGCCAGAAGACTGATTTTTTCCTATTTGGAGAGTGCTTAGAAACCCACTATCTCATTCTAGGAGTCATGTGATCCCATCCCTCTTTAAAGCAACTATCCCAAATCTACACACTGTGATGCCTTGAATGTGCTCCTAACTTTCTCCCCTAAATGAATAGCATTCACAGTTTATAGAACTGAGCACTGGTTTTCTACATGACTATGTAATCTAAGTATATAACCTGCAGCAAACCATGAAAGTGAATAGATTTACTTTGCTAAAGATAATAAAGACTATCCCTCTTATTAGTGTCCCAAATCTTTATTTCACTAGTGTGCGTAAGATAGTATGTCAGTGGAAGAAAATACATTTCAGTTTCACCACTATTTTGAGTGTTTTTCATTTTTTCATCTGTAGACTTTCCACCAGGGTACTACAGCCTCAAGCACTCTGTCATAATTCCTCAAATAATTAACAAGGAGATCATTTAAGCTAAACAAGTCTCTGAATACACCCATTGCTCTCTAACATGGGAACTTCTACAAAATGGGATGGTTGTGCGATGGCATTTGTACACAATATCAATTAATCTGAAACACCATATGAAGAATATACCAAAAGTCACTGACAGGATGCCTCCTTTGCAGCCAAAAAGAAAATGCTTGTTTTCAACTGAAATACGAAATGGAAGAAATGCTTTCTTAAAAAAAAAAAGTACTTTGGTGCCAAACATTTCAGAGATATTGTTGAAGAACAGTCCTTCCTCACATAGAGGTTATCCCAGTGACGCTGCCAAGTTCAGTGCCCGAGTGGATGATTTGCCAAGTAAGTGCCAGTTGTGTAATATATGCTGCAGCAGGCATGGAAGCAGATTTCACTTTCACACTCGCCTTCTGAATTGGCATTCTTTGACTCTTTTGTGCCAATGTTGCTTCTCTTTCCCATTCTGTGCCCTCTTTTTTTCACTGGAATGCCCTTTCCTCTCACATATAAGCTGAATGTCCCATTGTTTGCTAGAAAGCAAGACTTGCTGAAGATGGATTTTATGAAAGTCACTCAGGAAAGACAGACTGTATTAGTTGCCACATACCTTATTCACATGGTAACCCTACCAGGAGTACATTATTTTTAAAAACCCACTTATATTTTGTCACATGTAGTTGTCTACCTTATATAATGGGGATGAAAATAGCTCATTATTCCTCTGGAGCTTTTCTTTCTCATGCGCCCTTTCTGTCTGCATGACTGCCTAAATTTTGCTTCAATTTTTTCTCTCCCAAATCTTGATTGTCTTCATATGTATTCCTTTTAGTTTGCAAATTTCCACTATTTAGATAAATATTTTCCTACTCTTCAGTTCTTAACCATACCTTTTGAGTCAAGCCTCTTAACAACTCCACACCGAGTTTAAGCACTTCTTTCCAAATGCTGACACTTAAGTGTGTCCTCTCAAGAAGTAAAACTGGATTTACCAAAGCCTTTACAATCAGGTCTTAGTAAGCAGGTTTATGCAATCAAATGATAGAAACTGTTACACAATATTAGAAAGTTTCTGCAAGTTAAATGCAACTTCTAGCTCAATTGGAGCATGACATTCCTGTTTTGTGTGTTAAGTCCAGGTCTGCTGTAGATATTCTTCTTCTTTGTTATGGGAGCAGGATGGATAAGCAGGCTGAACAAGGACATATCTCTCATGTCCTTCACCTACCTGTCAGTGGCCAGAGTCTTCCATCCAGCCTTGCATCCTTTGAAGTCTCAGAGGACTCCTTCCAAGAACTAGCAATCACTGAGAGTTTGGATTTACATGGAGGTTGTGTCAGCAGCACAGGTCTTCACTTGTCAGTCAAGCAGTTGCATTAGTGAGATGCATGCTCTGATACTGGAGTAAACATTAGGTGTTTCCACTTAGATTGCATCTTTTTCTTTGTGGCCTAATCAAACTCAAGTTTCTTTTCCCTGTTATTTCAGGATGTGTATATAGGCAACCGCTGCCACCCAGCCAGTGCTTGGTCAAATGTTAAATATAATGACACGATGGGCGGTGGAATCTCTGAGTCATAATACCTTTATTGAATGTCTCTAAGCTGGACTATTTAAACTGTTTCCTAGCTCAGGAAAGACCCCGAATGTTAAGTCAGCTGAGTAGATTACCAAAGTCTTTTATGCATCTTTTAGCCAGAAGAAACAGAAGGAACCTCATAGTGTAGGACCCATCAAACCTCCAAACTCCAAACCCCATCAAAACTGGTGAGATCCAATTAATACATGCTCTCGAGGGTGGCTGATGCCACTGCAGAGTGACCACTCAGCAGTCTTATATCTGGCACATGCAGAATTCTTGGGAATGAAATGATTTTGTCATGAGGAATTCTACTTAGGGGAATTTTTCTTTGGAGGCAAGTATTAGTTATTCATTTATTAATGTCTACTACCAATCAGAAACAACAATAAACATACCCTGCTGAAAAAAAAAGGGAGGAAAGACTTATTGAAATGTCTGGACAATTATATTTTTTGTTTCTACTGAGAGCAATGGCTTCATCTAAGCATATGTCAAAGTAAGCTCTAAAGACAAAGTGGTTGACACTCAGTTTAGACTCCCTGTCAGATTTCTCCTTTTCAGGGTTCATGAACACACAGAAACATAGGAACACTGTGTACAGCATTCATTTGGGGAGAGAAAGGGAATGAATAGAAACTCATTAATTTCTTTGGAAATGCTATTAATAAATAGGTCACCTCCTTTAAAAGGGAGTAGAAAGTTTGCTGATACTAATCTTTGGTGTGCCTTGAATCACACTTTCCCTTGTGAAACACTGGTAACTGCACTTTGCTATAACTGAAATCAAAAGAATTGCGGATGTAGCCGTCTTCTATTCTTTTCAGGACCCTAAGGGATAGACAGAGATTAGTGGGAGATTTTATTTCTCTAGCTCTTCCTACAGTAAATAATTATTTCTTTTTTAATAACCATTGTTTGTTAACTTCTTTCCTATTAGAGATTGTAACAGGATGCTGAAACTATTTTATTCTACCAGAAACTGTACTTAATCAGACACTTCACTTAATCTCATTATTTCCACAGTTATAGTACTCGATGTATTTAATATCTATGTCTAATTTGCTAAAGCGTGGTGTCATGCATTGGTGGTTCTTCATAAAGAAAAAAACAAGAACACAGCCAGATTTGTATATTTTCTTTATTTCTTATATTAATTTTCTTAAATTTATGGGATGAAATAAAACATAAACATTTAAGTATTTGTAAAACAGATTTCCCACTGCTAAGCAATCCATCATCTTTCCCGTAAATTTTCGTAGTCAAACTTCATTAGAACAAGCAACCAGCTCCTTCTCTCTTCCTTTCTCTTTCTCTCTCTTTCTCTCTCTTTCTTCTCCTCTTCCTTGTTATTATCCTCACCATCTTCCTTGTTCTTGTCCTCATCATCCTCTTCCTCTCCCTCTCCCTCTTTGACATCTCCTTTGCCTTCTTTTCTTTCTCGACACAGGTAAGACTCAATTTATGTCTAGAACTTTATGAAGTTCTCCCAGATCTTTAAGCAGCCAGAAGGAGATTCAACCTTAGCCAAATTGGCTAAATGACATGAAAGGAGATAACTCAAATTGGCTAAATGACATGAAAGGAGATAACTCTCCACAAAGCTTCTGTGTGCTGGCTCTTTCAAAGCTATAGCCCATGCCTGGAGGGGACACTGACTTCCATCTTTTTACATGCCAATACTGAAAGGGAAACTGCACTTGCAGCTGGACTATTATTCTCAAAACCAGAAGAAAATTACGATAGGATAAATCTAGGATTTTCTTTACCTAATAAGTGCAATGACTTTTTTTAAGAGTTTGAAGTTCACATAAAGTTAAATTAACTGGGATGTTAAGTGCAGAAGAAAAATTTATGAAAAATTATGAGAAAAACTATTTGATCTAATGCTTGCTGTTGTTGCAGCTGTGCTGTAAGTAGCTTCCTTCATAAAAAGAAGAATTTATTTTTGCACGTCTGGAGTCTGCTCATGTTATTATCTGAAATGCAATAGTTGAAGCATAGGGGAGTGCAAATGTGAGGTGAAAAATTCCTAATACAATTCATTAGTGTATCTAAGCAACCAAGTGGAGGACTGGATGTGCTGTCTCATGGCCTTCTGAAACTTTACAGTACCTGCCACTCACCAGTGTGGCCCACTCTGACAACAGATGCAAAAAAATGAAAAATTTGATAAATCTAAATTCAGGATAAGCAATAAAATTAAGCTGTGCTTTAGCAAAATAGACCCATCATATAAAGTATTCAAAAGATCTGCTGCTGGCTGAGAAGAATAAACTTTCCATCTCTGCTTCATTCACCATGATGTGCCTCTCACTGCTTTCTTCTCTTCTTCACCCCTGATTTCCCCCTCCTCCTTCCCTTTTCAACTCCTAATTCTTTCACTGCTTCCCATTCAGGCCTTGCCCTCTGCATTCAGTTTCTGCTTCTCATTCCCCTTTGCCCGCTACCCGCCCTGCCTGGTCCTTTTTGGGTTCAGTTCTTCTTACTTCAGGCTTTTATTTCTCTGAGGGATTTGAATATTCACGCCTTCTTTTTTGATCTCATTGTCGCCTCAAAAGGTCTTGCTGCCTTCCACCCTCTCCTCAAAAGGTAGGTTTCCAAAGAATGTATTGCCTCCAGAAAGGAGGAGAGGGACCTCTGAAACTCACTGACCCTTCCTAAATTGGGTGCCCCATTGTGTATCACAAAATTAGGAATTTTTCTATTGTATGACAATGTTAACTTTGTTAGTGAATTTCTTTTCTAATGAGCACATTAAAACCCTCCTTAGCCTTAAAAAGACGTAGCTCTGTCTACTAGTCTATCATGATTAATTTCTGTCTCCACTCGGCTGAGGGTCAGCTTTAACAAGGCAAATTTAGTCATACATTAAATTTTATGTAAAACATCAGGTGGAGTGGCTTTACTAAAGGCCAAATAAATACTGTTGTAGTATAGGTACTAGGAATCCAAAACAAGGCTGACACACAGTTTATACCCTTGACTGTGTTTTTAAAATGTCCCTCAAATCTAAAATCTGCAACTGAATGCCCTTGAATGCAACTGTGCACAGCTGAGCATCTAAACACACTGCTTGAGCAGAGAAGCCTTTAATATCTGTGCTTGTTTTTTTGTCATTGGTCAGACCAAAGGACCAGACACAAACATCAAGTACTCCAGGAAAAAAATCATTGTGGTACTTCAGAGTCAATAAATTAGAGAACAAGTCAAAAAATAAAATAAATAATTTTGCAGCTATCACCAAACACTGTGTCTTTTCACTATATGCAAAAAAAAAGAAACAAAAGAAAATTCTCAGTGACATGGCAAAGGCCACAAAACAAGACCTTAGACAAACTTCTTCAAAGGTCAACCATATAGGCATAATGTATTTAGTCAAGCTTTTTGCTCCTTATGTATTCTTTCAGTGGCAAACCAGTGCAAGTTCTCTACAGGCCTTGCAGCTAGGCGAGGAAATGTTAAAGCATCCCTTTTTTTCCTGCAGCACCCAATCACAAGGGTACTAAACAAGCATTCCAAAATAAAATGAATGCAGAACCATATGGTGAGTTTTGCAGAAAAAAAATCACTCATGCTTCTGCTCTGTACTACAGATGGTTCTGATGGACAGCACATTTTTACTGCCTAGAAAAATGTGAAGACAATTCTGAAAATCTATTTATGGAACACTGTGCTTCTATTAGACACAGGCATAGGTAGCCAGAGGGCATCTTTAAAGAGTTGCCTTTTCTATTTTATATTCCAGTGCACATGTACTATCTGATCATGCAAACACCTTAGCAAATGGATATCTCTTGAACAATGCAATGCTGCATCCAGTCTTAAGACTGCATTTGCTTCTATTACTTGCATCTCAGTTCCCAGAACTCTCATTTCTACCTACAACACTGAGCCTATTTTTACTTGACATTTTTGTGCATCAGTATGATTATTTTGTCTTCTAAACTGGATAAGCATGACTGCCTGATCTTTTGAAGCAACAGTGGTCTTTAGTAGTTGCACAGGAGGCACATCTGACTCATCACCATAACTGTGGGGTGTTAAATAGACTAAAAACAACCAAAAAAACAGTGACAAAAGTTAGTCCAAGCTCTCTTTTCCTTTACATTTGCAATTCCCATCCATCTCAACAGTTTTCTGCTTAATGGATAATGTAAAACAGCAAGTACTCCTAACTTTTAGGTTTTCATTTATAGTTTTTCTAACTACAGGACAGAAATGTCCAAAATGTTCAATCTACAGATATCACAATAGAATACTACTGCAAAACATACATATTAAGATAAATGTCTCAAAATTATCTCTTCACAAAACATGGAAACATTCATTTAACAACATAAAAGAATCATTCTAATGTCATCTGCCTGTGACCATAATATTATGAATTTCAGTCCGCTCTCCATGAAATCAGAGAAAAAGAAATCCATCCTCCCCCTCCTCTTTGCCCTTTCCAAGAATTTAAATAATATTTCCATATCAACTTTTACCACTTAAATGCTGTTTCACAAATAAGTGGGTTTGTGTAAATGCAGATAGCACACAGGCATTCCTGTTCTACATTATGTTTCGACGAGTTAGCATAATTTTCTCTTAAGGGATTCTTACAAAAAGAGACAGGGGGATGGAAGTCTGTTTTTTTACTCCTCAGCCATGAATTCCATCTGTTGTCATGGCACTGAACCCAGCGTTGAATAGCAGCCAGCACTGCTTTTGATGTTCTGTAGGATTAGTAGAGATGTCTGAAGTTATCGTGCAATATAATTCACTGGAATAGCTCCACCTGAGTTTCATGAAAATGTTAATTTGATAAATTAATAAATAAATATGGTATGCCACCAAAGTTCACATTCTGGGAGCAACCCCTTGGACTGGTACTATTTTTGTAATGACTCACAACATTTTTTTTTACAATTATTCTCATTTCTAAAAACACAAGTCAAAAGTCTGTAGCATTTTTTTAGAGGCAGTTCAAAACTAATATGACCAATGAAATAGAACTGGTGATCTATAGCTGGTGAACTGATGAGGCAAGTTTCAGTTTTGTAATCTTCTAATCAAAATATCTGTGATTTGGCTCTGCTTTTGACTCTGATCTTTTCTATTGAGCTATCAAGAAAGTTACCATTAATCCTAAATACAGGAGGAGTCAAATATTCAATAATTAGAAATATTATTCAATGCTCAGAACATGAAGCTTGTCCTATTTCAGATTTACATATCTCTTGACACATAATCAAAATTTCAGAAAAGCCCATAGAGGAGTGTTTGGTTTTGTTTTCTTATAAAGGCAAGTACAAGTGCTGCATAGGAGTTTTTTCTGACATTTCTTTTCCAAAGAAAAACCAAAGGTTGTTAGTCTAACAATATCTTGTCCTGTCATGCACACACTTTGGAAAGATTTCCAAGTTTCAAAATGGAGTTTCTGGTCAAAACAAAGAACATTTCACCTTGGCGTGAAGTCAGGAAAAGGACATGTAAACAGCTTTCTGCAACAGAAAATTACAAAGGGTAGCACCTGAAACAGAACTCTGCTGCTTCTTTTCTGTCTCTAAGAAACCAAGTTTGCTTCTCAGGAAGCAGCCAGGTGATACTGGGCCAGGGAAGTAGAGGTAGCAGCTGGTGTCTCCTGTCCTCGATGGTCCTTCCCTGCAGGAGCAGCACACCTACTGACTGTGCTGGTTCCTGGGGAGAAGCAGTCTAGCACTTCATCCTTGGAAAAGAAGCCTTCAGTTTTGCCTCTGCAGCTGAGAGGTTCTGTCTCAGCTCTGTCCTGAGGAGCAGCCTGGTGGGTGGGTCTTTCTAACAGGAGAAGATACAGGTCCAGGATGCAGAGCAGACTGTGGATTTGGTATCCCACAACAAAGGCCAGTGCCTCTGTACTGACTGTGCTCTACAGCTTCAATAAAATGTTTTAGGGAGAACTATCTTTCACTCGCTGCATCCTGAAAGGACAAAGAGGAACTAGATAGGCATTTTCTTCTCTAACTTCTGCAATATTACTGTTTTGAAGCCCCTCAGATTTATGCTGTTTCTAATCAAAAATAGCTCTTTTTTTCTTAAATTGATTATTTTCATGTCAACTGTTTGCACAGACTATATGGTGTCTGAGAATGGCATTGGACTCTTATGAGTGTTTGGAAATTACCCGGGCTTTCCCAAGTGTGACGCTCGTTAAATAAAACCATGCAGCCAGCTCAGGAAGTGTTTATGTGGAGTAAATTATTTATTTCAGTAGTGGCATCCTGAAGATACTTTGGTGCAGATTAATATGTTATTAAAGTAATTAATCAGCTTCTTATTTGAAATTCAAATATAGAATACAGATACATTGCCTTGCAGTCCAGCACAAGTCTTCTGATGTTTCCCAAGGGAAAAGGACAAGGACGACTGGACTTGGGATAGGGGGTGGAACACAGAATGACACTATGCTCTGCTGTGCAGGTGGGTTTCATCTGGACATGTCCAGCCCTGACTGGTGAGCCAGTAAGGCTAAACTTTGATGAATTTAGTGAAGTGAGGGAACTTTAAAACTGCAGCCACAAATACACAAAAAAGCACCTGCTGCAGAGTTAATAGAGGTAATTTCTTGTTTATTTTGAGAAAAAAAAATTAGCATGATTTAGTCTTTTGTGTGTGAACTGGCAGAAAGTGTTTTTAAAGAAGAAATCATCATGGCTCACAGTATTTTTTCTCATTTCTGTAAAGGCTTTTCACCCATATCTTCATTTCAGCCTATTAAATGCATGTTTCTTTTGTAGCTGGTGTATCAATGTCTGTATATATGCAGCATAACACAAGAATGACTGGGAGGGGGCTGGACAGTAAACAGGTTTGGAAGGAGAACAGCTTAGCCACTGGTGAGACAGAGCCCAGACAGTTACTTAACCAGTACTTAAATCTCATTTCTTTGTGATGCCTCCATCCCCAGTACCTACAGCCTGCAGAAAATGTGCAGCAAGGGAATGGCATCAGCCTGGAAACTCTGCTGAGCATCAGCTACAGCCCTGCTCACCTGTCTCTTCATCCTCTGGCAGATGCAATATGTTCAATATTTGCTTTATGGGCTCTGTGTCCCCAGGGCTTGACCACACATCCTTCAGCAGGACAGAGATTACCACGGCTGGAGAGAGGGGTGTTAACTGCACCCTTGCTTTTCAGTGAAGAACTGCTGAAGCAAACACAAATTGCCATATCTGGAGGTGCTCTGCTCTGTTCTGCTGTGGGAGTCCTTTCTGCTGCTCCATAGCATGAAGAGTGGTAGAGGACTGGCAGTGACAGCACTGCAATGACCCTCGTCCACAGTCAGCCATGGCTGTTTTCTGGAGTTTATGTGCACTAAGGATGGGGAGAAACAGAGAGGCCAAGGACCTGGAGTTCATTTGCAGGTTAGATTGAACATCACTGAGGTGAAAAATCTTTTCCTGACTCCACAAATATGATTCAGTGCCTGCATTAAACATTCCGTGCAGAGCATACAACACAGACACATTTCATTTGTAGCCTGCAAAACTAAAGATTGCCTTTTCACTGGTAGTTTGGTTTATAAAATACATCTATTTTAGGCTCCTGCTGCACAGGTGCAGCATTGCTAGCTGAACATGAGCCCATGAGTAGTGTGGTAAGGAAGGATGTGTATGTATCAGCACCAGGCTGTATCTGTGAAACTGCTTTCATTTTTCACTGCTGTAATCCCGTGTGTTATACTGAGCTGCCCTCCAGGAAACAGTCAGGCTTGGTTCCCTTGGTGCCCAAAGGAAAGAGTCTCATCTAGTAAATAAGTGTCATGCTAGTTAATTGTGTGAATTTCACTCAGTTTCATTATTTGAGTTGTTATTATCTCAGGTACCCATAGATAAGATATCACTGCAAGAGAAACATCAGGGCCAGAATGATCCTGTTTTCCTTTAAGGACTCTCTTTGTCTTCCTTAAGGAGATCTCTCTTTGTTGAAAAAACACATAAAAGAGATGTTGAAGCACTATTTTTTCAAGGTTTTAGTAGACTACACTGTATTGTTTGCATTTTATTTGGCTTTACATTGCACTGAGAGTGTCTTCAGAGACAGAAATCTTGTTGATAAAGAGCACAATTGTCTCATCTGTGTCAGTCATGCTGATGGATGCTGTAGATATCTTGATATTATGGTGCTTATTATTGTCAGATGGAGCTTGAATATCAGCATAAAATTATATTTATAATGAAGTTGGGAGCAAACAGCAACTAATATGTACTGTTAACAGCTTTTCAAAAAGTGGCAGAAAGCCTACTGAGCTCTCTTTTTACAATATATCACCAGAAAAATTTTATAGATAACCTGTTTTCAAAAGACAGAGAGACAGCAAGACAACGAGACAGAGATCTATCAAAGAAAAAGCATTTAGGGCAAGATTATGAAGTTGTTGAGCACTTACATGTCAAATCCCATTCACTTCAACTCCTCATTAGCATGAGAAAGAGTTGCAGAGTTTGGCCTTTAGTGAGACAGTGGGCTTAAAAAATACACATTTGTCAACTTTCAGCTGAAGCATCTCACCAATACTAATTCTATTCAGATTACCCAGCTAAAAGAAAATGGAATAAAGTACCTGCATGGGAGGTTTTTTCCTATGCATTTGTGTACATAGGAGTCAAATTCTGTTCAATTTATAGACTATAACTTCTACTCTAAGATTTTCAAAAATAAAATCACCATCTGCTGTATTTTATTCCTCAAAAGCTGAACCAATCTTTCTAAAACACATTGCAATTTGGAATCAGATTCTGAAAATGTGCACAGATTTCATAGGTGCCCTGAAATATTTCTTTCATGTATAGAGAAACAGCACAAGCATTGCCAACAACTGAATATTCTTGCATGAAAACTGCCTTTAATAAGTTTGCACTAAGAGAAAAATCAACAGATTTCTTGTTCCTTGACATAAAAATAAATTACAGAGGGCTTTCCTTTACTCTCTAAGAATTAGTTCTTTCCTAAACTTCTGATGATTTTAGAATTACAGGATGCAGATATGTTTTTTAAAGCTATTCAGGCAGTGAGAGGGAACATGTTGATTCAAGAGCTCCTTTTTTGAGAAAATATCCTTCTTAATATCCTTGAAGCTATTATGTATGTGAGACAAATTAGACACCAAGGCCTGAATGTGTGCTGGGGTAGTCAAACATTTCAGGGTAAAGTTTTAGGGACGTCATCTCTTTCAGTAATCCCATGTTTTAATACATGAACCCAATTCAAGACTGTTTTTTCCTTTGAGGATTTGCACAAATGTTCTGGAAGGTCAGCATACACTTCCAGTTGTTTGTAGATAGAATCCAGTTGTAGGTAAAAACACAATAATAGAGGCATGGCTCTAGATTAACAAACAAGAAAACAAACAAAAAACCCCACAAATTAACAAAAAACCAAACAAACTTTATAGAATTGTTTTTCTATGGTATTTAAGAGATAGAGGAGGAAAAAACCAGACACATCTGGCAGGGGGGGCATGGGTTAGGTTATGTTTGATGATACATGTTTTAATCATTCCACCAGCGTTTTTCCTAATCTTTCTTGCTTGCCTCTGTTAAAAAAGAACAACATACCTCACTATGTATTATTTCTCTGCATCTATTATTTGTCTTTCAGAAACATTTGTTTCCCTCTTGGACTCCAAAGGCAGAAGGAAGTGGCAGCATTTAAATGCATAAGGGCAGCACCTATTCTACTAACAATTTCAAAGCTCAACAGGAGTCTCCAAGTACTAAAGAAATTTAACCTGTAGCACACAAATGTATTTTACAAAGTACAGAGGATTAGATTAAACCATGAACTCTTGGAAACAAGGGAGCAGTACCACTGACTCTACTAGAGGCCATTGCATCCCATAAATGACCTATAAATACAATCTGAGCCTGAACTGTCCCTCTGTAAAGACTCTAAAGTATTGCATTTTAAAGCACCACAGTTTATGTCACTGTAGTGCTTCACAGCCAGCTGACTAGTACAGCAGTCATGTATGCCCTAGAAAAGTGGAGAGGACAAAACAGCTATGAGATGAAAACACTCTATTATTTAATGCTCGGAGAGCAAAGAGACTGAATGTAAAATATTTCAAATTCAGTCATTTACTTACAGTGTATACCAAGAAAATATGAAACTTTGTTATTTCAGTAAAAAGCCAGGGTGTTTTATAGATAACCTGTTACCTGTGTCAGCTGGACTTAATCCAGCCTCTCAAGATCTGAGTTACAAATATTTATTAATTTTATAACAAATATGTTTTTCTGTATCATAAACCGGTGGTGACACTTATCTACATCTTAGTAAAAAATACTGGAGGTGTGACCCTCTTCTCTGACATTCTGAGTTCTGATATCTGCACAATATAAGTTGTGCCCTTTCAGTTGATTTGAGCAGTTTACAGATTAAACCACGGATTTCATTCCAGTCTTTAGTTTAATGGGAAGTTTTCAGCACGTACTCTGAAAGTGTGGAAAAAGGACCTGTTCTTCACACTCGTACCTACTCTAGCTATGGAATTTTTCACACTGTTACACACAGCAAGTCCTTCAAGGCTACTTCCAACTTCAGGACAGTTAGAAGATAGGGGAAGCCTTCTCAAGACTGATTGCCCAGCTCAGCATCCCTCAGGGTGAACTGGAGTGCAAAGGCAGCTCACACCACTCTGGTGTCATGGGTCACAGGGGAAGAAATGTCCAATTTGACCCAAATATATTATTTTTTTTCCATATTCCTGACTGTTTCTGGAGTCTGAAATCTAGTTTGGGATGACAAAATTAAAAAAAACAAATAAATAGTGTGGGAGCTTGCTGCACTAAACACACATACACACACGTATACATACAAACCTCCACCCTTCTCTCCACCCTCCCCTGTTAAAGTAGCAACATCAAAGGTTGAAGTGTATTTTTGGTATATTCAAAAATCACTCAGGAGATGAACAAACTTATTTGTTCCAAATGATGAAAGTTCAAAGTATTTCATTTATGCTAACAGTTCATTAGTGTAGCCACTCATGTGTGCTAATCCCACTTATTAAACCTCCCTGTCTCCTATTAATAATAATTTAGCTAAATGGGAGATGTTTCAGCAAGAGTATTCCTACTCTCATATATAATTACACTAGATATGGGTATTTCAGTCTTGATAACAATCTTCCTTTTCAGAAAGCCTTTAATCTAAACAGAACTTGGAGTTGCCACAAACTACACTAAGTGCTGCACAGGCTACTTTTGTCTGAAACCCTGTTACTGAGCTGTCTGTAGAGTGCTCATCTCCAAAAATCCCCATGTGAACAGACTAGCACTGGTATCTTCCCTGAGCAGATAGAAACCTGTACAGCAGAAAAACACTGGAACAGAACCCACAAAACCACTCATGCAACTTAATGGGTCTCAAGACCTTCAGGCAAACTCTGAAAAAAAGGCAGTGAACTTTGCAAAAGCAACAGAGAGGAACTGAGTGTCCTGTTACTGCCTTTGTGAGAGCTTCAGCTACTTTACAAAAAGCAGCTATTTCCCTCTTCAGCTGTTTCCAGAAGTGAGCTAATCATCTGTACCTTGAGAGATGATTTAGAAAAGACAGTTAAGTCTTGGCAGCCATGGTGACCAGATCTGTTTTTGGGATCTGTTACACCTTTGTTAACCTCTACTATAAGTAGGCAACTTTATGCTTCTCTGTTTCAAGTACAAGAATAGCCAGTTCCTTCCTCCTTTTCCATTAAAGTATGGCATCTTTCCTTTTTCCCCAGCACATTTCTGTCATCTCATTGATGACTTCTCAGTTGCCCACTCTCATACAGGGTAGCCCACCTTCGCCATATATAGCATTTACACAATCAATCCCCAAACCACACAGTGCAAAAAGCCTGCCTTTCTCTCCATCCTCCTATTCCTGGCTAAATCGGCCTACCTACTCTCTCTCCCTCATGAGTGCCCAAATCCTGTTCTGCCAAGCACCACAACAGGATGAAAGATATCTCCTCATCTCCACTGGGGAAGAAGGAGGAGGTCAGATAGAATAGAACACACACGTTCCTAAGCACACGGAAGGACTCCATCCTTGACTGGTGCATGGGCAACAGTCAGTCCTGCAGGGAGGATACTGATCTGGAGAAACAGGGAATGTCTGCCCATCCCTAACCTCAGAGAGGCACAGAACTCACCTCAGCCCATAAATCTTTCTCCAACAGCCAGACATCTGAAGGCAATATGGAATGAAACTCAACACCCATGCACTAACACCCCTTTGGGGATTTAGCTCCTAGCAGTTCCCTGAAGGTGACAAAACCAGGGAGAAGACAGCTTGAAGATGATGCTGGAGCACATTTACCCATGTATTGGCATTTGGTGGCACTCCAGATGCTTTATGAATGAGTTTCATGCAACCTCTTACTGCCACAAGTCTCAGCCTAATCCGGAGGCAGATTGAACATCACAGCATGCAGGTCACTGAGGTCCTGAAATAGCACTACATGCCTATATTTAGGAACTTAAATTGAGCCCTTAAATGTCTCCAAGTATGTGAGTTTTTTAAGTTCTCATGGTAAAATCCCAGTTGAGGCACATGATGGCATTCAGAGAGATATTCAACATGTCCTGCAAAGCAGACACTGGTATTTGGTCAGCAAACACTGGCCAGTTCTCCATGACCTATGATGAGAGCATAGTCATATTGGAGGCTCTTATATTTACATGTCCTTACTTGCAAACTGTGACCTCCTCATCGAGATAATATAAAACAGAACCAGGAATTCGGCATGGGCTTTTCAAGGATAACCACAAAACAAGAAAGCTTATTGATTCTGGTGGGATGAAATCATGTAATCTGACACTAAGGATTCACTTTAAGTATTTGCCCAATATGGTACAATATTTCAAAACAGTGAAAGATCACAACAGAAATGATAATCCAGGCAATCACATGGGTCTTCACACACTACTGCTGATTCATAATGCCAAATAGGAATGTTTCAGTCAGTTGATTAAAGTAAAAACTACTTATTGACCAACTACCTGCCCACACATGCAAGCCCCTTTATGCTCCTCATTAACATTTTTCCAAGCGTGCTTCCCCATCCTTCTTGATCCTTCCCTTTTTCTCTGGTCATCCTCTTGATAATCAACCAACCCTCATTTGTTTTTCCCATTTGTCCCAGTTTTACTAAATATGTATTTTTGATAGTTACCTAGGTAATCTTGACCTTACATCACTACTGATACTGTTACCTAGGCACTGCTCACATTAAGAGTTCTTCTCCCCAGAAGATGCCACTATTGCCCCCCAATTTTTGTGAATTTTGGTCAACCCTCAACTCATGTTACTTAGACTTAACCAGCTGTGAAATACAGCCAACCTTCACAGTACTATTTCTTTTGACAGCTTTCCACTCTGCTATTCATTATGTCCCACAAGAAAATGTCTCGTGCTATGTTCAATTAGCTGAACCTCAAGGCAGGGCTCTGTCATCTCCCTGCATGCCTTTCACTTGGCTGCTTAGCTTTCACTTAATTGGTCCCTAACCCTCACCTTAATGATGAAACTTATTTAAGGATTTGGTTTTCTCCTGAAATTTAGTTCCATGGACCTGTTTACATTTTTTCCAGCTGCATTTTAAAATAAGCAAATGACATTTGATAAAAGCATAACCTAATGGCACACTGATTTATTGCAGGCAGAATGTTTTGATGGTCGGATGGTAAACACCACTGCTACCTTTTTTATCCTGGCATATTTAAATATGCTATCGTTTAGCTAGGACCATACCTGTCACTGACAAGACCTCTAAAGGTCTCAGCTGTCTGTGAAGAATGAACCTATAACAATGTAATCCAAAAGTGTCATTTGGCTCAGAAAAAGCAGCTGCCCTTTCTCCAGTGGTTAATAGGTACCAAAAAAGAAAAGGAGGGCTGGTACACAATACTTCACCCAAGTAACTTGCAACCACTGACTAATCCTGAGTTCAGATTTACTAAGACTAATGGTACATGTACATTTAGTAACCTTCTAAACTCTTTTTGGCCAGTCCTTGAACTCTCATAAATACACTGAATCCAGAACACCAGGATTTGCCAAGGATTTTCACAAGCCTGAATCTAATCACAGAAAGAACTTTGGGGTTGCAGTCTTTTCAAACTTGGCTCATGCTGGCTTCATTTGCTGCCAGCAGTTCTTCCTGTTGGACAAGTGAGCAGTCCCCATCTATGCTCTCCATGGTCTGTTCTGGTTCTACAGACCTTGGTTGTGGTATGTCTCTCTTCCAGACTGAGGAATCTCAGACTCTCCTTTTTTTTTCCCCTCAAATATATTCCTTCTTGTTCCCTAAACATAGAAGCCATCTCGCCTCATCTTTGAGGTGTTCTTTGGAGAAGGTTGTTGTTTGGAGAAGAAAATTTTGGTATTTGAAGGTGTGTGGTGAGGAAAAAACCCCCAAACAACTGAACCAAAGGAATAATTTTCTTTCAGTCATAATTAGAATTGTCAAGGAAGGAGAGGATTTATAGAGTTGCATATGTAATGGAACTGCCTGTTTTGTTCTCTGTTAAGAAAGTTTTTGCCATTTTTTGATACCTACCAAGAACTGAGCAAGACTTTTCATACAACCGTCTATCATAACCCCAAACACCAAATAGTGAGTGGCAAGACTAATCTCAGAACTCATCATTTTCCTCTAGAATATAGAATTCTTTTATATATATGCATCACATATTTCTTTGTATATATTCAATTTTATACTTCAGTTACCACAGTTGACAGGCAGCTCTGAAGTTTTAGTAGCAAACTAAGATAAATCTATGTTTTCTAAATAAATTTTGTTCAAATTTCAGAAGTTACTCTTTCTAACAGATGTTCTGAAATCTTAAAAGCCTTTACAAGGGAGTGACTGCCAGAAATGCTTTTAGAATTAAGAAGGAACATTGTTTTATTTAGTTATTTCTTTCTCTATTTGGGAAACTTGGGCATTTTGTTTTTATGTACTAAAATCCAACATGTCTGCCTCTGTTTATTTTTCCTGTCAATGAACTAACAACATGTGGTACTGTCAAAAGAAGGAGGAGTTGTGAATTTATTTTGTAGACACCTTGAATGCTGACAAATAGTTGCTATTTTTGATATGGGCTATAGCATATCAGCACACTTTTGTTGTTGTTTTGTTACCGTGTACTTTTATCCCCAGTTGAATAATAGATTTCAAAAATACTTATACATTTAAAAACTATGAGGATACTAGCAGTCATAGTATGCAAATTCATTTCCATAATCTAAATAGCTTCTTATTCCAGTTAAATTGAAACATATATTGTAAATGTGCTACAACTTGCTATAAGGAAAAAAAATATATATAAAGGCAGGAATAAAATTATAAACATGTATTTAAGAAAAAAAACCCATACTTCATTTTCCAGCAGTGAAGTATTCCTACCATTCAATATGCATTATTTGAAAACTCCTCTGTGCAGCATCATCAACAATGTTTACCCAAGCATGATGATTATGGTAAACTGTTCCAGGGAGTTCATATCTATTGTGCTTGTAGGTCAGCATTTGCTGTAGGAAGAATGCCACCAAATGCACAAATAAAAGAGAAAAAAAATTACAAATGTGACATCAGCATAGGAAAAACTGGTAGATAAGATCTGTGAAAGTGCCAAAACAACTTGCTTTTGACTGGAATTGACCTAGTAGATCTCAGTTTAATGGCTTGTTCCAGGGAGATGCATTTATTTATTATTTACTATTAAATGGGCTATTGTTAAAGCCTGCTGCATAAGTAGGAATGGGGTTTACTCTGCATGACCAACTGTTTGAGTCTATGCATGCCTTTAATCCATAGCTTAAGCATGCACTGCAGTTTTCCACTTTGGATTGATGTTTTTGAAAATACAAATTTTCGGTTTTATTTGTCCAAATTTCCTGTCAGGATGTACACTATCTTTAAAAGAAGCCAGAAGAAAAAGAGCCCTTTAATCATCAACACCACTGAAAACAGTGCCTTATTCTGCAGTTACTGACTGAAAGAATTTTCTTCACTGGCACAGAAAATGCCCCTTTGCACTCCTTGATGAGAGCTTTACCAGCAGTAAGAGCAGGAGGGAAGGGGGACGTGAAACTGTAGGCACAGCTCTCTACGTGGGTGACATGAAAGACAGCAGGTGCCTTCTGTGTCTCAAAGGGAAGGACCAAATGCTGCGCCTGGGTAGGCTGCAGAGGAGCTGGGATTGGCTCTGTACACCATCACTGCCCCCAGCAGTAAGGCAGACCTGCTTCTACCTGGCCTTTCACAGAAAGTTGAGCAAAAATTAAACCTCACTGGAGGTCCCAGGGGGTAATTGGACAGTAAATAATTCACTCCTGCCCACTCATCCTTTATCATTTCAGGAATTAGCCTTGTCTGTCTCTGCGGGAAGCTACTGTGTTGCTAACAGGTAACCAGGTGCTGGTTGCTAACAGGTGCTGGTGTAGTTGAAGCTGTGCTTTGTGTTCCCACGTTTACATTTAATAATCCAAGCAGAAATGAACAGGAGTGTTAAACAGGACTATGAAACATTATTTTCATTTCCTCCTTTTGTTTCTTTGCTGCATAGCAGGATGGAAAATAACCAAATGCCCCTAGAGGCATATCCATTTGTCTAGAACATAGGAAGGGATTTGCAACTGGACTAAGAGCGTTTTACAACATGGTCATGGTTCTCACAGAGATGAAAACATAGTCAGGAACTCAGCCAGTGGTGTATGTTTTTTCACAGAAAGGTTTCATGTAGAAAAAATAGAACCAACCTTCATGAAATATGTTGGAAACACTTGTTCATGACAGGTGTTGGGTAGTAGCAGTGGGTGTCAAGTAGTAGTGTTGAGTGCTACATAGCAGAGAGAAAAATTGTGATCAAACAGCCAAAAACAAGTATGAAGGAAATGCAGACAAATTTGACACAGTGCTCATGCATGTATGAATGTATGAGTAAATATATATATATA
>VXAC01008857.1:792023-980514 GCA_013399225.1 Rhipidura dahli | reverse complement strand
GGAAGGGAAGGGAAGGGAAGGGAAGGGAAGGGAAGGGAAGGGAAGGGAAGGGAAGGGCTGCATGTAAACCCAAAAATGGATTTGACAAATATCAAAGACATTGAAATGAAAACAAGATAGGAAGATAAATGCCACAAGAAATTGACATTATTGTGAAAAAAACACCCATAAAGCACTCGAAGCTAGAAAAAAAATGTTAAAAGCTCACAGAACCATGGAATGAATCACCCTGGAAATTAACAAGGTTGTCACAATACAAAGGGAAATACAGTATCAACACCGAGGAAAAGTTCATTTAGACTGATCAAAAATGTTGCAATTGATAGAAAGGGCAGATTTGAGGAAAAAAATTTAACATCAGGTGGGAAAAGAAAGCTGAACATTAAAGAAATTGAAAAACTAAAGGAAAGGTTTTTCAAAAGGAGAGAAGTTTTAAACAGTAACTAAGCAGGGACCAGTTTCTATCAAGATTTGCTAATGTGTTATAAAAGTACAAGTAGAAATATCATGTACTGCAAAAGCTTTATGCAAACCCACAAAATGTTTACTATACAATATAGTGAGGAAAATAAGCCATATTTTCAATGATAAGTCATCAATAAGAATAGTAAATTTTAAAGAAACAGAAATCTGAAAGGTTAACTACAAGTTTTTCACATCGGCTTGCTCCTGTCTCATGTTCTGGATTACTTATACTTCACACAGGAGAGAGAGGAAGCAGTAATACAAATCATGTTTTGAGCTAGTGAATTGTTTTCTTTACACATTTGTTTACTTCCAAATTAATTTCTGTGAACTTGGCTTGTCACAGTACAAGATAAAACATCATGAACTGACAGCTGAAGGCAAAGATGAAGTGTCACCCTATCACAGCCAAATGTTTCCTATACCAAAGAGAGCTTTCTCCCCAGCCATTCCTCAGTTCAAGAATCAGAGGGAACTGTAGCAGCTGGCCTCTGTCCTGTGTCTTTTCTAAACCACTGACACCTATTCAAAGCAGCTGTAAAGTATTATTACATCAGGATATTATAATTTACTTCTTATTCTGACCAGCTACACATATTTGCTGAAAGGCCAGAGGTGAACCTTCCAATCCATCCTAATTAAATCTGTATTATAGGCTATAAAACTGCAGATGAGTTTCTTAGTGTAGGCGTCTGTGGTCATGTTTTAAGGAGACTAAATTTTTCATGTAAAGGTTTGAAATGAAGGAGAGTCTTAACACATTCACTGGTGATCTGTCTTAAATGTAAATCATTCACCTTGTAAAATATTATAGCGTATTACCTACTGAAAGTGAAAGTTAACTATCAGCATAATGGCCATGTCAGTCCAGAGCCTCCCTGTGCAGTAATTGCCATGGAAAACTAGGAAATAGTAGCGCCCTCTGTGAATGCTGTGCTCACCCTTCAATGTCGATGTGTTCACGATGGGGAACTTATTCATGGCACAAATAAAAAGGAATTCTTAAAGAAATCCTGTAAGAAAGGAATACACTGACCTTTCTAAAGCTTTTCCAGCATGTACCTGGCCAGCTAATGAGGTTAGCAGCTGTTAAGAGGAGGTCCTTTAATCTTTTTGGACAGTCACAAACCTTTGGCCACAGCTGAGCACCTGGAGATTAGAAAGTCACCAAACTGCTCAAAAGTCGGTTCCAACATGCATAGAGGGGGAACCTGGAAGTTGCTGCAAGCTCATGTGTCCTTAGAAGCAGCACAACTGAGTTATGTCTACCTGTCATGCTGAAAGGAAAGCCAAGCAGAGGCACAGCCTGACAGGCTCTGGCTTTATACTTACTGTACATTACAGTATGTTACAGTAATACCTATACATACTGTGATGCAATATTTTATTGTTCTCATTCCTACTGAGAAATGAAGCCATATTAGTTAATATAATACAAATACATTAACTATTTGTATTAGTATCTTGTCTTCCATATGTGTATCAGTATGTTTGTGCATGCTTGTCTGTGTATAGGGTTGGAAATCACTATAGAGTTTTTTCCTGGTATTCAGGTTCTTTCAATAACATGAAAATCAGCTGACTAAGATCTTTAACATTTCCCCTTAGGATAATCCTAGAATAGTTTCTTATTGGTGACGCTCTGCACATGGAGTTTGTTTCTTCCCATGATACCAAAAGTCCATTTAACAAGAACTGTCACTCAAGTTAAGTTTTCTCCTAATGAACCAACCTCTATTGTATTTAAACACTGTAGTACCCTGAAAGATGCTGATCTTGCATGAGAGGACACATCTGCAGTCTGCTTTCCAAATACAATTGACTGCTTGAGCATCTTGGCACTATCTCCTCTAACTTTTGTTCACTCTGGAATTCCTACTTTACTTAATGTCAAGATAGCTCATAACATCCCGAACAGCCAGGTAAATCAGGAGGACAATGAAATGAGAAACACACAGCAGGGGCTTTTGCTTTCTTTGAATGAGAAGCTGCAGATGCAGCTCCTGTGCTTGAGGACTGAGAGGCTCGGTAGAGCAGGGTACCTATAAAGCACCAACTGTTTTTTACACTTAAGTTGCCCACCATTAAAAGTCGCATCACATCCGTGCAGAATAGACCGTTTCACTCGGACGCAAACAGTATCACAAACACAGGGACCATTCACACGGCTCCTGGGCTGCACTTCGGCGAGCCTGGGATGAAGCCGAGGACCGTGTGTACCATCCAATGCTCCCAAAATCTCTTACATTTGTCAGGGCTGTTTCCAGCCCCCACTTATCTTTTCCCATGAGGGCTCAGCTCGGCGCGGGAAGGCCGTGGGAAGGCAGGCGCTGCCCAGAGGGCAGGATGCCCACTCCCACCGGGTCGGGGTGCGTGCAGGGCAGCGGGGGTTCAGTCGGGGTCCCGCAGGCTGCTCTGCATCCCCACGGTCCGGTGTCCGCCCCGCCGCCCCTCACTTGCCAATACGCGGGGCCTGGTGTTTGTTTGCCTTCATTTTTCACTTCTGGTTTGGGTGGTTGGGTGGGTTTTGCTTTCTTTTTTTCTGGTGTTGTTTTGACTTCCCGCGGAAACGGTGCCAGTGCCTGCGCCCTGACCCACTTCTCCGTCGGATAATGATATTCCGCGGCTCCAGCCCCTTCCCCCGCTGCCACTCCAGTTCCCAGGGAACGCGCAACCCCTCCGGTTCCCGGGGCAGGGAGTAGCCGGCAAATGGCACCTCCTTAGAGGCGGCCGCGCTCCCAGCGCCGCCGATGCCCCGCGCCCGTTCCCACGACTGCCCATCGCGGTGCGCGCCCGCAAGCGGGCCCCGACCCACGGCAGGGCGCCGGCCCGGGGCCATCGCTTCTAAACGGGGCCCTTTCCCCGGCTGCGGGCTCCGTGTGCCCCAGGTCGCACTGGCCGGCCGCGCACCTCGCTGACCTCGGAGACCCCAAGAACCCCACAGCCCCCTCCCCTTCTCCGCCTCGAAATAAACTTTTCTTCCCACGCCGAGGAGAGGCTGGCGGTGTCTGGGGGGCCGCTCCCGCGCGGGGCCGCTCTCCCTCCGCCAACGCCGGAGCTGCGTCCCAGTCCTCGACCCCGGNCACGCGCGCACACGTGCGCGCCCGCCCAGCCGAGCGTGGTCTCCGCCCCCCCGCGCGCACACATACACGGCACACACATACACGGTACACACATACACGGCACACACATACACGGCACACACACACACACAGACACACACAGACACACACGATACACACACACGATACGCGCACACACAGTCGCGACAGACACATCAATAGGACCCCCGAGCACACGCACCCTCCCGGGCACACCGCGCTCCCCCGCAGCCACTCGCGGCCCCCGCCATGCGCTGAGCGGAGCCGCGGACCCGCCAGCTCCCAGCGCCGCTGATCCCGCCCGTCCGCGGAGTGGGGGCGGCTGCCGGGCGCGGCCGCGGCGCGGAGCCGGATCCCCGCGGGGGAGAGGTACAGCAGCCCGCGGAGGCAGGCGGGCGGGCAGGAGGCTGAGACAGCCGGACAGGCAGGCAGGCAGTCGGAAGGAGGAGAGGGACGATTTGGACATGCTCATTCTCGGGTGCTTGGTTGCCTGCATCCAGCTCATCTGTATCCTCAGAGTGGGTGAGTGATCTCTGCGTGAATTAATCTTCGGGCTTCGGAACAACTTTTCTCCCCCGGCTCCGGTGGGTTTTGGTCTCTCTGATCCCTTTTGCTTAGATATGCCGGCACAGTCCCTGCCTGTTCCACACCGCAAAAACACGCTGTCAACACCACGGCTGGGAGCGTTTCTCCTACCCCTTTTACCTCAGCCGCCGAGCTCCGAGGATGCGCGGTACCCCACGCCACCCCCGGCACCAGCGGGCTGCTCCGGGCGGGGCTCGCCAGCCCACCTTGCCTCTCTCTGCTCGCCCAGCGTGCCCCGCCAAGCCCTCCCGGGGGTCTGGCCCCGCTGGGCTGCCTGCACCCGCGGGGGAGGGACCGGGTGTGCGCCGGTGACGGGGGGAGAGGGAATATCCATGCCCAGCAATGCTGATACCGAGCTGCTTTGGGGACGTGGGATGTGAGATGTTACTTTAGGCTCTCGCAGGAACTGTTCCGAAGATAAGGGGATGGTGCAAAATTTCACTTCAAAAAAGGACTTGTTCTTCCTGAACGGGTAACGTCAGTGGTTGCCCTAAACCATGCAAATACCAGTCGTTCATTCACGTGGGACCCCGCATACGGAATATGGATTCATATATAGATTTTAGTAGGACTGCTTACATAACCAAATTCATTTTCAGCTCATGCAGACCTGTGCAGCTGGAGTGCATCCTAAAAACCATGCAGTGCCCTATTACGCGATATGATGTTTATTATAACCAACGTGAGTCACCTGATGGTGTTAGAAGTGCTCTCTTCAGTACGCCGTCAAATAAACACTAGCAGCTTACGCGGTAGGGTTCGTATCTTGTTGGAGGACCGGTTTGAATTTATAAGCTTTCATCAAATAGATCGCTAGAAAATTCCAGTTGGCTGCTTGTATTTCAGTATGACGAACTTGGGAGCCTCACCTCCATATGTACAAAACCAGTCTTACAATAGGTCTGTGGTGACAAAGTAGTCACTAACCTACATTTGTCACCCAATAGGTGGTGCTGCTTCTGAAGCCATGCAGCTCTATAAACAAAGATCGAGGTTAGGTTACTCGCAGTGAAAGCAATTTCGTACCAAGTTCTGCTAGTTTGAGAAAACTACTTTTTAAAATTTTATGGGAAAAATATTTTTGCCTCTTTTCAGAAAACACTGTGGAATGATTCAGCTATAAACGTGATGAATGTAACTGACCTTCAGTTAAAATGTATGATCTTCGTAAGGGCATTAATAACATTTTAATGTCACTTTTAAACTAACCTATTCCTAAAAATACAGTGTTTACTCCAATTCTCTTACTTCTAATAATTCTCTTGTACTATGGCAAATAACGGTCTATTATAAAACTTCTGATAAGTTTTCATAATGTCTTTCTTACATTGCCAACCTGTTTCCTAAGATCAGATGTACTCCCGAGACTATTTAAAGGGAAAAAATTAGCAGATGTTTTTACATTTGTGTGGAGGTATATGAAAATGTTTGAGAACAGATCAAGTATACAATGATATGATCATAATGTAATACAACTCTATTCAATTTTGGAAAGAACTTCCCTGTTCAGGTGATCCTATCACACTGGAAGCAATGCAAGACAAACATAACTTCTGTAACCTTTTGTTTTGTTTTGTTTTAAATCATTTCATCTAGCATCTTACTAGAAATAAGCTGGTTTTATGTAATGTAGTGTTTAGGTACTTGTGTGCATGTATGTTATATTCATGAATTTACAAGATCTGACAGGATGGGAAAAGACTTCCTACTCATGCATGAGCTGTAAGTGCAGCTACTTTTTGTTTCTGTAGCCTGGTACACTGTTGTTTTCAAACCTGACCTGAAGAGGACCCCGTTTCTAGATGTGATGGATTGATTTGGTCTCAATGGTGCATCATTCTGAAGACTCATGAGCTAGACTTCTCAGTGTGTTCAACAGTATAATTGTTCCCAAAAATGAATACCCTATACAGGTTATTAGATTGATTGAATCAGATTTGATTTGAATGTGTTCCTGTTTGAGTACCCCTCCATAACAAATATACTATAATCAGATAGAATTAGTTCATAGAAACAAATATTTAGTCAGAATCCTGATATTATTTTCTTCTGTGTTTTTTGTTTGTTTGGTGTTTTTTTTCAGAAAATTAAGATAAATTATTGCATACCACCAATGTATGGTTCCAACGGTTTGGTGAGAGAGAAGAAGTGGGTGTGACTGTCTGGCTCTTACCATTAAGTATTCCTGGTGCAGAAGAAACCAGACCCACGACTCTGTGAATGAATTGGTGCTGGAGAGCATGGCAATCTGCCTTTGCATTGGGGAGCCTATGCTTATTAATGTGAGGCTAGGCAATGTGTAGATCCCAGCCTCATCTGCTTGCAGATGGTCTGGTACAGAGCTTTATAAGTGGTCCTTCCTAGTGAATCTGACTGGAATATTTGCTGTTGACTTTGGGAGATTAATCAGGGAAATCTGTCTCATCTGTGTCCAAAAAAGACAAGGCAGCCAAGTCACTCTCACTGCAGGATAAAATACTAGAGCAGATGGAGGCAAAAAGTTCTTCTGGGAATGACAGGACAGTGACAGTTCATTCTCTGTCTTACTGAAGAAATGCTTAGGAGCTTAATTCTAACATCCCTGCTGAGTTATGAACAGGACCTTCCTTCACAGTGCTACTGAAGCCAAGCAACTTGGTTTCATCAAGTACTGATGTAATTTTTTATGGAGCAGGGCACTGTCTGAGTACTCTTAGTGAGTGCTATTCAGTGAAACTTGTGGAGTGAGATGCTATTCAGTCACAAGTAAGAGCTCATAAGAAACCCTATGCAATTGTTTGTGAACAATATCGTGTAGAGATATCCTATTAAGCTCTTTCTTTTACTGAGATTAAAGGGAAAACACCCCCAATCCAACAGGGAAAATTCACTTGTATTTTTGCATTTTTATTTAAAATGAGAAACTTATGAATCTGTAATCTTCAGCCTGCATATATCTCAGACTGAAGATATTCTTTGAAAATATTCCCTGGCTTACTGATGTGTTCCATATAACCTGAAAGTCAATGAGGTGTGCCCTTTTTGTGCCTTTTGTGACGTTGTTCCTATGGAAATAATATCTGGAGTCTTTTCAATAAGTAGACTATTTATGAATCTGTGTAGGCAAGAAAAAGTTCATCAAAAAAGAACATGTTTTAGTAAATTACACTGTAATTGTGGTTAACTTTGAGTCAAAGAAGTGTAAATATTTAGGCAAGAGTTAAAAATATTCCATGCTCTCACTAGCAAAATGTATGGGTAGTTTCCCCAAATAAGGTAAAAAATTGTCTAGAATTAGCTGATCTGCATCTTGCTGCTATCACTGTCTGACCTAAACCAGGGTTTTGTATTTCAAAATGCAACTAATTAATCTATAAATTTCTTAATTAGTTGTGACTCAGTTTAATTTCTCACTGTCTAGAAAATACCTCTCTCTTGTTTTTTAGTCTGTTTCTGGCATCCCTGTGCCATGACTTTATTTGCACAAAAGTGGTCACAGTTCCCTAAATATTCTTGTTTTTATTGTACAGCTGACTTCAGGACAGTATTTCCAAGCTATCAGGCAGCATGCACCTCACTATCAACATGAAAGCAACTTCTCTGCACTTTACACTGGATGGTCACAAGTAAACATGAGAATCTAAAGCACAGCACCACTTTGGCTTCCTAGATCCAATCACACTGTGTGTTCATTCTCATGTCCACGTGTTTAGACTCAGTAAGCCCTTAGACTGCTAGAGGACTGTGGGATCAGATCCCTCTTTTTTGCACTAACCTCTTATTTTGACAATATTTTTGTAGGCCACTTATTTGGCACACTTCAAATTGAGTTACATCACAGGAATAATAATGTATGCTACTTTAATTATACTACTAATGCTTTAACACATTTTACCCTTAAGATTATATGTTCCTATGGATGATGATAGCTCCTATGGAGAAATTTAATCCTGCCATATCTAAAGCATAAGAGTTAAAACAAGAAATAAGAATTTTAGAACTGATTTAATTTATACTTTAACCATCTATATTATGACCGTATATATGTTATGCATTTTTGTACCATATAGATTTATATGTATCAAAATCTAAATATACAGTATGGATTTATTTTAGGTTCAAATACTGGCATGTATGAAAAGTGATGAAATGAATGGCATTTTAAAATTAATGTCACTGTAGCCAAATATTTACTCAGCACACTAGTTGTCTCTAGGACATATCTAAAATAGTTATGTAGTTTCCAACATTGAATCAATACAATTCATAAGGAGAGTTTTCTAAATTGCATTTGGTCTCACTTCATCTCTGAATTTATTCTTCTATCTGGATTCCTGGAGAGAAACTAAGTAATATATAGAAAAATAATACGGTAATTTGAAAACATTATAATTATAATCTGTATTGTAAATTGGGATTTCAATTTATGAACATAGGCACTTGCCCATTTCTTATGGAAGGCTATTTCCTAGATTTTCAGTGCTCATCATTTAAGTGGCCACTTCCCACTATGAGATCTCTAATTAGGAATTTAAGGGTGAAAAGATTCTGTTCTTTCCCTGACAATTTCAATTCCTCTTCAAATGTGCTGTGCTTCTCAGTATTCCCCGTAGGGCCTGGAAGTCTGTGGCAGTTCCGGAGCCCCCAGCTCCCATTTAACAGCTCAGTTCTCACAGCTTCGTGCACCATTTATGTGGCTTTCCTGTACAAGACATCCTTTGGCTATTCAATAAGCTCCTTTCCCATAAAGACAAAAGTTACCTTTTTGAATACATGTCAAGCCTTCTGTATTAGAAAGATGAATCTACAGGAAGAAAAGGACTTACAGTATTAAATAAACAAAATCCACTACATGAAAGATAGCAGATATTTCAGAGGCTGGGACTATAAATGAGACTTGGCTCCTGCAGGTTGTTGAGGAACTGTTGGCAGCAGAATACTTTCGTAGGAAGGTATGGTGCAGGTTGCTTGTTGAATACAAATTACAAATACAAATTAGATGTTGGTCCATCAGTTCGGTCTTGAGGCTAAAGTGGAAATAACTGGAGATTTTAGAAACAAGGCGAGGGTTTATTTTCCTTATTTTGCATCACTGGCTGGTAATTGTGGAACTGTCTGATAGAGGTGAAATAACTGACTTTTCAAGTAAAGCAGACACTGTGAAGTTGCCTTCTACATCTTGCCCTTATGTGACTTTGGTTTTATTTGATCGACTGGAAATAGCATATTTCACCCCACAAATCATTATTTTTCATTACCTTTTGAAGACCCCAGGAGCTATTGTTTGAGTTAGTAAATTTCAGAAATCATTGTGAAAATCATGAGGATGATAAACGTCCTATCCTACATCTGATGAGGAAAGCTCAGCAATGAAAGTAGCATACCTGTGGAACTTAGGTGTTTGAACCCATATAAAAAGTACTATTTCCTTGTCTAGATTTTTACAGCATCCAGTTAGATATACAAGGTGATGGTGTTTGGTTTTTTCCTCCTCCCCTTTATGTTTCACTAAACGTAAATAATGTAGTTACTTTGAAATTTTCTCAGTGATATTGAAATATTAAAAGTCCTATTGGGCAGGCAGCATTCAGCAATTTATATTTCTGCATGAAAATACTTGGACTTCCCACCTGAGCACTGAGAGATTTCATTAAGAGTTTTTGGGAGCAGTATATCCATTAGTAATTTGGTTGTGTATTGTCATCCTCGTTGCCAAAAAACATCTGCTAAATATTGGATTACCTGGAGGCTTAAATACAAAGTAGGTAACATTTGAAAAGGTATCCATCTTCACTTCCTTATTTATCTGTTTGCTGAGATAGGATAAGAGTAAAGCAATGAAGAGGTGGTTAAACTGTGACATGGAAAGGGTGAAATTAGAGATGTTCAGAGTGCTTTTATTGCGTTAAAATCATGTTACAAAAATTGGTCTTCAAAATCCTATAAATTAAAGATGTTGCATAAAAATAAATCACATCAAATGTGGCTTAGTGGAAGACATGGAATTGTAAATTCCCTAACAGAATGTGACCAAGAATTCCTTACTCATTTAAAATTTTCTTGGAAGTCGTGGTAAGTTCTTTAATCAGGACAGATTTTTTTCTTGTTTTTTAATAAGCTATCCAGACCAAATGAAATATCTTCCTGAAGAAAATGGAGGGATTTACTGAATTCATTGAGATGTAGACTGGTTTGTATCATAATTCTTCAGAATACATTTTTCCAAAAATACTGCTATTTGTTAAAGCTGTCAGATCCTTAAGAAAAAGATAAATCTGTAATGTTCTGCAGGGGCAGCATATACCAAAAAAACTAAAAGCTTTTTGAAAGCTAAAGCAAATATTTTGAGGAAAAATGAAGCCTTTAAAATCAGTGTTTAAAAAAAGACTTGCTTCTTCAATTGCTTTATATGCTGAACTCCATGATTTCAGCAGAAGTTCCCAAAAAGAAAAACATCTGCTTGCTGAGACTAAATAGCTAATGATCAGAGTAACAGCTGGCTTTTTAAAAGGGACCTAATATTACTCCACACAATTTGTCTTCTGGCTACATCCCCAAACTGACCAACTGTGTTTGATCTATTTCTAGCCATTTAGAAAAGTGGTTTGGTTCCAAGTGTATGCCAGTTATTTCTGTCAGTTCCTTTTGTAAGTCTTATTCTGATAGGCATGTCTAAGGACGATAAATAAAGAATTTGTCAGGCTGGGACCTCCTGGAAGGCGCAGGAGCCTTATTCCAGCTCTTTGGAGCACTCCAGTTAGGCCTCTGTGGCATGTCATGCCAAACTGCTGCACTCGCCCCACAGCCCATCCACCTGCCATTTGCACAGGGTTTGGGGCAGGTCTTGTGTGGTCTGTGCCTACCTCCTTCTTTATAATCTCCCAGTCTTGGTCACTACCTTTGCATTTCATGTATCTTGCAATGTTGCAGAAAAACTTACTTTGTGTTGTTTTGGTGGGTTTTTTCTAACACACCTTAGGTCTGTGTATCACTGTAGATCACAGTATTACTTCTGGTTTATGTGCACAAATAAATCCTGGATGAGCACCAAGGAGAAAAAGCTCCAGAAGACCTACTTAAGTTTCAGGATAGTGCTAATACAAACCCAAATGACTGTAAACTGGCAATGTGCAAATTTATACTGAAAATTCAGAGAAAGTTCCTCACCATTACAACAGTGGAAGTCTGGAAAGTGTGTCCAATGTTAATAGTGGGAGCAAAAAGCCAACCTGTTATTTTTGGTAATTGTAGAGTGCTATGTTTTTTATGAGCGCCTGTGGCACCTGAAGCAGGAGAGAGCCCTGACAATGATCTAGGAGCTCCTGTCAGTGAGTAGCATGGCACAAACTGTGCTAAATAAGAGAACTGAGCAGTGTGCACCTGGCTGGGCCAGCCAGCTGCCCACCAAAACAACACAAACCAGTCATTCCTCATGATGGACTGGCGCATTTGTAAGCTGAGGTACTAAGGACTGAGTGCTCACTTAGCATCTCAAGTACTCCTCAGCACTTCAAAATGCATACAGAAAAAAAAAGGAATATATGAATAGGAGACAATATATATCATAAGTACAATATGAAGTCATGACACTTAAAAGTTTGCATTTTGTGTTTGCTTTATGGTAATTCGAGGCTGTTGACCACTTGCTTTTTTAAATAAGATTACTTGTACAAGTACAAGGTAAGAAACCTCCTTTAAATAAAAGTATTTGAAATTGTATTGTATGGCTTCAGGGGCTAGTGGTAGAGTTAAAATACTAGCCAATTGAAATCCCAGAGAACTAGCTAGCAGTATTCCCACTCTCTCACCTGATACAACCATAGGAGGTTCCAACTCATTTTATTTCAGCGTCAGATTTTGCACTGGCTGACTTCTGAAAGTATTCTCAGGCTCATCTGCCCATTTCTATGACAATATGAGAGGTGCCCATATGACAATATGAGAGGTGCCCAGGTCCACCTCTCATATTGTCAAACAAATGGTTTGGCCTCTCTGTCAGCCCCATTTCTCACTACATACACATTTCTGCAAAGACACAGGCAGTTATATGGTAGTTTTAAATTAAAATTACTCCAGCTTTGTAAGAGATCTCATTGATGGGTTTCTGCACCCCTTTCGAAGTGTAATTCTTACATATCTGATACCATTCTTTCTCCCTGATTGTTCCTCCTCTTTTATTTGGGTTGAATAAAAAGGGATTTGTGTTTTGCTTACTGCTTTATCTGTGTGGTAAAAAAATAAAACAGGCATAAATCAATATGTATTAGAACTAACAAAACACTGGGTAAAAAATGTAAATTCCTTATTTTGTTTCTCTATGAGTTTTATTTTCTGCGCTGTTGCCTAATCAATTTCAAAGGTTTATTTTTTAGTATGTCTTGATGAGAGACATAAAATATTTCTGTATTTAAAATATATATATATTTGACCAGAGGTCAAGACAGTCTTACATTCAACAGAGTTCATTCAGGAATACTTAGACTAGAAATAATTCTTCTAATCCATTAGTTAAAAATACATCCATGAAAAATTCCTGAGGATTATGCAAATATATCCTTTAATCTGAGCTTTTTTTCAGTATTTTCTGGTTTGTGCTATCCACTGTGGGATTTGTAATGCATGAATCAGTAGACAAAATATATTTCCATGTGGCAGTAGTCATCTCTGTCTGTATGGGAAGTTCCAAACTTTTTGTGTGAGGCGATAAGACTGTGACACAAAATCTTCTAAAGATTTGTCTGAGCAGTGGTTGTACTCATGAAAAAGGAAGTTTAGATTAGATACGAGAAAAAAATTCTTCACTGAAAGGGTGGTCAAGCACTGAAACAGGCTGCCCACAGTAGTGGTGGAGTCATTGTTCCTGAAAGTGCTTAAAAAATGTGTGGAGGTGGCACTTGGGGGTATGACAGAGTGGTGAACATTGTGGTTGGACTCGATGAGCTTAGAGACCTTTTCCAGTCTTAAAGATTCTATGATTCCATGAAAAATGACAAAAGGAACTGATAGGCCCTGTAGTCAGAAATACATGCACATCTTATATGATCTGATTAGCTTTTGCAACTATTTAAGTGTTTACTGTGGGAAAACAAATTCATCACAGTAAAACATTTCATAAGTGCAATTTAGAGCAGATTAAAAATTATTGCCCTGCTGAATGGAAGAAGACAGGTTCAACTAAATCTGGTGAAGCTAATGAGGCAGTGAGGCATAAAAAATAGTTTCAGGTTACATGCAGTCAAGTGAAATACAAGAAAATGTATATGGAGCAACCAGAAAGTCTAGTTCTGTTTTTGGTGAATAAGGTAATATGAGTTAATCAGCTTTTTGTAATATGATCTACCCATTCTGTCACAATTGTAGAGTGCATTTGAACAAAACTGTAATACAGGTTTTCATGGTTTGCTTTGTTAGTTAAATAGTTCCTTGGATGTGCAAGAGCTTTTCAAAACACATGTAACCCTGAAATCTGCTGTTCCCTTGAAAGCAACAGGAAATTCAACCTACTCAGAGTATGGTTAAATCAAAGGGGTTTTGTCATCTTGCAGTGGAACTCAAAATGCTGGGTGTGCACAGACTGGGACCCACAGCAGCCAGCATGCCCTGTACTGGGACATGCAAGCTTGGCTGGTAAAATAAATATCAGTGTAGATAATAGATAATGAAGTGTGAAAATATAAAGTGTGAAAAATAACTGACTGGGACATGCCTCTCAGGGCCACGTATTGGAAATAACTATGCCAAAACATCTTGTTTAGATGGCTAGACTTGAGAAATTCAGAATTGTTGATCTTACTACCCCTAAACCAGCTATACAATGCTAATACTGGACACTTCCCGTCATCTTCTAATAGTACAACATTTGCCAAAGGAACAGGAGATGACAGTCTTAAACCCTTCCCATGTACCAGGGTTTGAACCACAGCTGTGGAGGGCAGTATGATCCACAGTATGACAGACCACAGCAGTTGGGGGTGGGCAACACTGTTAATCTGTACCAGGCTGAAGATGGCAACTGTAGAAAAATTTGAATAGAAAACCAAACTATCCAGTCCAATGGGTGGGATAAGGTGGTTCAGTGCAGCATTTCCAGGTGCTAGACTAGATTTTTGCCCTCTTTTCTTCACTCTGCCCTCCTTACCCTGCTCCAGAGCAGCAGCTGCTGCTGTGTATGAGCAGCAAATCCTGAGCAGCAAATCCCTGGTCTCTGCCTTCTGCTGAGGCTCCCTACTGTCCTCCCCTGCTACACCCCCACAACACTGTCACTCTGTGGCTGCAGTAGGATCTCTCTGCTGGGATGGACACAAATGGGCATTTGGCAGCCTGTACTGGAAGGGCCTCTCTGTCTGTGATGGGCAGTGGGCAAGAAAATACCTTCTGTAGGTTGGTTTAAAGCCTTGAGTCAGCCTTGGACCATGCTGGGTTGTGTCTGTCATAAAGGGAGTGATACGTGGGATTCCAGTCCCTGCTATGTAATGTAAAAACTGCCAGCATTTCTGTTGTCTCCTTTAGTTTTGAAACCTGATGAAGAGTGCTGCTGTAACTCCTGGTCAGGTCTGTCTAGTGCTTATCTAGGTCTTCTGGGCATCCCTGAATAGTCACCTGCTTACCCTGCATCCATGAAACCTCTGTATCTTTCAGTTTTGGACCAGTTGCTGATTTTTTGTGTTGCAGAAGGTGAACCAGTTAGATACAAAAGTGCATTGTAACTCTCCCAGCAAAGTGTGTGGCTGCAGCATTGGTCTGTGTAAGGAACGTGTGCATTTGCAGCAGCCCTGTTGGAACGGCAGGAGGTTTTGTGCCGCAGGCAGGTACGGTAACCGAGTGAGCAACTGCTGCTGTGCCCTGGAAGAAAATACAGCATGTGCTCCTTCTTTTGTAGCAAATCAGGTGCTTTAGATGGCCAGGAGACAACAGATGCATTTCCCTGGTGAGTCATGGAGCTTCCCTAAAGTCCCTATCTCCAAGGCTTTCTGCCGAGGTGAAGCATATTACACTGCTCCCCGTACAGTCAAAACCTTAAAGGTTTCGTCAAACCTGTAATTAATTAATGCTTGTGTAAGACTCAGAAGATATCTCACTAGATGAGCACTAAGTCTGTTGCTAATGATTTTAAATCTATGAAGCAACTTCCTAAAACCCCTTGAAATTGGCAATTATAATGTTCTATCTTACATGGGAAAGCTTTGATCACTCCAGAGCAGGAAATAAATGCATGACTTAAACTGGAGAGAGACAGTGACAGAACAGCAGCAAACTGTGAAATACAGTGGCATGGCAGAGAGCCAGAGGAAGATTTGCTGTTGCTCCTTCCAAAACTCGATTTGAAGTCATTTCAGTATTTGTGTGTTGCATAAATGACTGTGAAAGTCCTAGGAGGTCTGCAGTTGCATGTGCTTGCAGTCTGAATATAAGACTTGATTGAAGAATTTTTGCTTTCATGTCCTATACTTTTTCTTCTTTTTTTTTTTTTTTTTAATTCCTATGCAATTACAAGGCTACATTCTGACAGAGCTCTAGAAGTGAACCTAATGAAAATCTGACTAGTTCTATCACAGGTACTTTAATGCTATTGTTTAAAAAAAAAAAGTTAAAGTATGTCTGAAAGCTTATTTCCTGTTCAACAGTAGGAATATTTTGCAGAGAAACTAACTAGCTACAGTCTAGAAGCTCCATTTTTGCCACAGTGTTTTCTGAGAGCAAAACATGTGAAGCTATCTTCTGTGCTTGACTAATGCTTGTTGTGGGTTTAGCAATGCCACCCACCAAATTGTTCCCCTAACTCATTACATTTTTCATGAGGTTATTAAAATTAAGAAGGTTCCTAGGTATAAAGCAGTGTGGTATTTGCTTGTAAACTTTTTACACTTCCTTAAATAACTTTCATTGATTATTGTGTAGAAGAGAGAAAATAAGAACATTTTAAGGAAATAAAAATGCATTGTAAAAAGACTCTCCTTCTAAGGATGTATGGGGGTTTTTTTTAAGCTACTGTAGTGCTGTCACCTACATATATCATGCACCTGATGGAGGCATCTTCAGAAACATTTTGTTTACTTGATAAATTGCATAATAAATTCTCCCTGGTGGCTGTTTGATTAAGTGAGAAATACTACAAGTTGCTTCTTGAAGGAGCAAATATTATTGTAATGGTTTTATATCATAATAGAATAAAGTTGCATCCAAGTAAAATGAAGGGGAAAAGGTCTCTCTAATTGTCCATAAGCTTTACACTGAGGGATTAAATCTTAGCACTGTGCATGTAGATGCAGTTCTAGTACACTTCAAGTATTTTACAAAAATATGGGAAATTTATAACTGGTTATAGGAAATAAAACAATTTAAAATACACATATTTATTTCATTGCATACACATTGCATTAATGCTTTAACTGGGCTTTTACGTGTGTTGGATATTTATTCAAAAATTAGATCTGAGGTTATACTGACATGTGGAGATGCTGTATAATCAGGGAATTGCTACCATTTATTATTTATGTATTGACAACTGACTGCATCTGGGAGTGACCAGGGTGTCATTTTATAAGGTACCCTGTGAACACAATGCAGGAATATGACACCTGCTCTACAGAATTTAGAAATAAAATAACACACAGAACAAGAAGCTGATAGGATAGAGAAGACAGGAGTCATTGCTAAGGAAAAGTCATATATTAGTCAGTATAAAAAGCAGATGAGTTGGTGAAGCAGCAGTTTGTCATATCTTTTCTAGCTACTCCTATGAGTACCTGTTTTCAAAGAGGTATTTAAGGGGTCTGTCTCAGTTCTACACCTGCAAGGAAGAGGTAGTAATGCTTTACTCAAAGGTATTTGGTGTGAACAAGAGTACGTTCACATTTCTGAAGCTCTTTCAGGAGTGAAAAAGTTGGCTCCCAGTCGTAGGTTATAGGGCAGTGTCCCTCTGCAAGGACATCGTGCAGGGAACCTTTGAAGCCTCTGAGGAGCCAACCTGTGTGTGCAGGCAGCTCCATTTGCAGTCCCTTGGAGTCCCTGGTGCAGCTCTTTTTGTGCAGTGCTTGGAGGTGAGGAGAAGCGTTCACCTGGAGCCCTGCTGTGTCCTGATGATTCAACAGGAAACTGAAAATTGTGAGACCTCGGAACTGCACCTGGCAGTGTCAGCTCGAGCCTGTCATTTGACCTTCTTTGCTTGTTTGCTTCCTGCAAAGCTGAGATGATACACCCACACTTTCTGGCATCAGCTCAGGAGCAAGCGTATTGCATCCTCATGAGGGTGCAGACGTAGCACAGAGAGCACACGGGCATGTGAGCAACTGAGGTGCTCTGCTTTGTGTGACAAAGGGAGCCCTTTCCACCTGAGCACAGCCTTCCTAATGGTGTCACTTCACTGAGCAGAGACTGCACAAACATTTACATCTGAAAACATGAGTCAAAACAGCTGACCTGGACATTTATCTTGTGATGGATCCTCTTTGATCATAATCCTAAATGGAGGTTCTCACCCTGTGTGACCCACTGCTACACAGAAACTATGGGCTGCAACAAAATCTCATACCTCATGGTACCTGAATGCCAGCATGGGGAAATGTGGCAGTATCAGGTAGGCATTTGCTGTGTAAAACAAGGCACTAACATCTCAGAAAAGGAACAATTATACTGAATGGGGATACCACTGATGTTATTTTATTTAATTGCTGTAATTTAGTGTCATGTGAAGGGTGGTAGTACAGTCATAACCTACTGAAAAGTTAGGTTTTCCTCAGGTGTAGCAGTCAGTAAAGCTTGTGTCCATGTGTCGTGTTTGATGATAATAAAAATAATGCTACTATTTATCCTGTGTCATTTTTCTTCATTTATCATTCTTCTTCATGCTACAGAGGTAGCATGTGAGCACAGGTGTGGGGGTGGTGGCTGTTGGCAGCTGGTTTCCATTATCTGCCATCTCAGTTCCACAAGATCTTGCAACACATTTTCTAGGTGATCCCTGGTGCTGAATGAATGGGTGAAGCTTTTCTTACACCCTCCATGCTGCCACTCATGGGTCTTCAGTGTTTGCTGCCAGTTACGGCTGCAGTGTCCTGATCCATTCCTGTCTGCAATTCTGACTTCAGGGATGTGATGCTCTGTATCTGTTTATTACTTGTACTTCAGAAAGTGTTGATTTCTAAGCTGTGACCGTAAGGCTAAGTACTGACTTGGACAAAAGTTCTAAATTGCACAGGTGCAGTGGATAAAAACCTACATTTCTTTGTGTTCTCTCTTTAAAAATATAGCATATGTTAAAACATGAATGGAAGGACCATTCCAGATTTCTGTTGTCTTCTGGCAAAGGATAACTTAGGGGAGAAAACAGTAAGAAAAGTGGTGAGTCCTACTAACAGGGGGAAGAGACTTCATGGTAATTTAGAGTCCTTATTCTAGAATTCATAGAAATCCCAGAGAGATCAAGAGAGTAAATGAAAGACAAGAATAGCAAAAAAAGGAAAGGGAAGGGGAGAAACAGGAAGGAGAGAGTGAAGAAGGGAGGGAGAAAGGAAGAAGTTTACAAATGAGACACATTTGGCACTTGAGCAGCTTCTGTTTCTCTCACGTTTTTTAATTCTGGTGCTGCTGCGTTCTGCAACTACTCATCATTTGTAACTACCAGAGAAGGAGACTGGGGGAGTCAAATTACTCCTGCTGTGCCTTGTACAGGCATCACTTCACCAAACCTGGACTGAAATGAAATGAAATGAAATGAAATGAAATGAAATGAAATGAAGTGAACCCAAGGTTTCAATCTCAGTTTTTTTTCACAACTCTTTGCCAGACAGTGAGGAAGATGAAGAGGGTAATGCTACCAATTTCTTCTTTTTTAATGAGTGCAGACAAGTGGAATTTATTGCAGAGCGATTTATGAGGTTCTCATTCATCACAACAGAGAAAAAAGTTCAGAGCAAGAACTGAGGAGTCTTCATATGCTAACAGGAACTGTTTATGTCACTTCCTTGGCACCATCACCACAGTGATCTCTAAAGACATGTAGGTGTGTAATATTTCTAACCAGTATATGATGAATGAATTATAGAAAGGCACTTGCTGACACTTGCAAGGAGAGATTCAGTGATGAAACAAGAGCATTGATGGGTTTGGGGAAGGAAGAGACACCACACCCTGCTCACTTACCCACACTTGCACACTGCCTTGGCCTTTGAGGGTGGCCTTCAACCCCTCCTCTTTTCTGCCTCCTCATAGGGCACTCCCCTTCCCCTCCTTCTCTTTCTGAACCCCATATCTGGATGTGAACCAGATTCCCTTCAGAAAATCCTACTCTTCTAGAGGCATGAACTGCTCTTGTCTGAGGGTAGGAGGGAGTACTGCAAAGCAGATTCTGGGCAATTCTCACTCACTGCCTGTGGGAAGCATCCATATCTGAGATTATCATATAAATTCTATTTGTACAACATATAGTCTCAATGCAGCTCGAGTTCTGTGGATTTGTTGGCAATACTACCAGTAAATCATTATAATAATTGTTAAAAAGTGAGGATTGACACTGATATTCAGGCTGCAATGGCTACTGTAACAAAAAAAAATATCCAAGGAGCTTTATTGTTTTCAAAAGAGAAATGTGTGTTCTTAGGATGAAAGGTAATTTGGTTGGAATAGTACATTTCCTTTATAATGAATACAGCCCAAACTAATGCTGCCTCCTTAAACAATCTTCAAACACAGGAAAACTGAAACTGCTCCTAAGCATGGCACACTGCTGCCTGTATGAACAGAACATAGGTGTGTGTTTCAGATTAAACAGGGACTGCTGTTTTTCACCAAAATGTACAGACTTTTGGTAGTAACTATTTGTGAGGAAATATTCGAAGGGCAGTTAAAAGCCTTGGACTTGTAAGGACCATGTTGGGAAGAGTTTAGTGTGCAACAGGGAACAGACAGGCTGGCATAGCAGTAAATTCTGTAAGTTTAAGTTTTTTTCAGGGAAATAATATTTAGAAATAAGTTTCACTAAATTTCACAATTATTTTAATTGGAGAAAACAACTCAAAATTCTTTTTGATGCAATAACTATAATGAGTACTATTTTAAGAATCCACCCAAGGCTGTAGTCATGAAATAACATGTGCTTGACTGAGTTGCATTCACTCTATAAAATAAAACTGATGTTCTACTTGCAGCTCTAAAGAGAAGATCTCCATTCTTTATCTTCTATGCCAGAATTCTACGATGGGTGTGATGAGTACCCTAGTTTTCTGTGGAAAAAAAAATATTGAAAGAGAAGCAAGCTGTAATTTCCTATGGAAAAACAAAAACAAAAACAAAAGTAAAGAAAGAAATTGACAGGAAAAAAGACATACTAGTGCAAGTCTTGATTAAAAAAAAAAATTCTTCTGCTCAGTTCTAGTGTGTCCATAACATTTTTGACGTATATCTACTAGGCATTACCATTTTCTGATGTACTTTGTACAACAAATAAGTTTCTAAGATCAGGGTAATATTAAGGTGTTGTGGTTTAACCCCAGCCAGCACCAAGTCTCATGCAGCCACTTGCTCACTCCCCCATCAGCAGGATCACTGACAGAATCAGAAGGATAAAAGTGAGAAAACCTATGGGTTGAGATAAAGACAGCTTAATAAGGAAAGCAAAAGCCCCCCAGCACAAGCAAGTCAAAACAAGGAATTTTTCCTGCCCTTCACGTGGGCAGGCAAAGGTTCAGCCATCCCCAGGAGAGCAGGGCTCCATCACTCATAAAGGTAACTTGGCAAAACAAATGCCATCACTCCAAACATTCCTCCCTTCTTCCTTCTTCCCTCCACTTTGTATACTGAGCATGATGTCATAGGGTCTGGAATATCCCTCTGGTCTGTTGGGATCACCTGCTCTGACTGTGTCACCCCCAACATCCTTACCAGCCTGGCAGAACAAAGAGCAGAAGAGGCCTTGGCTCTGTGCAAGCCCTGCCCAGCAACAACAAAAACATCTTTGTATTATCAACCCTGTGTTCAGCACAAATCCAAAACACAGCCCCATACCAGCCACTGTGAAGAAAATTAACTCTACCCCAGCCAAACCAGGACATAGAGTAGGAACTGGTATCCAAGAGCTACTTCTGCATTTAAGTGACTCGTACGCTCAGAAAGAAATCAGAAAAAAGTTATCTGCTAATGAAAATGACCATATAGCAAGCTAAATTTCAAGAGGATTGATTCCAATTACACATGGTTATCTGCTTGCTTTGATGTAGAAAAATATCCACAACACAGCAAAAAATGTGGAGTAGTCAGTGCTTGCATGAGAATGACCTATTCAGCATACACCAGTGTAGACTCTCAAGAACCATAAACATAAAAGTAGATATTAAGATACCAATAAAATCAAAAAGCCCCCATTTTTTCCTGCAGTTATATTCTGTCATTGCCTTTCCTTTGAGTGCTAATATGGAGTTCATAAGAAACCAGACACATTTTAGTGAACTAATAAAATCTAATCCTAGCATAAATGTACTAGTATATTGCCTGTATAAGAGCAGTGAGCCCACTGTTTTGGCAATAAGCCAGGCACTGCTGGATAATTTGAAATGCAACCCTTTCATCACTGCTTGATTTGGCAATTAGTTGACATCAAACTAGGAAACCTGCACTAGACAGAAAGTACAGAATGTGATTTCTCCATATGAATATTCTAAACTGTTTTATTGCATGTCTATAGAGGAGGCAGAATTAATACTGATGGGATTTCCTCTATTTACTAAAAAAAAAAAAAAATCCCTAGCCATCTGAAGATGGTATTTTGCAGTTACCTGGCATTTAGCATAGATAAAATATTCCTTCACTCCTCATCTAATTATGATGAAATTAATAATTACAAGCCTTGAGAAAATAAGTGCATGACAATAAAAAAGTGGGTTAGATATGAGGGAGCTCATGTTTCTGATGATGACATGGCTCAGCCTATAAATCACCAGTATAAGAGGAGCATGCTGAGAAAAGACAACCATAAAGATAAAGGTAAATTACAAATCCTAAATGAGACCCTGGGGACTAGGAAGATAATGATGTAAATCAAATCTAAGATGTGGGCTGAGGCATAAATGTATAGGTGAAAAGCAGAGCTTCAGTTTGATACAAGAAAAAGGAAATGTTTGAGAAATTATCTGTGTGTTATATGTGGCCTCAGAGAACAATTCATCCATCATTCAGCTAACTGCTGACAGCTTGCTTTCCCTGGGGAGTTAATTTGATGGCAACTGCCTGCCTTTAGCTGTCATTGTTATGGGAGCTGAAAAGCTTATTCCTATCACAATCAGCCTTACTGAGCTCACCTGGCACCCAGCACGCACACAAATAGGTGCCTGCTGCTCTGGGACAGAGAGAACCACCAAGAGTGGGCCAGAGAAATTAATGTGGCTATTAAAGAGGCTCTTGGTCAGCTCCTAAGATGGCCCCAGGAAGGGGATCTGAATGCTTTGACAACCGAGCCACTGCCAGCATGGATTTGTCAGTGACAAAGGAGCCTGCTCTAGTGGCATGGGGAGGTGTGGGCCCCCTGCATTTGTGGGCAGTGCATGGGAACAGGTTATACAGAGCAGCCAAAACATTAGAAATCTGGAAATAGGTGCATATGAAGTGAAAGCTGGCAGAAAGATTAAATGGACAGCTTAAACTTTCCAGCTGTAAAATAAAGCAAAATTGAAAGGAAAGTTAGGAATGAAAGGAGGGAAAGAAGAAGGAAGATAAACTGGAAAACAGCAGAGTGGAATTTGGGTCCTATTCTTAATTAACAAAGAACTTCTTCCAGAAGACTTCTGGAGTTTTTTTCCAAAAGCTCTGGGGATTTTTTGCACTTTAAGCTTCACGTAAATGCTATAGTTTTGATACCTCTTTTTTTCTGGAAAGAGAGATAAAACACTTGTGTCCTGTTTGGAAAGGTATGATGGTTTTATTTTGATCTTCAGCCCGGAAGTATGTTTTTACCAATGAAGGAATAAAAATTATCAGATACGCACTCTCTGATCTTCTGCATGTTGGCGTCAAAAGTGAATGGGTTCAGGTATTTATAAAAAGCCACAGTCCTTTCATAATGCCACAATCTCCTATGAAAGCCAAGATATAGTTACATAAAATTGGGACTTTACAGCAGAAGAATAGACTGTTCTTATTTTTTTTTCTTTCTATTCTCAGCTGTATGATGTGTTTGATTGATTCTGCCATGGGCCCTTTCCCCTGTTGTGCCTCAGAGTACAAGAAAGGGGAGAGTTAATGCTGATCCACATATTCTAACCATGCAAGGACCAAAGATGTTCCTTTGGGATGAAGATTGGAACTTCTTTTCTAATGCAGACTTTGATACAGTTATCTATTTCTTGTTGAATTCAATTGCCTATAATAGATACCCCCTGAGAGCTTTAAAAAGGCACTGTTTGCACAAGTTGTATGTAGCCTGCACGCCCCCAAGAGATGTGCCTTACTTTTCTAAAGAGAGCATTTACTTCCTGCTACTTTCATGTGCCAGTCTCTTAGAGTGGGTGAAACTTCAAATAATCAATATTTGGAGCTTGGCAAATTTGCATTTCCTACAAATGAAACCATATATAATTTATATAATGCTTTTTCACAGCAAAGCTATTTTCTTTCTGTGGGAAGACTTACTTTGATGTAGTACCTTGAAGCTGATGGTAAAACTGTAGTAACAAGTTAATGAAATGAAGCACCAGAGAATACAGTGTGAAGTATTGAATGCTGAATTGCAGAAATCTATGTGGATATATGAAGTATATTTGTTATTAGTGATATGGTATTTATGGACTGAAGAAAGATTTTTCCATTTTCTTCTCACAGTTATCAGCTATTCTGTGCATGTCCTTGTACAACAATCACTTAGAAACTCAGTACTTATGTCTTTTTCAGATGCATGTCAAGATACTTGATTTCTTTCCAAATACCTTTTCAGACTAGAACTTAAGGTACAACTTGAAGATTACCTTTGAAGTCCCAGACACAGGTTACCACCTTACATGCACACATGATTATTGATGTCAGTTTAAGAATTCTAGAATTCTCTCACACACAGAATAAATACTTGAACAATATACTTAGAATAACCAAACGCTCTTACTAAGTTCCCTATTTTCCTTTACTAAGAAATGTATTTTATTGTGTGGAAATCATTCCTAAACCCTGTATTGGGATGAGCAGACTATTTAGAGCACAAGAGGTGCTTTGCTTTAAAGGAGAATAGGGTAAGAGAAAAATTTCTTTCAGTTAATTTGTGGAAATTATGTTCGACATATTGGAATTGAAGACATTTTAGATAATGAATTTTTTGCACTCTCAGATCATACCTGAACTTAATGATCTCATCACAATCAGTGGCAACACTTCCTGTTTCTTTAATGAAGCTACAGTTTCTTGTGGAGAGGTTTGGGTGTGTAAGGGAGACAAGAAGGAACTTTACAGTTAAAACTGTTATATGATAGTCTGACTTAAAAGTAATTCAGGCCTTGTCAAAGAAACCAGCAATTAGCTCTGAACTCTGTAAAATTTCTGTCCTTAAATATAAAAGAGGGAGCTCTTCAGTTTGCAATTATCTTTATGGGCTATAAAAAATAGACTCCAGCTAAAGAAAAGCATTTCCTTTCATTAAATCCCATGAGTACTCTTAGATGGACAGGGTTTTACTATGAAAATATCAGTCAACTTAAAATCTCAATGTGATTCTCTTAGGAAAATCCCCACAGATACATATTTCATTACTGAAAATTCCTCCACTTGTACACAGCAGAGTCATAGGGAAGGTTTTGTAGGAGCAGAGATGATGAAAAAGGTTTGGAAACCAGCAGAGGGAGGGTTTTGTGGAGGGAAGACATGATGTCAGGTAGCCATAGATGGACTCAGAGGGGTGGTAAACTGAAGATTAGATGACAAGAAACTCAGAAATATCAGCTGAAGCATTTTGGACAGACTGTGCATTCCTCAGTGCCTTTGGAGTAAGAGATTGTTCAGGTAAGACACTGACCTTCATGCTGTAGCATACCCTTGACCAGAAGGTTAGCCCAACAGGACTAATCCAGATTACTCATAAAGATCTGATTTTCTCCTCAAGAGGCATGTGGTACCAGCAGGTGTATTCCTGCTTCTCAGGGAAACCTTTTGAAAAGGATTCATGGCATTTAGGTGCACAATATCCTACAGTAGGAGCATTTTAATTTGGAAGTATTGAACCTCCTAAGGCCTTTTTTTAAAAAATTGATTCCTTATCATGATATATAAACATAATTACAATAAATTGAGTAGCTGGGAGACGTTTCCTGGCCTCTCCTCTGATTTCAGAGTCCTTGAACGCAAAATTGCAGTGATGTCTTATAGACCAAAACTGATTTCAACAGTATGTTTCCAACAAAAAAAAAATGGGACTGAATAGAGCAGAAGTGCCCTCTTTGTTTGTAGGTCTAGTTATGGCAGGGTTAGCAAAGCCACACTGCAGTGATTTGGTCAAGTGAAGGTATTACATGTTCATTTTATTTTATGTGTGACAGATGGACTGCTGTGACTTGCAAAGTAAGTTTTTGACATAAAAAGTTCACTATTAGGTCGTAGCAGAGTGGCATTTTTATTGTACATAGGATATTCCCAAACTGTTTAAATTTTGCAGCTACTTGGTCTAAGATAGTTGGATAGCAATTATTTATTTTAAAAGATCATTTTAAACAGTTACCTAAAATTTTTTTTTCTTGCTGTTTAACTAATTTGCAGTTTTTTCACTCAAAACTGTATTTTAGGAGGAAAAAGTATGTGTTGTTTGAAACTTTCGTCACAATATCCATGTCAGTGAAAGCTTGGCTGCCTGTTTTCTCTGCAGACTTATGTAAATTTTCAGGGACCTTGTGTGAATGGAAGGAGTCTGAATTTGTGTCCATGGTAATCTGTTCAATGTGCAGAGGAAGTTACAATGGCCTTAACCCATGAAAAGGATCAGTTGTTTTCATGGAAAGCAGTCAAGACATGCTTTGAATTCAGATAGTCAACTTAATCAGAGCTGGACTTTGTTTTGTAAGGGTTTCTCTTTGAAAGAGCTGAATGCTGGTCACCTGCTACAATCAAAATACATCATTCATCTGTAAAGGGGCATAAAAATTTAACAGTTAGCTGAAGAATGGATACATCCCTGAAACAAAGGGAAAAAAGTCGTGCAGTTATTTACAATCTCTGCTTGGGCATGTAGAAGCATGAAAATGCCACGGTGATCCAGGCTCATTACCTGCCCTCAGCCACAGGCAGCTGAGTGAGTTCATACTGGGATCTTCTTTGGGACTGGGAATTCAGCAGCACTTGTCCTCACTGCCTTCCTGGGTGTGCTGGGAGTCCTGCCTGGGCAGGAGTGGTCAGCACACCTGAAAGGCAAGACACAGAGGGGTTTGAGCAAATGTGGGAATTCAGAGTCGTGTGTCAGCCATCAGAGGACATAACAAGAATTCAACTCTAGTCTTCCACCTCATCTTGATTTTCCTCAGACAAAATGGTTTTGCTGATACAGTTTACAGCCCTGGTAAGAATAAAGTGATCGAAACTCTGTTCCTGTTTTGTCTTTACTAAAAGACGTCATATAGCATTTAGTGGTTTCTTTCCTGTGTTAAATGAAACTACAGTACAAACATTAGGAGAAGTATCATTAGGCAACCTATGTTTATTTGGCTATTCAGCAGAGATTTAATTTGGAAGATTGAATAATCCTTGTCTCAGCTTCATCTGTTTAAACTAGTGAAAGTAAAAGATCCTTCTGCTCCATACCTTAATAAATCTGTTGCTGAATATTTCCAGAGATTAATGGTAGATTTGTACTGGGGATGGCTTGCTTTCAATGTTAAAGATGACAATGTTAAAAATACAATAATGTAAGAAAATAAGCTGTTCCGTGTCTATAATTCATGCAAGGATTTTTTTGCAGTATCTATCAAGTGCTCCTTGAACATTTTCCACGTTACCAATGTTAGCTAAATAAATTTTCCCTATCGTTGCATGAAGTTGCATTTAGAGAGCATTGTAACTACACTTCTTGGCCTTCCTTGAAAATGGCATTACCCAACAATTTTATAGTGGGAAGAGGCAGATCTTTCAATGCAGAGCTCTGAATTAAGGCAGCAAGAACAGCTGGTGCTTACCCCTAATCCAATTTAAGAGCTGTAAATTCCCGGAATTATTATCATAAGGACTTACTGTACCCTGTGCTTGTCCACCAGTGGAGATGTTTGGACATTAAAACTGTAATGGGAAAGTTGGTAACTGCTCAAGGCATAAGAGAGAAGACTATTGGTGGACAGTCACAGTGCAAGCAACAGCATAATCTCATCAAGGCTGAGGAAAAACACTTAAGTACTGTAATGGCTAGCATTCTTACTGAACATTTAAGTTTTCTTTCTCTATGGGAGCAGCCAATAGCAGCAGGGATTTCCTTAAAAGTTGCAACAAAAGATAAGAGCATAGGCAGAGCTATACTGTTAGGGAATATCTCAGCTGTCTTTACAGGAGGCATAGGGATCAATGGCCAGATCAGGCTATTCTCTTGCTTCTTTATATCAAATGCAGCTGGATAAAGCAGAATGTCTAGAAACTGTTAAGGGAAAAAAACCCAATATTAACAATAGTAGTCACTTAAATAAAACTTTGTAGAGTAATTGGGTTTTGAGCATGAACTGTACAGTGAGGAATCATGGAATTGGAACATCTGAAAATGCTATTGCCCACAACATAAAGGGTATACTCTGCAGTGATGGTTAGGCCAAAATCTGCTCTACCCTCTTCGCTCACAAGGGCTGTGAAAGACAATATTGTCTGAAACCAGCATTTGCTCTTTGAACAAGGTGGATGTTGCAACACAAAAGTAAGCATCATGAGATCCCAGTTCTATAAGGTAGCTACAACTGATGGATCTGAGACTTTTCCTTTTATTAGGTATATCACTTCACAGTCACGTTTTGTGTCCCTGATGGAATTTCAGAGTCCTAAGGGGGACATTGCTTAACATCATCTAAGGACCCATACCTGTGAATGGAAGCAAGGGAAGAGTCAGTCATATCACTTTCATATCACTTTCTCCAGCCAGATTCTCAAAGTTAACTTCGTTGCTTACCTGGATATAAAAGTAGAATACCAAGCAATATTTATTTTAAGTTTAAATAGTAGTTGCATTTCGTCTAGGCCAAATGCTGCCACTGTTTCAAACACCTTGGACATTCATATGCAGTATGCAAATAGTAGGAATAGCCATGTTGGGTCATCCCTGAATTCAGTATTGTGTGACAGGCTAGTGCAGATGTTTCAGAAGAATGGGTATGAAATCATACAACAGGTAGAAATGAAACACTCCCCAATTTTTTCTCATATTTCTCATCTATGCCAGGTACCTTTCAAAAGGTATTGTGATAAGACCAAGTATTCCTGAGATCCTTATAGTTATTTCAGTCTTCATTTAGCTGTTATCCTGAGCAGTTTCTTGCAGTGATAATTGCCTAGACAGATGTGAATAAAGTGAATCCTTTCGCTGCTTTTCTTTCTTTCAGCTTCCTCATTAATGCCCCCAGGTGTTCTTGTTCTTCCAAAGAGTTGGGAACAAAAGTTCACAGTCTTCATCTTAGCAACATTCATTATTCTTTATATTTGTTTCCTTTCCAAAAGAAGCATTCTTAACTTTTTCCATCTCAATCTAGAAGTTTTCCATGACCACTTTCATCAATGTTCCCTCTCACCCATGTTATTGTGCTTAATTGTTTTCAAGAAGGCAAATTCAGTACAGAATGCAGTTTTCCAGATGAAGCCACACTGATGATTTGTTTTAAGGGGCAATAATATTTTTTTCTTCACCATTTCTGAATTTCTGCTTGGACTCCATCTATACAATGAATTAAGATTGATTTCACTGCCCAGGGATGCCCCGGTCTATGCTATCAGCTAAATAAATTTAATTGGAAACCCAACAAAGTAAAAGCAGGGGGTTTTTCAGTGCCTTTTTTTCCAATTACTTTTTGCTGCTACATCTGTAAAAGCTAATCATCATTTTGTATTGTTACACATCTACCTTGCCTGTTACAGCTCTTGGAACTTCTTGAAACTGTAGTCTTACCCAATCTGATGAAATGAAACTTCAGTGCATCACATTTTGCCATATCTTCTTGGATCTTATAGCTGTTTTTCTTTCTGGAAAATTAGCAGACGTTTCCAAAAAATGTTGTATTGCTGTTTTGGGGAACTTTTTAAAAAGCTTGTGCCTTTAATTACTAAAGGTAGGTGTCAGTATACTCTTTTACCACTCCTGCTGTCCCTCGAACATTAATTCAAATTATGGTGCCATCATCACTCTTTAATGGCTCATCTGCTGTTCACCGGGTCACCTGTCTGTTGTGCACGTTAGAAGAAGGGCCTTGGCTTGTTTTTGTTCAAGATGTACTTCTCAGAGTTGCAACAGCAGTGTTGCTCTAAGCTTTGTCCTGCTGGGTCATTTGCCTGTTTTATGTGAGGCCATTGAAGTTGTACTGGCTTGTTACATTGTGCTGACTATTTCATCCTTCTCCCCCTTAGGAATTCAATTTGCTTCTCTTTGCTACCCTTTGTGACATAGCCACATGTATGCATAATTATATATAAAATATATATTTATATGTATTTTCTATATGTATGTATATTGTATAACTGTTGTTAGGGCCACAACTTGTTCTTATAGAATCATCTGCATATTCCCCTCCTCTCAAGTTTTATTTTCCCTAAGGCAGTCTCCAGTGCCTAAAAGTTTAAACCTTCCTTGCTCACTCAAATAAATGAGTTTTAGCACTCATTTAGCACACAGTTTGTCTGTTTGGGCCCGCACCCTTAAATTGAAGCATTTATAAGAAAACAGGCAGTGAGAGAGCTTCTTCCAAGACCATATGTAGACTTCCAGGGCATTCCCTATTCATAACTCTGCATTACTAGGCATGATATGTAAGTCAGGCTTCCTCCCTAGCACAATGGCAGAAGTGTCTAAATGGCTCGAGGACAAAGCGCCCTAATTATGTGCCCAACGAGTGTTCACAGAAGACACTCTGAATCCAGCCTATTGAAGTTTTTCCCTGTACCATAAAACCTTTATATAAATATTCATAAGAGAGAGGGGGACAGGCAGAAAGGCTTCACAAGCTGCTAATTAATGCATTTACCCACGGTTTCATTGCTCTACACCTAAACCAAGGACAGGCTGTGTTTATCAAGGGATTTGAGGAGCCCACAGTGGGAGTTCAGTGTTAAAATACCTTTCTGGTACAAATTCTTCTTCCCTGAAGAGCCAAAACTTCTTAGTTCTATTGGAAGTTGAGATCTGAACCAGCCAATAGTTTAGGCAGGTGAATTCCCAACGTGGGAATGACTTTATCAGTCCTGGTGTAAATTCCCAAGCTGCTTTAGTGCATTGAAACCTAAGGACAAGATTCAAGCATGCTCATGCTACTAACTTACTATACCTTTTCAGATAATGTTTTCCTGATTCTTGTTCCTGTTAATTAATGGACCAATTAATTAATTTATTTGTTGGCTATAAAAATAATTCAATCCTGGTACATGAGTCAGTGCATGTTTTTCTAGTTAGGTACATTGTATTTAATTTCTTCACGTTTCAGTGTTTAGTTTGTAATACAAATTTGCCAATGAATCACAGTAACATTCCCAGGCTACCAGATTTTCGTTGTAAAGATTTAATTTCTCACTCTTAGAAAGTCACAGTCAATTTGCAGTTGGTTATTGAGTGTTGACAGCTGAGTGCCACAAGCATGAACTTTCAGTTGTATTGAACTAATGGGAGCCTAGGAGGAGTGCTGCAACAGGATTCTCAGTTCAGACTCTGTTACACACTCAGTGTAGGATTGCAAGTAACAAGAGGTCAGAACCTCCATTTTGTGGTTCAGTGCACAAATTAAGGCTTTTCATGGAGTGCCACCACCACCTGAGACCTGTGAAAATGCTTTTTACTGCCTTAGTGAAAGATTGGATTATGTGGGAAAATGGTTATTGCAAGAAGGTGAAATTTCATGTTCACAGTGATTTTTCAGACCGTGTTTCTATCATCTTATGGGGCTATTATTTCCACATTTTGGGTCAAATCTTGCTCAGCTCAGTTTATGTTCCCTGACAGAACTCAACAGGCATTAGAACTGAAGGAATGTAAACTAACAAAATGATGTTCTGGGTTTGTTTTTCTGAAATCATGAATCCGCATAATCTGCTGTTACTGTTATGTAAAATGTGCATAAAGTAGGCATTCAGGGGATGGATAGGTGATGGCTGTGTGCCACTGTATTGTAGTTTTGTGTCCTGTCTGCATTCACATGGGCCTTATATGGCTTCCCAGTAAGATTCAACATCCCACTCCAAGGTGAAGAGCATACTGATTAAATACAAATGAGCAAGATACACTATGTAAAACTTCTGATCAAAACATCTCATTCCCTACTTCCAAATATTATTAGTGTCTGAATTCCAAAACTGTCCTTGAAGTTCTGGTTTTGTGGGTGATTGGTGCAGGACTAGGATGAGATTCCTATTTCCCTCATGGTGATCTCTTGGGCATACATAAACCATGAGACAGAATCTGACCCTAAAACTATATAAAATGGTAGCTACAGAGTAGAAGACTAGTTACCAAAGAGAATTAAAAATGATGGGAACCTCAGCCCCATCCAACAGCACCAGACCCTCATCAAACAGCCAACCCCTTCCAAGTGCCACCTTCTCTGAGCAAACCTCAGGGATCTGGGAAAAACTCTGGTCAAGTGCACTAAATTTTTTTTCTCACCTATGTGACATGCACTTCTTTTTCCAGTAATTTCCTGGCTTTGGTGGTGCCATAGAGACTAAATTCAACATACATTGCAAATATATTGTGGTGGAATCTCACTCAGAGATTGTTCATGGACTGTACTTGTAGTCAACAGGTTCGGCCTATTCAGCAGTGAGGTTCCAAAGGCTTTGTAATTTTATACAGCAGGAGTCAGACTGAAAATTGACACTTAGGCAAAAGACAGACACCCAAGTCCAAAATTATCCAAGTCCTGAAAACTCTGAGAAATTGATGCCTGACTTTACAGATACTTCACTTCTTCCTCTGAAAGTCTCCTGAATGCTTAAAATTCTGCTTTAGAGTTTGCTGAGAATTTCTCATTTTGGATAGCATGGAGCAGTCTGGAGTCTAGCTCATATCTAACACATATTTCTAATTTTAAAAATTAATGATCTTTCAGGCATCCTTTAAAATTAATCATTATTAGAATAGGTTGAAAGACACATTTGTAGTGTTATGCTCCATGTAATTTATTACTGACACTAAATCTCCTTTTCACTACAGCCTACTGGCTTGAAAAGTCCATGAACATCAGGAGACAGGTTCTTCTTCCTCTGACTGGGGAGAGGTGAATCTATGGGGCAGTTGCTCCTTAAGAGCATCCAAAAGGCGAGTACAGGGCACCTGCAGGGACAGAGGGAAAGTACTGCCCTGTGCTCATGGCAAGGGATAGCAGAGGTCCTGTGGGGTAAAAGACAGCATAGACTTTGCTTCCTCACCTCAGTGTATTTTTAAATACAGTACTGTGAATGAGTTTTAAAGTGATTGCTTTATTCTGATTATTTTCTTAGTGATCTTCCTAATGCCACTATATTAATAATTCTGCTGCATTCTAGTAAAAAAAAAAATATTTAAAAGATCATAACAGAAACCCATAAATTGTGTGTCTTTGTTTTGACTTTGGTTTGTGTTTCTAGTGTGCCAGTGTTTGTCACATTTTTCTCTGTTGTCTCTATCAGTTATGAGACACTTTTCTTTTGCAAATGGTGTGTTTCTGTGATGAGTTGCAATAAGGAAATGCTAAAGGAATAGAGTAAACATGAGATTTAAAACATGATGTCATGAGGAAGAGCAATATGTGTGTGTATGTATTTATATACCCCTTTTTGACAAACCCTTATAGATGAACATTTATGCAGACATACTGATGCACATGTGTAATATAACTGTTAGGATTTGTCAAAAAATGGCAGGTTGTCTGTTTGTTTAAGTGTTTTTATTGGTTTTATTTTCATTATGTTCATATATTTGTTGTGAAATAGAGACAGATATTTTTAGAGATATGCAGTTGCTATTGGGTTTTCATGATGGGCTTTTTCAGTCTTGATGTTGTGGTGTGTAGTTTCCTCAAGGGAGTAGAATGATGTTGGTATTGTTTTATAAAAGGTATGTGGCATAAGCCCTAGATTTATTTGAGTGCTTATAAGAAAGTCATCCAGGGCAACCTCTCTCTTTCCCATGGTTATTGAAAAGTAATTTCATTGTGACTGTAATATGACTGGAGGGATGAGGGTTGAGTAGAATTTGCAAATCCAGCCTGAAATAAATGGGAAAGGAAAATATGTAATAATTAAAGACTTCCTCCTGTAAGGGATATCTTTCTCTTAATACCTCCTTCACCCGAATCTTCAAAGGATCCAGTCTAAAGCTGTTCATTCAGGTCCTCAGGATGATTTTAGCTATTTAAATATCCTGCAAAAGACAAAATTTCTAACAGCTTGACTTCACACTCCCTACTGTGCTAAAAAAAGCATTTGTTTCAGTAAATGCTCCTTTGAGGTGACTCGTGTGAGGACTACTCTCAAGAGTTGTAAATAAATATTGCCAAAGATTTAGAGCTTTACTGATTAGTAGCTGCTAATATTAACAGGCAGAGAGGCATTGAAAGAATGTAGTAATATAAAAAAAACAACTTTCCAAAAGCCAGTTAAATGTGAACTCTAGGATTTTGGATATAGGAGTTAAATTTGTTTTATTTTTCATTGCACTTTTATTGCAATGTTTCTTGTTTTCTGGAAAGGGAATTGTGAATGTTTTTACACTTTGATGTGAAATGTAAGAAGCAAAGCACATGTTCTTCATTCCTAATTACAGTACTTGTCACAGGATTTTCCTAGATATTTATCATTTAAGTTATTGGAATACCTATAGTGTTGAAGATGATTATGTGAATAAAATTAAGTTACCTTTACTATTTATGTTTAAACAAAGTTCAGTTGTGTTTATCTCTTTCTTACTTCTCTGGTACTGCTATAAGACAAATAAATTAATTTTGAAATCAAATGCCTATAGTTTCCCTGACTAGATTTGATTCTTCTTTGTTCATGTCTCCTCTGGATTTACTTTTTATTTGTATGATTCCATGAATTTACATGTGTTGCATTAAAAGACTCTATAGGTCTGGGGAAAAGAATCTGGGTAGCAGCAGAGTTAAAGAAAAGTGTGTCTTAGGAATCACTCCTTGGTACCTGCTTTTTTTCAATATCTTTTCCAATTTCTATCATAAACACACCTTGCCTCAGCTCATACTTGGGTCTATGGTGTAATATTTCTGTGGGAAATACAGTCCTCTTAAGTCCTTCCTGGTTTTGGCTTTGGACATGTTTTTAGGTGCTTCAGCAGCAATCAATTCCTGTAGTTTTGCAGGGCTATCTCTGTAGGTCCTTAAATTATTGATAAATCTTTGTGTTTCGCCCAAGGGTTTCACAGACAGTTTCACTCACGTGTGTCTGTTCAAAAATAAACACTGATAGGTACCACTCTCCCATGTAAAAGCTGTCCTGTTACCTTGGTCTCAGTAGGCAGACACTTGAACTCCATCAGTGACCAGAGAAGCCTTAAAGCTTGCTGTAGGTAATGCCTCAGCTGTTGGCCAGTGGCTTTGTGGGAGGCTGAATGCTGTCAGACCAGCATGTACAAGATCCCAAGTGGGAGGACACATCTGACATTTCCTACTGCTCTGCCTGTAGTCAGGGTGAAGGTGGCAGCATGTAAGTTAACAATGTTGAATCATACCCTAGAGTATCCCTCCCAATTTCCACTGGCTGCTTAGGAATTTCAGGGTCCCTCTAAACTTCAGCATGTAAAATTCCAGAGAAGCAGAACCTAAACTGGTCAAACTGGAATCCTTGTTATGTTTGCATATAGAAATGCACTTTAAAATTTTGATTAAATGTGATTTATAAACCTCAGATGATGCCATAGGTATTATATTTGTAATTCCTGGCACTATTCACTGTAAAGTTGTGACAGGTGATGTAAGCAGCATGCTTATTAATACTCTAATGCTTAATAATAGCTACTTTTAAATTAAAACAGTCAGTCTTTTTCTTCTACTTTTTCTTCTAATTTTTTTTTAATTTAAACACAATTTGTGTTAGTAGTAAGTAAATACAACAATGTCCAAGTTGTGAGAATAGTTTTATTTTGGCTTTATATTTAGGGCAGGAAAAGTCTCACTTGTCAATCTATATTGGAATGAGCAGCCTACACTCAAGTGTGATGGAGTCATGTACCAAACCCTGAAAAAAGTCTACACATAAGAAACTGTGAGTGAAAAGAGGTTTTTAAATTTCACTAAGGGCATGAGAGTTCTCAGACAGGTCTTGACAGAACACTTAGACACTTTGATGTTCAGTGAGAAAGAATATATGAAATTGTGGAGGTGGGTTATTAAAGTATCTTTTGTGTTTTTAAGGATTTTGTAGATGGCATTGCATAATTAAATACATTCATAAGAAGAGGGAGACCTTACTTAGGCAAATGTAGATCATTCTGTTAAAGGGATTTATAGTTAGCTACTGTTTTTTAAACCATCAAGACTGTTAGCAGGTTGTGTTCTGAGTCTCCATTTCCTCTGTCCGTATAAATCAAGGGTTATTTCAGTTGAGGCGAAGAAGCTACACCATCATGAGATTGACGAAAGATATAGAAGTGAATCCTGTGACCTTCCTGTCAATGAAAGAGGCTAAAATAAGTACATTAAAATTGGTGAAGAAACAATCCATTTATCATCAGATGTGGTTTTGCACAGTTTTGCTCTGTTTAACATTTTCAGAAGCAGAACGTGTATAATGAGGCTCTATCCATTCTTTTTAATTGTATTCTTTTCCCATTTGACAAGCACCGAGCATCTCTTTTTTTTAATTACATGTACCTTCTTTTTTAAAAATTTATTGTTAAACCATTTTTGCAGTTTGTCTTCCTCTCTTTGACATCCTTGCAGCAATTTTGTCTGGTGTCCCAGACAATGTCCCAGCCATGCACAGATTCCCTTTCAGCTACACTGTATAAGCATTGCTATTACCATACTATTTCAGTTTGTTCTATAATTCCTAATTCTTCTCCAGTAAAGACATGGGTATCTTAATCTACAAATAAGCCACTTGGCCTGGTAACCTGTCTTTGATAGTAACCAATGCCAACTGACAAGGCAAGTGGATTTAATATGCAATGAGTATATATGCAATATTCCCAGTATAATCCTCCCAATTTCAGCAATGGACTTAGTGAGCCAAAAGTGGTGTCACTGTGTTTAAGAAGTGTTTGTGGATTTCTCCTTCACAGATTTTTAAATCATTTCCAAACCTGTGTAATCCTTTGTAATTCATAGCTTCCCTCTCTGCAGTCAGTGTACATAGCTGAGCTCTCATGAGACACAATTTGCTTGAAACAAGAGCTTCTGTATTTCTCAAAGAGAAAATTGTCACGCTTTTCAGTGACTGCTCATCCTTGCTGGCATTCTGAGAGTTCCTGTGCACTTCCTTGGCCTAAGAACCATGCACTGAATCTTCCCATGTAAATTGGAATTTTAATAACACCAAAGCCTTTATCTCCATGACCGTAATACATTGCTATTATCCACTTATGCCAGATGAATGCTTATGACTTTAGAGTTTATCCTCTTTGCTCTCAAATTAGATTTTAGGAGGAAAATATTGAATGGACCAAATCCAGAGAATATTCCAGGACCAAATCATGTTTTTAATCTAAATGCATAGTTGATAATGTGTGCACATACTGTACATGCAGAACATCGGTGTCCCATTTGTTGATCTCACTAATGCTGGCATTACCCAATGTGTCCCAGTTCCCATAAATAAGTCATTCTGGTGTCAGAATCTCATCAATACCAGCTCCACTGCAGGTGCAACTCACAAGTTCAGGCTGAGTGGAGGTAAAACCACAAGGAGGTTGTCCCTTTTTCCTCTTGAGTCTGGCAGCTGGTATGTGTTGACACACCTGTGGCACAGAGGACATAAAGGGTAAAATTACAGCATCCTGGTATAAATCCCAGTCCCAGATTATGCCTGAGCTTGTATCCTTTGTAACAAAGCAGCACACTGAATGCAGCATCCCCAGTCTCTCAAGCACTGTCCTTAAAAAGCCCTTTTTACCAAGGCTTGGGAGAGGGATCTCTGGTGGATAGGTAGGGCTTGTTGCCTCAGCATCTCTGAGAGGAATTTCCCCAACAGTATTCAGAGGTTTAAGGTCCCATTTTCTCTTCTCTGACCCATTTTTCTGGCACAGAGTCAACTCAAGAGGATCTCCCTCACAGACAATTCTTTCTGTTGATCATTAAATCTATTAATTTTTCACCTTATTAGATATGCATAAATATATTGAGGACTAGAATGTTTCATTCACAGCATTAAATCAAAAGCAACTCAACTGAAGCCAGTAAGAAGGAATATCAGACTCATGTCAGAAAGAAAATCTGGTTATTTGTACATTTTAAACAGGAAAAAGTATCTACAAGATCTTATTACTCTTAACACTATGCATTAACCAGAGATCATGTTCTCTCTTTGCCCTTGTGACTGAACATGAGACAGGGTCAGTCACAAATCAGTCAGTCCTGCTTCCCATGAATAGCAGGGGAGCATTTGCCACCATTATTTCTGATTTCATGGGCCTTGGACACTGGGGCACATATTGTTTTGACTGAATATACAAAAAGAAACAAGTCTTACAGCTTCACACAGAAACATTTGACTTTGAAGGAAGGTAGTAAAAGGCGGGGGGGGGGAGCATTTAATGATATTTTGCGTGTCTCCTTAACAGACATAGAGACATAATCATAAAACTGTTTGAAACGTGATCCCGAAACCAAGCTGCCCTGTTCTGTGAATAAATCAACAATTTATGGAAACATGTTCAATTACTTCCTGGGGAAAAGAAAAGAATATTTAGTATTTTTTGCTTCATAAAGCAGCCCCTCATCCAGTAAAATTCAAACTATTTTAGGCACTGGCTGGAGACGTCAGTCAGTGTCATAGGAGTCATGGAGACTGTCAAGCTGATCAAGCTCAATCAGTATCATAGATTTACATATAAAACCACAAACTTGACATAAGTTTTGCCTTTTTTGGAGTTTTGTGGAGGTGTTCTTCCCATCTTCATTTAAATTAAATGCAAGGAATTTAAATACAGTATTTAAACAGAAGTACCTGCTGTCATCTATCATCAGCAAAAAGGATGTCAAATTGTTCACTTTAAACAAAATAAAACAAACTAAAAAATAAAATAATTTCATTCCAGCTGGTCTCTACACTGTTAGCTGTTTAACACTGGCAGTTTACACAGCAATAGAATGCATGGTTGTGTTTCCCAGGGCAATTTATACCAGCAGCTCAAGGAACAGTTACTGCATGGCTTGTCCTCACACTCACACAGCACTTTCCTCTGCCACTCATGCTGGCTATGAATCTTCAGTCGTTTCCCAGATGAAATTTGGTTTTCTTCCCCAGTGTTGTTCCATGTTTAAACTATAAAGAGACAACCAAAACCACAGAGGGTCCCTGCAGATGCAGGAAGGTTCATGGCTATGAGTGTGCTGTGGAGGGGCTATGGGCACACAGTAGGCGAATACCAGAGGAAAGAGGGTGTTATCAACTCCTGACACCTCCTGGAATCTATCTAAAGACTTCCTGTAGGATTTTCTGGGTCTGTAAGTGTGTAATGCACCAAACAAAATGAACCTTGCCCTGTTTTTTTTTCTTCTCTGTTGAAACTATCACTCTTTGTTCATCAGAATTACCTGTGAAATTTAAAAAGTAGTGGGAAGCTCTCATGCCTCACCCCTGCTTTGTGGGCCTGTGACTGGTCAACTGATTGTGGGAAGTAACAATTAGGAGGACAATGGATGAAGGAGGAAACTGGAGACATCAGCTAACAGCTGTGAATCACAACTTACACAGCTTTCTTTTCCCTAATTAATTGAAGGAGTAGGCACAATGCACACTGACTTGGAAATGTGGTCCAAAGATAACGTTGGTGCATGTAAATTCTTTTCCACTGCCCTTACTTACCTATGAGGTTTGATCTTAGTCATGAGTAGATGTTGTGAATTGTTACAAGGGATAGTTTGGGGGTTTTTGGCAGGGAGGGAGAAGGAGAAGAGAATAATATTAAAGGGCAGTCCCATCACATGGAGGAGGCAGAAGTCTGGTGAAGTTAACAAAACATGGACTTCAGATAGGTAGCAGAAAGTCACTGTATGACACACAAACATGTGTAAACTTACAAGTAGCAATTATGATTTAACATCCTGTAATCAGTACTACATTTCTGCATGAAAGAAAAAGAAATGGATATTATGAAACTGTTTCATTAAATTATTTATTGCAACGTATGAGCAGAATTCTGTGGCATTTTCTCAAGGAAGCAATCCATAAATGTGTTCAACATGCTCAAGGGCAAATATTTCCTAGATAAGTTGTATTGTACTTCTCTGGAACAGTAATGAGGATGGTTAACATTATGGCTTTTGAAATGGCAGTCGCAAAAAACACGTATCTGCAATTTACATGCTTTAGTGATTATAGTCATCTATTTGCCCGTTTCACTGTGTTGCTAGAATTGCCCTACAACTGGCATAAAAAGAATAACACTGAAGGTTATTCAGTAGTCAGAGTAAGTCAATGAGCATTTATACAGTTAGATATTTCTTTCTAGGAAAATACAACATCATTTAAAAATAACTATATCTAGCCTTCTCTCTCCATCAAATTTATGGGCATATAAGTAATCTCAATTACTTTATCTATAATTATGCCAATGATAGAGCACAGTGAAATGGTATTTTAGAATATTTTATTCATTATAATCTATCTTGCATCAGCAGTACAAAGTTACAGAAAACATGTAAATTCATGACCACACTGAAACTAAAGTTTAACTCTCTATGACATCCTCGTTATCTAAAAAGGTTCTTTCTAAAGGGCATCATGAAAGAGGATTTCTTTGGGGGAGAGTTTCATTAATTTTAAAAGAGGAAGAATGGCTGTGAGAAGGGAAGGAAGGAAGGAAGGATTGGAAGTCCTCTGTTTGCTTTGCTTGTGTCCTTAATATGCTACAGTGTTAAGGATATTTATATTCTGTTTAACCAGTATTTATCATTTGAGGTCCAAGATAAAAACTAAGTAAATTATTAAATGGTAATTAAAACAGTGATTATCTTGTTGGAGGGGGGCATGTCATCAACACTTCAAGGTCCTGTTAAGCTTCTGGTTTTAATACTGTAATTTCATTGCTATTTTGCAGATTTGGTGTACGGATACTATAGACAACAGCGGAAATTGATTGAAGAGATTGATTGGTCATATACAGGTAGGCAAAACTGTCTATTGAATAACTTACTTCACTTTGAAATTTTCATGTTTATTGTTACAGTTTTAAGAGCCTCATGTGACTGTATACCACTTACCATATGCCCAAACAATTGCTAAAGTATGGGAAATGGAATCTTAAAGATATGTGAACTTTACAATAGGAGAGTATTTTCATCTATTTAGAGTAGTATTTTAATCTACTTAGTAATAGATTGTATCTATTACTTTTGAAAAGAGAAAGCCCTCATCCTTAAAACCTCAACCTGAGACCTGACTTATTTGAAGGCTGGGCCAGTAAATTGTTTGGCACTCATTTATCATCTGAACATTACTGTTCTAGCAAACTTGAAAAGCAGACAGAGAGGCTGAAACAAGGCACTGCACATTGTGTGGGAAAGAACCTATCCATATACTGCATATGAACTTCTACCCTGTGCTTCTGAGCACTTGAGCACCCTTTCCAAGTCCTACCCTGACTCTCCTAGAGTCTCCAAAGGGTCACTTTGTGTCTCTCATTTGCGTCAGTAAGAACAATATACCCTGAAATTCTGCATGACTGTTGCCTCATTAAAGAAGGACAATGGTAAATTCACAATTACTGTTTCACATTCTTATATATGTCAAGTACTTTCAGTAATATTGAAAAGGTAATTTTGTCCTAGGTTGTCTTTTGCCCAACATGTGGGAACTGAGTTCTTATGGATGTGTGTAGACACATTTTAAATTGCTCAACTTAAATGTTAAGTTTCAAAAGCACCAAACTATGAAAAATAAGGACTGTCAAGTTTCAGTCTTTCATAAACTGGATTCCAATATATGTTCCTGTAGTTAAGGAAAATTATACTATTCTTTTTAGTTCTCTCACTCTCTTTCTCATTTTCAAGACAGTTTTTATCTTCTAGTGTAAAACATATCTAACAAGTTTTTAGCCAAGAGAAAATTGAAACAGGCTAGTCATAGACCCTTCAAAATGAGATTTCTAATGAAAACTCCCACTTACACAGATTGTAGTGCAAAATTCAAGCATAAGATCAATCAATAGAGTATTTCATTTTCAAAATTGATGCATTTTTAAATATTGTAGTTAGAGGACTGCAGGCATAAACCTCCTGGATTCCTGGTGACCAGAGGGCAATCTTTAAAGGTAGCAAATGGGGTTTGTTTAGCAAATCAGAGGATAGCTCTTCCCTAGGTTGCACAGAGCACCCATGCACTGTGCAGCTGCTGCAGCATCCACAGGTCACCCTTGATGGATATATTGTATGGAAAAATAGCACAAACTTGGCATGTCAGATGGTCCATACCTGTTGTTTCTCTCCCTTAACATGTGAGGTACCTGTGTGTAGTCATCTCAATTCACATGCTTTGCTCTGGTGACTCCACTGCTGGCAAAGCCTTTCTTCCCATTCAGACCCACACAGGAGCCCTGCCCAGCCCTCTGCTGCTCCTGCAGCCTCTGCCCAAGGTGCATCCTGCCCTGCTCCTGCTGCCTCACCAGGCCCTCTGCTGCACAAGCTCTGTGTGCCCTCAGCATTCTTAACACAGCTCACTCCATTCCTGGTCCAAAGCTTTTGGGGAAGGCTGCATGTAAATCAGGCACTCGGAGCTCAGGGTTGGCAACTGTGTGGCAAGCTGAGTGTTATGGGTTGCTCTGCTGAAATACCAGGTAATTGGTTCATGGCATAAGGCAGAATACACAAACTCAGCTCTCACTAACAAAAAGTCTTCCTGAATGTGAATAAAAATTACAGATTTTAACATTGTGTTTTTGCAGGCATTGAAGTCTAGAGACTGAAGCATACAGGTTCTGATCTCTTTCATTTATAATAACTGAAATTATTTTATTCCTGAGGCAGGCAGTGTCAGGTACTGTATGCATAACCCCTGTACCTAGTGCAGGCTTGTGGTTGTGAGGCACAGACCAACGTGCACATTTCTGAATGCATGAACCACACTTGGCTGGTACATTTTTCTTCAGACACCAGTTATATTCTTCTGTCTTACAACCTGCTCACTGAAAGACCCAAAGTGAAAAATTTCATTGAAAGTGAAAAATTAGACTCAATGTGCCAATGAAGTGTGTTGAATGAGCCTGGGGATCCTGCAGCCATAGAGTATAATCCACCACGAGTAGAGAAATCCAACTGGCTTGGTAAATTAACCTGAGTTTGAACAAATGTGATTCTCTATATCAAATGAGAAATTTCAGATACGTTAGCCACAGTGGGTCAATACACTCCTTTGCTGGGATGGTGCTGTGAGATCAAAGTAAAATGGAACTAGAGTCTTACCTGTTAAAATCATCCAATTTCTGAGGTTGAAGTTTCATAATAAAGCAATTTCACACACTGGAAATTAATGTGAGTCATCATCAGATTTTGACTCTTGGGTGAACGTATAATGAAATCATTAATGCTACTGGAAATATTTTGTAATACTTTTAAGGGCTATGTTTTAAGCCATGGACAAATCCTGCATTTGCAAGCATTAATTTAATTTTTTGTGTCCTGACTTTGCATGTATTTGCATAAACAAATGTTACAGAACAGGAAGGTGCAAGTTCTTGTTACAGATCCATCCATTTTTTTCTGGAATAAGGGGATCCTGAAACTAGCCTCTTTGTAAAAATTACTTTATTTTAAGAACCTTTCATTGTATTTTTCATTAGAGCAGTCATAAAAATTTTTTTAAAATATCATGAATATTTCAAAGGATGTCATATGACAAAAAGTGAATCCAGCCATTTTTTGTCTTAGAAAAACCTGGTGTTCTGTGAAAATTTGATTTCCTTAAATCAGTTACATGCTAATTGATAAGCAAAGATCATTTAGACAGTACTTAACTGTACCACTAAGTTTGGTCATTCACATATTATTTCAAAGCATAAAGCAAGAAATATGAGCTTCAGTTACTTTCTGTCATAGAAGTGAAAGTTTGACTTTTTTTGATGTTTTGCTTATCGGCATCAGTTTTGGCAGAAGGAATGATAAAATGCTATTTTCTGGTTCTGATGTTTGTTTGGGTTTTTTTAACATGGTTGTTTGATAGTAGTCTATGAAAGGTCCAAGTCTAAAAGTTCATATGTAAAACTGGCAAGTGATACCACAAATTAAGATTTTTTTTTCCCCCAGTGAAACGTTTTTCTGTTATGTTTCACTCTTGGGATTTTGGTTCTTGTGCACAACGAACAAGTTAAGTGCTTTAAGTGAAAAAAAACAGCTGAGATTTGTTGAAAGCAAGAGATTTTATAGCATCTTCCAGGAATTGCCAAAGCCAAGGGTTTTAAACATTTTTAAAAATTGAATGTACTATGTAAATGAATACCATAGTCAGATTGGTGCTCTTTGTCTCACCATGTAGGAATGTTATGTTCAGCCTGTGCTGCCATTTATTATGTGATATGCTGTTACACAATTGCCTTGTAAATATTGGCAACTCTCATCTTGAGGAAAGGGTAATTTTGGTATAAACTGATTGGTCTCCAGGTATTCAAAGAACCTTTTTATTATCTTCAAGCAGCATGTTAATAATATTTCCTTTTTCTCTGGGGAGAAGCATCATGAATCACAGAATCACTGTATAATTTAGGTTTTCAGGGGCTCTTGGAGATCTTGTGTTTCCAGCCCCAGTTCAAAGAGGAACAAGCTTTAAAGCTGAAACAGGGAAAGTAATGGAAATCTCCAAAAAAAGGAGATGCTGCAGTTTGGTCAATGTGTTCCATTGTTATTTTGAAAACATTTTTCTTTACTTAGCTGTGATATGTCTTATTGCAAGTTGTGGCCATTGCCTCTCACCCTTTCCTTGAGCACTGCTCTGTAGGTTGCCTTTACAGAGCAGGAGACCTCAGCCAAGTTCCCTCTCTCAGCTTAAGCTTCAGCCAACTCAGGTGCCTCAGCCTTTCCTTGGACATGATGTACTCCAGCCCCCAGAGCTTCTCAGCAGCCCTTGGTTTGTAAATATCCATCTCATATTGAGTTCAGGAGGAAATCATAACTGGACTCTGCATTCTCGGTGTTACCTCACTGGTGTTAGATAGAGGGAAAAAGTCACTTCCCTCATCCTGCTGGCTGCACTCTTGCTAAGGTAGCCCAGGACAGGGCTTGTCTTCCTGACTGCGAAGGCACACTGCTGACACACACACACAACTCATTGTCCATCAGGATAATTAACTGTGATATTTCCAGATAATTTTTTCTATCTGGTGTTTCTCAGTAATAATGTATAATGATATTCTCTTCTGGTGCTTGCACCAATATTTCCTTCAGTAACAATACCTATATGTAGTGATTTCTTTGTTTCATTCCCCTGTTGAACTAATTGAAATAATCTTGTTAAACCTGAAACTGTTACCTTTTTGTGTCTGATTCAACAGCCTCCTGGGGATATTCCCCTAGTTTATCATTCCCATTAATAATGCTACACAGACAAAACCTCAGTTGTTTTTTGAAAGGCTGGGTTTGCCACTCTAAGCGCTGTAAATTTGCAGTGATTGCTTTAAATCTTCATGCCTTTAGTTTGGCTCAGAAATTAAAATGGTCTTTGTTTTCAGTTGTACTGAGAAAATGCAATTTTCTTTCTTGCCCAAACAAGATCTAATATTTTAATTTCAAATGTTCTGCCATATTTAAATACTGAAGAGATTCTATTACAAAGTCACTGCTCCTGAAGCTTATGGAAAAGTATGTTGTTGCTTATATCCATAACAACATATGTGTGTATTTTGGTTTTCACTCAGCCTAAAAAGTGAGGAAGAATCCGCATTATCTCAGCTGTGGCTCAACAGAATAATTTTAACATTGGTAGCTAATTCTGCTTATTCTGTAAAATGTCTGCTGCTTCTGCAACACCCCCCAGTTTGGTCCAGGTAAAGTGAAAAATTTGTGGGTTTCCCCTCATCCTCACCCTGTCTCCATGCTCAGCAGCCATCTGCTGGGAGCATGGACAAGGTCAGGCATGCAGGTGCTGCTCCCTGCCCTGCAGCTACAGTGAAGGCGAGGCTGCGCTGGTGAGTTTGTGAGCGTGGGCATGGTGCATGCTCCTGTGAGACTGCTCCAGGAGCAGGGCAAAGGCAGTCTGGAGGGAAGGGCAGGGGTCTGCCTCCTGGCCATCGCCTCCCAGGGTGCAGCATGATAGATGAGCTATTTTGTGAGCCAAATCCTGACAGTTTGCCTGTGTGGGAGAGTGGGAAGCACCAGCAGGAGCCTGCTGGAGGTGGGATCGGGGAGCTGCCTGCTGAACCGACTGCTTTGATGGACAGTAATACCAGACCAGACTGAAACAACTCCAAGAGAGCCCTGGCCAAGAGTTGATGAAACCTGCTGCTTTCAGTGGCTTGATAGAACTGTGTTCTGGGGAGATGATGCATACCAAATTAAATTCAGTTTTTTTCCTTGCTAATTAACCGCCATGGTAGTATCAGCATAACTTATTGAGAAGATCCAGTCTTTTTATGACCTCCTGCAAAACACATTGTTTTGTGCTTTGCATATAGCCAGGTATAATCATGACTGATGTGCTGTGGTAATAAAGAAAAGCCTATGCTCTTGGGCTGTGTGGATTCCTTCAATAAAAGTTGCAGCATAAGAAATGAAAATAACATTCTTTTATTTGTTCATAACAGTAGTTCTGCAGAGGGTCTTTTCTTTTTTAGTAGACCTTATGCTTCAGATGTATGTCATACCTTTTCTTGCATGATAGCTCATTACATGTATTTATAACCCCCAGATCACAGAGTCACTCGTGCTTCCAGTATTTTGTCACTAGATTCACAGGATTGCTAATTAAAAAGCCTATTACACTGTTATTGTTTTTGGAAAGCTGATGACTCTGCAGCAGAAATGACATAGTTAAGCATCTGTTTGCACCAAAGAGACAAGGTGTCCTCAAGTAAAAAGCCCCATGCTGGCATTTCTGGCCATCAAGAAATTCCTTTAAAAATATCTCAGTGTACTGAATCAATAGCACAAAGCATGTTTTTCAACACAAAGATGTCTATTCAGTGTATTTGTGGATTTTGAGTTCATATAAAATGGTGTGGTTCAGAATTTTGTTTACAAGAAGCTTTCTTTTCAATGAAGAAAGCTGATCTTTGAGCAGTAGAAAGCTTTTAGCAGCAAAGAGGAATTTATTTCACTTTCATTCAGTTATATTTCCAGGATAAAATGAGTGGAAAACTTTTCAAGGGATTTTGGGGGATGAAGTGAAAGAATTGGACCCCAATTTCAGGGAATTTTCAAAGTTGGATGCTTGTAGGACAGGTGAGGAGAATTTCATGTTAGTATTCACATTTGCCTCATCACTGTTAAATTACAGCATTTTTTATTTCAATTAATATTGAAGAGATCAGTTTGCCAAAGTTTCCTGGTAAGAAACTCAGATAAGACTGTTCCTTCCTCGATCCCAGTCCTTTAATGGTATAAACAAAGGTAACCAATGGGTCATTTTCAGTGCAAAGCAGCTTTTAATGAGCATCATCTAGATTTTAGCAATGCAAGGTTGGTTTCTGAAGTACGAAAGTCCAAGTGTGAGGTATTTGCATAGTGTGGCACTTTTGTTATGCCAAGGTCTGTCCAGGGATCAGAAAGATGTAGAAACTTCCCATTAAGTAAATGCATTTGGAAATGAAAAGCTTCTTCAGGAGTGCTGTCTTTGGGAATATACCAAAGTAAAATGGAAAAAGCAAATTTTGAATATCTCACAGTAGACTGCAGCCTCTGGTTAAGCCTCTTTGCCCTTCAAAATGATTGTAGAAGTATCCTTATGCACATACTACTGAATTATTTCTCATTTACAAGTGCATTCAATCTATGCTGCTGTAGGAAGGTTATGTTCTTGGGGACTACTTGCTTACCAAATGCACAGATGATTACATAGAGATCATCACCTCCATATCAAGATGATCTGTGGATTTGTGAAGTTTAGAGCCAGCAAATAATTCTCACATTGCTTACATTTACAGAAGGCCTTGTTTAATTATCTGCTACATGCAGTTTGTTTAGAACTTCCTTACTGACATTTTTACTCAAAGGCTATTCTGCTGTATTTATAACAGGTTGGGTTTTTTTCCTGATGAATCCAAACCCCACTCATTTCAGTATGCACAGCCTGATAATACCAAATAAATAATTCTGTGCAATTTACTGACAAATTTGTAGCCATTCCTGACCTTGGTCTATCTCATTAATTCAACAGATATCGAACCCTTCTAGAAAGATTTTCCATGTAATGTTCTTTAACCCATAAGCATTAAAGCAGTCTCCCAAAGGGCATGGTTAGACAAGTCTGTGAGAGAAGGAAGATGAAGGGGACAAGGAAGGATCCTGGGCAGAAGGGGACAGTGCATTTTGGCTTCTCTCTAGACACCACAAAGGCCTCCTGTAGGCTCAGGTGTCCCTGAGCCCTGGAACGGGCTCCTCAGGGCAGTGGTCACAGCACCAAGCCCGTCTGGATTCAAGAAGCATCTGAACACTCTCAGGCACATTGTGTGATTCTTGAGGTGTCCTGCTCAGTGCAAGGAGTGGGTCTCAATGATCCTGATGGGTCCCTTCCAGCTCAGCATATTCTGTGGTTCTGTGAAACCATGGCCTCCACAAGCTCAGGGAGTGATGTGAGCTTGTTGCAAGTGTGCTCAATGTAGTTGAGGGAAGCATAGGAGGGGCAGAACATGCTATTTCAGTTTCTAAGTTTTGAATGCTAAATTACTGCAAATTACTGTAAAGAGATGAACTTAACTCCAATTTTTGTGCTGTACTGTGGAATTTCATATTCAAATGTTAAAACTCTTTTTCCCACCAAAAAAAAAAAAAAAAATCCAAAACTTTTCAATTTGGGAAACTAGGGAAACCTATCAGCGTTTCTGTCTTGGAATATTCAGCATTTGCCACTAGATTTATTAGTTGAACTGTTCCCTCAGTCATTCAATTGCCAGAATCACAGAATTTCAGTTCTGAACATCTCTTCCAGCTGTGAAAAATGCCAAGTCCTTTTTGTGAGAAGCTGGGTCTCTCTGCATACATATTTAGCTATGCTTCAACAGCTGTGCTTGCAACAAACTCCATAAACAAGCTATGGTGGCCCTTTTCTGCTCTCTTCCAAGAGCTTTCTTTATAAGAGAGTGAATTGTGGCTTGATCTGATATTGCCTGGCTTTGATCCTGTTTTAGGAGCCATAGAAACAATTGACTGTCTTCTTTCATCCTTAATCATAGATGCTGCATTTGAAACCTAAGCTGTTTTCCCTCTGTCAGTGGCTCCTCTGTCAGTGCACTTTATCTGATGAAAACTGTGTTAACAAGAGATGTTTTCAAAGGGTAGTTAAGAAAATTAAGATATTAAAAATGTAAAAGCAAAGAAAGGGATAATGTGTTGACTGCTAGGAAAAATCATTTACATGTAAGGACTTGGAAATTTGTTTCCCAACTTCTGGTATTTCCCTAGCTGTGCAAGGAGTCAATTCAGGGCTTGGGTGCTTGGCTGTAGACTGATTATAATTGTTTTTACTGGGTTAGTGGCATAAACAAGCCCACAACAACAAATACACAATTTTGTATTACCCTGCATGAGTAACTGAAAAGCTGAAAAAAATATTGTTGCTGGAGTGTTTAGGAATACTGGGTCAATGAGTCATAAATTATTTTCTCCTCTTCCAGAGCAGAGTGGATTTTCTGCCTGCTTGTACAGGCTTTGACTACTTTGCATGTACACAACACAGTAGGATCAATCTCTGTTATATTTTTTCCTGTTGTTTTTCAGGAAAGCAGATATTTATGGCCAGAGTTCTAGTCAGTGAAAAATCACAAGCTAAGAGGTTTTTTATTAATATTATTCAAATGAAATTTTTTGAAAGCTAGCTGTACAGTAGGGCTGTGGTGTGTGTGAACAGAGGAACACTAGCACATTACCAGTTTAATCCATATTTCACTTGCTTTCTGAGTATCCAAAACAGATGGAAGATGACCAGGCAATAGATAATGTGTAATAGACATTCTTAAGGAGTGGGAACATACTTTAAAAAAGGCAAGTATTCATTTTTTTTTTCAGTTTTAAGTACCCACTTCAAAGAGATTCAGTACATTATCATGGCTAGTCTTTATCAGCACATTTAGCCACCAAGATGAGATCTGTGCACCTGCCAGTCCTAATGTGATGTGTATCTGATCAAAATGAGAGCAGTACTTGTTCTCCTCTGTGTGAAAGCTACTGATGATAATCTGTTGCAGTGGCTTGATCACACATCTGAAGTTCCCTTTGAAATCATTTGTTTTTTTCTTAGAGAAGCTGTGGAGCATGTGCTAAAAAGAGCTTTTCTGGATGACTTCCTGTGTCTCCTCACTTCATCCCATTCTCAAAAAAAAATCTTCCTATCCTTTCCATTTGACACTTTTTATCATATTGCTTTATTTCTTCTCTTAGAGTGCAGCCACGACTTGTTTCCCTTATGCATAATAAAATTCTTCTTTTTCCCACTATCAAAGAATTGTGTAGGGGTTTGTTGCCTACTTCTCCCTGATATTCTTAATGGCTCCATGAAGTAACTGCCAGTTTGCCACTTTATCTCCTGTGTTTCTGGAAAAGCTTTCCTCCCAGGTAACTAATGGAGAAAGAGCTGGCTGAGGGTTTCCATGACTATCTTGCAGTGTCTCCCAGCTGCCTTTTCCTAAATGTCAGAGCCAGTCTCCAGCATGGTTACCATGGTGCATTCAGCTGGCACGCCTGCAAGGGCTCAGCAGAGCCTGCACACCCACTGCACCTTCCGGAGGAGCATGCCAGGAGGGAAGGCTCTTACCTGCTGTGGCACTGTTAGATAGAACATATCAAAAGGTACTTCTTGGTGCATATTCTGTGTGAGATTTGCCCCAATTTAGTAGCATAAAACCCATTCAGTCAATTAGGGATATTCTCTTTGTCCCTCCATTTGTAAGGGTAGTGGTACATCTATAGATGTGTTACAAGGCCCATACATAAACCTGCTGCTGAGCTTGCCAGCTCAACTGGTCACAAATATAAGTGCTGATGGAGAACAGTGAGAGTTATACTGTGCTGTATTCATTAACTACCTTCTATAAAAAGATTTTAAGGTGTTTCCTCTTTCTGTATAATTTATCATTCAATCTGAAGTACTGTTATTAGCAAAAGAAACTTTTCATCAATATGGTTTCCTGATGTGAAAGTCAATACAAATAAAGCACATTCTGCATTCATCCACTGGAAAACATGATTTTTTAAACCTCAGGTTTATACCTTGCAATCTGTAGATAGACTTTTAGCTGAAATAACAAAATCCTTTTAAAAATGCCAACAGATTTAAAGTTTAATTTGAAATTCCATGCAACTGAGTAATATTGTTGTTTCTAAAATACATCATTGACTAGATTTCAAACATAAATATGAATAAATGCCTTTGTTCTAAATAATAAGCTACTAGTAAGTTTTATTCCAGCCAGCCACTTATTTCAGGTTAAGTTGGTCATATTCTTTTAAACAAATAGTTAGGTAGACTGTAAACACATTGCAGCAGATTCAGTGATCATACAAAGAAGAGCTCTGAACTACAGAGTACTTTGATCTGTCTTCTTGATAAATGTTTTATAGAAACAAAATATTCTTCTCCCAGTTGCTCAGCTTTATGCTCAGCAAATGAAGTGGGATTTTCCAGTGTGATTAGCTCCTTTAATGGAATGTTCAGGTTTTTGTTATTGGTACCATATATGAGCTCCCCAACTCCAACAGCGTTGCTACAGGCAATCATGCCATCTGACTCTTCCATAAAATTAATTGAAATCTGTTTTTAAAATAGGTGTAGTATTTTGCTTCATAGTTTCACCAAAGGACTATCTCAGAAACTGATTATTGACTTTTCATCTAATCATAGAACCATTTAGATTGGAAAAGACCCTTAAAATCATTGAGACCAGCTGCTAACCTAACACTGCCAAAGCTCCTGCTAAACCATGTCCCTAAGCAACACATCTTCTAAATGCACCCAGGGATGGTAACAACCACTTCCCTGGATAGCCTTTCCCAGTACCTGAAGTTTTTTCTAGTACCCAATCTGAGCCTCCCCTGATGCAACTTGTGGCCATCTTGTCCTGTCACTTGTTACCTCGGAGAAGAAACTGACCCCCACCTGGCTGCAGCCTCCTTTCAGGGACTTGTAGAGTGGTAATTTCTACCTTCAGCCTCCTTTGCTCCAGAATAAACAAGCCCAACTCCCTCAACCACTTCTCATCTGACTTGTGGTCCAGACCCTTCAGCAGCTTTGTCATCTTTCTCTGGACATGCTCCAGCACCTCAATGTCTTTCTTGTAGTGAGGGGCCCAAAACTGGACAGAGGATTCAAGGTACAGCCTCTCCAGTGTCCAGCACAAGTGGCCACTCCCTCCCCTGGTCCTGGCTACACTATTTCTGATATAGGCCAGGATGCCATTGCCTTTCTTGGCCACCTGGGCACACGCTGGATTATGTTCAGATGGCAGTCAACCAGCACCCCTGGGTCCTTTTCCACTGGGCCACTTTCCAGCCACTCTTCTCCCAGCCTGGAACATTGTATGGGGTTGTTGTGACCCAAGGGCAGGACCTGACACTTGGCCTTGTTGAACCTCATCCAGCTGCCCTCGGCCCATTGCTCCAGCCTGCCCACATCCCTCTGCAGAATCTTCCTGCCCCTCAGCAGATCAACAGTCTGGCCCAGCTTGGTGTCATCTGCAAACTGACTGAGGGTGCACTTGATCCCTTCATTCAGATGATCAATTAAGATATTAAACAGAACTGAACCCTAGGGAACCCTACTTGTGACTGGCTGCCAACTGGGTTTTACTCCTTTCACCACCACTCTTTGTACTTGGCCATCCAGCCAAACTGATTTGGATTTCCAAGCTAGCTGTATTAGTGGGCCACTGAGATTATCTGATTCTTCTGGTAGAATTTATTGGTTGGTTTGTTTGTTTGTTCTTTAGGGAGTTTCTTTCTATTGGAAAAATTTACCTGCATTGATATCCCTTTTCTTTAAGTTCAAGTTAAATTGCGAAAATCTGGTCTCTTGTCCCCCTTTGATCATTGCACAAGCTTTTTCTGCTCACTCATGTTTCAGCTAAAATTATTTTGTCTTCAGCAGGGTGACTAGCATCCTCATGCACTTATCCTAGATGAACTGTCCCCAGGGCTTTTTGCAGAGACATTAATACTTCATTATCTTTACTAGGAGTTCCATGGTTAGAGCTTCAGTACACACTTCCCTTTCAGTCATACTGTTTACAGCCTCCTGAGACTGTCAGACATGGTGTGATTCTCCTCCTCCCCCATGCTTTTCCTATGTACACATTCTTATTAGTAACAAACACTCACACTACTAGTCTAAATGTATCATTTTGCAAATTGCATTGTTGAATTTCATGCCGTATTTAATGCTGTTTTCCCCATATGTCATGGCGTGTTTTTGCATGTCATGTCATCTGTAGGTGAAATTAGCAGAACTGAGAATCTCCAGAGCTTCCTGCACACACTCACCTTAGTGCTTCCTGTTTAGTGCTGCTTACTGTTTTCCTTCTTTTCTCATAGGGAAAGTACTGAGTTATTAGTACTGGGTGGTAACAGTTACAAGACACTATGGTAACAATTTGGTGTATTTACTCATCTATTCAGCACAATTAAAGAATTACAGATTTTCTGGTTTTTCAGGCACTTTTAGTTTTTTCCTTCCTTCCTTCCTTCCTTCCTTTCCTTTCTTTATTTCCTTTCTTTCTTCCATGATATCTCCATTTGGAAATCACCTAGTGTTCTCAATCAAATTCTACAGGAAAGTTCAGCCTCACTCTAGCTCCACTGCTTTTAATGATCATGAGTCAATATAACGAAGTTGGCTTATAAAATGTTCTATATCCTAGGTGAAATATTGCTTATGTTTTAAGTTTATTTCCTGTTCAAGCATCATTAGTTGCAATGATTTATACTCTAAAAATATATATCCAGTTAGTAGTTTTTATCAGCCGCAGAAAAATCTCTTTGATAAATTCCTGTGTAAATAATGTTTAAATTGTTGCTATGTAGGTACACAATTTTACAACTGCTACTAATTACTTATATTATAATTTCAAACTTTAGTCTTACAACCTGAACTAAAGCTAACTGAAATCAGTGAAAAAGATATCCCTTAACTTAAAATTAAACTTCAAATCAGTCCACCTTATAGTTATGACCAATTTATATCAGATTAACATTGGAGTATGTTTCTGAACAAAATTTATATGTATGGATCTTAGAAGTGATGGAGCAGGTAGGAAAAATACTGAGAAATGGAGAGCAAATATTTATTCTACTTTCAATGTGTAAAAATTATTGAATTACTTTAAAAATCATCACAGCAAAGCTAGGAGTATTTGGCAATAAGATGAGGAATTTCTCCATAATACCAGATGGCAATTAGCTGTTGCCATGCAGATTCATCATTATTTTACATTCTAAGAGAAATTACAAGCATATTAGCTTTATTCTGCAAAGTTGATTATTAGTGAAAATTAATGTTGATGTTTACTTGTCATTCAACTTCATATTTAATACTTCTCTAAGATGAATGGCTAAGTTTATACTTTTCAGAGCTATTCTTTGAGTCTGTGGTAGTACCAGACTCAAATTAATACAAGCAAATAGTTTTTTCTACATAAATAAGAATGATGGAGATTTTTACAAAATTAATGGTAATGTGAGAATAGAAAGTAGTTTTATGAAGTCTTTCAAAATGTATGAAAGGAATATCCCTAAATATGCTACTAGATGTGATATTCTTCACTATTTTCACTAGTATCTCAGATAACAGAAGGGAGGGCATTTGCAAATTCATGGAAGACACCATGCTGGAAGTTGCAAGAATTCTGGGTGACATTGTAAGAATTCAAAATGAACCTGAGAAATGTTCTGAAATTAATCACATAGAATTTATAAATAAAATGGTAACTAGCAAGCACAAATTACTCCCACCAGGAAAGAAAATCAACATGTAGATGTAAAATGGGTACTGGTTGGTTAGGTGGCTGTATGACAGTTAGCCATAATTGCATCTGAATTAACAATATGTTGTCATTGCAGAAAAGGCAGTCCCATTTTGAGGTGAATTAACAGGAATGATGTGTAAGGCATGGGAGGCAATTATTCTGCTCTACTTGTCACTAGGAAGATCTCAGCTGTACTTTGTATTTATCCTTGGGCTGCACACTTCTAGAAAAGACAGTGACAAATTGAGAGAAGGTGCAGAGAAGAACCAGAAAGAATGATTGGTGTCTAAGAAAGCCCGAAGTCCTTGGAAAATAACTGAAGGAAATACAATAGCGTCAAAAAGAGGGTTAGGATATTTTTCAAATATTTAAAAGTTGTCAGTTGCTCCCAATTCCACTGAAGTGACAAGGTTGAATCAGTTTAATCTATAGATGAAAAGGCTGAGGTGCAATAATAGGAAAATCTAACTGTGAGAATAGCTGTGTTCAGGTTGCTTACGAAGGTCGTGGAACCCCTCTTACTGAAGTTCTTTCAAAAAAATGGGAAAGACAAGCATTAGTGAGAGATTATTAAATCTGATTATATTTGATCCTGTAATGAAGGAAAGGACTCAGATGACCTTTCAGTCTTGCACATCTGTGATACTTTGGGGCAATGTAAGACCCAATTTAATCATCTTTTAAACAGCACCTCATGTATATGTTGTTTCTTAGACAAAGAAAGTACTACCAACCATTCCTGAAATTAACCAGATTTTCAATCCTTCACTACTTTGTTAATCATCAAACATTTGTCTGTGAAAATTATTTTCTGTGGTAGGTCATTTCCTCAATTTTGACATTTTGAGGCTGTGGGAGGAATTCCAGACAAAAATATGGGGTTTTTATAAGGAGATACAGAAAAATGTGCAAGTTCTCCGTTCTGGGAAAAAAAAAGGCACAAAATTTTCTCTGAAATCCTGATATGTCCTTATTTTAGATCTGGATTCTGGAAGGATGAGGTAGCTTTTGTTTTATCAATTCAGTTTCTGTATAAGGCAAGTGTTTCTTGGACAAGCTCTTGACACCATCCCCTAATGTGAAATATTTGTTGAAATAATTTAATATCATCTGGGTAATTTAGACTACTGTAATTATTTTGAATGGAATTGCAGAAGGATCCAGTAGGATGGAAATCTCTGTCTGAGAAATTAAATTCTTAAGTCACTCAGACTTGTTTCTGGGGCTTGTCTGATTTGCACCTACAATTCAGATTTAATATTGAAGATTTCTTCTAACTGTAAGTTAATAACTTCTTGTGGATTTTATCAATCACTTACTCTTCCAAAACTTTTGGTTGCCTTTTTGAAATCCAAAATGATTTGCTTTTCTTTGGACATTTGTTGCAGACAATTTGAGATTGAATTGAATTGATTTGATTTAATTTAATTTGATTTAATTTTCTGTCTCTTGGATTACTGCAAGCCTGCAGTCAGGACACTGAAGTCAGGCAATATTTTCTTTCTTGTGCCACTGAGCAGCTCGGATCATCTGGACTGTCAGCAGCTGGAATGTACTGACTTCACTGTGAGAGGAGCCCCAGGGCTGAGTAGTCTGCATTTGTACTGCTTTTATCCTGTCCTGCATTTGCAGGCTCTGTGGGCTAGCAGGGCCCTAGTCCACAGAGCCCACAAATAGTTGAGTCACCTCTTCACTCAACTAGAAGTTTCTAGTGGCTGCTTTGTATTTGTTCTAGCACTCACATCTTATGTTAATAAGATGATATGAGAAATCAGCTTTTCCAGCCTGCTGTCTCAGAACACCTCCAGCAGCTTCCTTCAGTAGCACCACTGTGCATCACTGGTGCTCACGCATTTGTTGTTGGTGAATCACTTTCTTTTATGTCACACTTTTTTTGCTTTCTGCCTAGCTGAAACATTCCTTATAATATTCCCAGAAGTAACTGCACTGTGGTGTATGATGAATCCATATCCCTATGAGAATAGTGTTAGGTTTCTTTTTTATGTCATAATGATACTGCATAATGGAGCCAGAACATGTGCCTAGAGATGGAATAGTTACAAACAAAACTCACTCAGTGATGGCAGATCTAGAAAAAACAATTGTAGTCACTTTTTTAAATGTCAAGCTTGCATCCATATATCCTCACAAAATTTTTCTATATGTTCTTTAACACACAAATTACTTTCTGCTTTCTGAGCAGCCCAGATCAGTGACGTGACCCTGTAAATTTTTTGCATGTTTTTATTGTAAACTGGTATATTATAAGAGTACATTTAAGCAGATGCTCTTTTAGGCTAAGATGCATCAGTACACGCATTTAGGACCTCGTTCTAGCTGTGCAGTCCCTTGAGGCTACTGGGAATTTAAGACACTGCAATTTACAGGCCTATGCACTTTGCTGATTTGAATCCAGAGGTGCAGTCAGGGAAAAAAATGTCTCTGTCACGTCTGAAACATCTTTCTTCTTCCCTCTGACATATTTCTATAACCCATGGAGTGGCTATTCTAGTTGTCAGGAGCCACTAGGGTAATTTTTGGCAGCAGAGCACAGAAATGCTGGTGTGTCTGAGGAGCAGGGCTGTCTATCTCTGCAGAAGAGCATCATGTTCATCAGGCTCAAGTATCACTTGTCATCTTTTTTATTTTCAAATGAAGCATCCACTGCTATTAATTAGTTAAAGTGAAACTAAATACTCAATCAAGGAATACTTTTCCATTAAAAATGCCCTTTGGGGATACATTTGGTTTTCTTTTTACATGTTTGTGCTCTCCATGTTACGCATTCCACATAAATTTGCAGCTTAGAGTCTACAAAGTTGCAGGCTCTTACATGAACTGTGACTAGTCTTATCTAACCTTGTACAGCTCCTTTCTTCTTCCCACAATATGGTGCAATTTTCTTGCAAATTAGCACAGCTCACTGGAAATGGGGCTTCTGATGAAGCTTCCCCACCTCTCAGATTAGATTATCTCTGAGTAAACAGCAAAAACAAGACCTAAAAGGAGAGACAAAACTTCAGACTGTTCCCTTGTCCTCCTTCCCCTACCCTAAACGGTGAAACCACAAGGTGAAGTCAGGCTTGTTTTCACCTTGAGAACAGAGGTCTCTGGCTGCCTAGAGGCCACAGCAGCCCAGCCTCTTTGGAAAGGATGGACACTTCTCTCTTCTACTCGTTAGGCCTTTTCTCAGTGTCTTGGTGTAACTCTCTCAGGAAGAATAAACCCAAAAATTCAAGTCACTGCTTCCCCATCCAGTGCTCTAATAAGTAGTGGGGATACAGTAGAATACGATCTGTGACCACCATCCCCACTGCCATTAAGAGAAAATTGATCGGATATTTTGGCCTGACCTTTGAAAGGTGCCTGCCTTCAATATAGGCAGTGAAGAGAAAAAGGCAATTAATTTATGAACAGTGGCTGTCCCCCTTCAAGCCCTTTTGCCTTCGACTGCGGAGCGTGTTTTACCAGATGCATTAGATATATTGCACTGAGCCCGTGCACTGCTGCAGAGACATGGCCAGAAACTTCTGTACATGTTCCCCCTCAGTTTCTTCTTTTTGTTTGAGTAAAACAATGTCATATGGATGTTCATGAGAAAACAGCCTTTAAAAATAAACAATGTCATATCGAACAACAAATGTTCTTCTTCGAACCAAGTAATCTGATTTTCTTGAAAATGACTGATCAGGTTTTGATTTGTCAATGAGCATCCTTTAAATTCTATGCAGGGCAGCAAACCTGCAGTTTAAAAGCCAAAATCTTAAGCAGAAATGCAACTTATGAAATGGTGAAATTACTGAATATTTCTCAAAAGTTATTTATATGTCCACTTTTTGGTTTTCCTCCTCTGCTTCAGTGAAGATTGTTTTTACGTTCCACAGCTCACATAGGAGGCTGTGCAAGAAATTATTAGTACAATATTGATATTGTTGTCCCACAGGACATTCTGTTTATACCATCACAGATGCAGTTAACATCTCAGATCAATAGAGCAGTTTTAAAAAACCTCTTTTTAAAGCAGCAGTTGGGGTATGATTACAGTTGTCCAGAGTAGTTATATCATACAGCAAATTAGGAAATATATGTCAGGAGCCATTATTCTAATGGGAGTCTTGTAAGATTTTTAAACAATGTAAGTAGATGCCAGATTTGCAAACTGATGACCCTTTTAGAAACAATACCCTCAGTGGGGAGAAGAGAACAAAAATATTTTTGGCTTGAACATGGCTGTCAAGTTAATGCTTCACAGAAACCCACAATACTAATCACCCTTCTTGAATGCAAGTTCTTTCTTTCTTTAGCTCCCTCATAAGTTATCCCTTAAGCACTCATTAGACCACTGCAGCTGAAAATTGGCAAATTTGCTTTCAATGTCAGCTACCACCATTTCAGTCCTGGCAAGATACTAAAGAGACAACAGTATACTGCCAATGACACTGTGTTTCCTCCAGTATTTTTAAAGAAACATTTTGTTTTCAAAACCAATTAAAATGGAGTAAGATCTTACATATTTATGCTCCAGAAAATGGCCAGTGTGTGCAGAGGTTAGAACTATAAAAATTATAGAGCAGAGGATTGGAAATTCTCTATCCTAAATGGCCATTTAAGTAGCACATCTGGGGAAGGACAACTGCCAAATTTTTAGCAATCAGCAGCAGCATCATTAACAAGGGAACCATTGTGATATGTGTAATGGCAATATTTATATTATGCAACTAAGAATTTGTCCTAGTATCAAATTTAATTATGTACTAAATTAAAGGTAAGATCAAACTTTACAGTCTTTCAGTGGGCTCTGCTTATTATCAAAGAGGGAGCTGTCAAACCTAATCTGAAGGGGTGAGTTTATGCAGATATACAGCTGCAGTCAAGTCAAAGGACATGGGAATGCAGAGTGGGCAAGGGCAGGGAGTAAAGCCCCTTTAGTGCTCTGTGTCTGCAAGCTGAGGATTATTTGAACAGTGATCAAGTGTTCTCAGGAGACATGTTTTAATTAAATTCTCCTCAGCTAAGAAGTTGGACAAGGACACAATTGTCAACAAAAATCCCTCCTTGATGAGAGACTGAATGCCAGCATCATGAGACCCTCACAGTGTCCCTCAGTATTTCACTTTGGTGGAATAGCTGTAATATTACAGGTTGACAGTGCAGAAGCAAGAACAGTGCTCTTCAGGCTGTGCCTGCTGATGTTGCTAATGTGCTCATGGAATATGATTTTCCAAGCCGTGGAGTAGTGTGCTTGACTCATCTCACAAATGAGAGGGGCCCAGGATGGCCATGTAGAATACTTGTAATACCTCAGGAGCTCTTAGCTCTGATAGGGTTTATGTAGTTCTGGTGAAGGCATTTTCTTTCTGACTTGATTTAACAAGTCCATGTAATTTTTTTCTTTACAAGGTTCAGCATAATGGGAAAAGAGTAGTGCTGTCTATCTTTGTCAGTGATTTAGAAGATGGGGCAGAGTGGACCCTCAGCAAGATTGTTGATGATGTAAAACTCTGAGGAGTGCTGAGGAGCCTCATCAGACTGGAGGAATGAGCTGACAGGAAACTCTCAAAGTTGAACACAGGAAACGCAAAGTCCTGCACCAGGGGAGGAAGATCCTCAGGCATCAGCACATGCTGGGGGGCAACCAGCTGGAAAGCAGCTTCTTAGAAAAAGACACGGGAGTCTTAGTGGTCATGGGTCAACAATGTGTCCTTGCAGAAAAAAAAATGGTTAATGTTGACCTGGGCTGCATCAGGAAGAGTGATGCCAGCAGGAAGGGGGAGGTGATCCTTCCCCTGTACTCATCCCTGGTGAGGCCACACCTGGAGTACTGTTCTGGACTCCTTAGTACAGGAGTCACTCATGTGTTGATGGTGCTCTGAGCAACATGGTCTAGTGAAAGGTGCCCCAGCCCATGGCAGAGGGGTTGGAACTAGGTGATTCTGAGATCCCTTCTAACCCAAGCTGTTCTGTGATTCTGTGATTATAGAGTCCTGTGAAGACAACAGGCAAAAGCTGAAACACAGGAGGTTCCCTTTAAACTTTGGGAAACACTTCTTCCTGTGACAGGGACTAAGCACTGGCACAGGTTGTCCAGAATCGTGGAGTCTCCATGCCTGAAGATGTTCTAAAGCCATCTGGACATGGTCCTGGGCAACTGGCTTTAGATGACCTGGTTTGAGCTGGAGGGTTGTACAGTGAGCCCCCGAGATCCATGTCACCCCCAACCATTCTGTGGTTCTGTGATTGCAAGTAAGAATCTCACACAAAAGGCAGATAATTACTAAACCAGAGAAGGAAGGAAATACAAGAACATGACAAGCTAAGAGATGATAAGGGTGAGTGAGTCTCAATACAAGTTTGCAGTGGTAAATCTCCACAGAATAAGAGTTTCAAAGACAGCAGTGAGTCAAGGAACTATTTATCAGAACTCCAGTGTGACAGGATATTAGCAAAAGTACAGGCAATATAGAAAAGAAATCATTTTCAGCAGATCTCCTGTGACTCACAGTCACAAACTGGTAGTATTTTCTGTGAAGTCAAAAACATCTTTTTTTCGCAGAAACTCCACTCACCGAGTCTTTTAGATTTGATGTTACCCCTCAGGGAGGTAGGCTGTACTGGAAACAAAAGATTCTGGGTATTATTCCAAGATAGAGCTTGTTCTCATGAAGGGAAAAGTTGTTGTTGCCTCCAGCAGAGAGAAATTATTTTCAAAGATTTCATAATTACATATGCAAGAAACTGTCTCTGCATTTCCTCAGAAACTTTCATTTACATAGTTCTTTTGCCTTGATTTCCCACCCCCAAGCTCCCACCTTCTTCTGAGGTAATATGTTATTCACTATTTTAGAATTGATGCAGAAGAATCATATAATTTACTTATAGGGTTTTTTGATCAGTCCCTCAGACTGAAATCTCTGTGTAAATGTTGTGCATGTTTTTCAAGAATAAGATTAACCTTTTCATATCTTTAAAATTATACCAAGAGATGGAGATTCAGTACTTGGGCTTTACTATGTCTTGCCTGTGTGATATGTCTTAGCTAGAAACTCAGGTCCTGTATCTTGCTTTAGTGATCATAACCTTTTGCCACATTTTCAACCCCAGTTGTAATCAATACCTACATTAGTCAGCCAGAGCTACCCTAATTATGGAGAAGTCATACACAGGTCCTCAAAGAGAGACAGAGGGGAGACTGATACACTGTAGTGTAGAGTACACTTGGTAAGCAAAAGAGAAATTCTTACAGAAAAATAGTATTTCAAACCAGTAAGTGGTTGGTTTATACTTTGCATAAACTGGTTGAGGTTTCCTCTCTGATTTTCCTGGTTATTATTCATGTGTCCCTGTTTTGGCTTGGATACAGTTAATTTTCTGCTTAGTAGCTGCTACAATGCTGTGTTTTGAATTTATTGTGAGAGTGCTGTTAATAACACACTGATGTTTTAGTTGTTGCAGAGTAGTGCTTACACTAAGTCAAGAGTTTTTCAGTTTCCCATGCTCTGCCAGTGAGGAGGTGCAAAGAAGCTGTGAGGGAGCACAGCCAGGACAGGTGACCCAAACTTCCCTAGCACAGACCATCAGGCTCAGTCTATAAGCTGAGGGGAGCTGGCTGGGAGCCAATTGCTACTGAGGAATGGGGTCAGTGGGTGATGGCAAGTTTATTGTGCATCACTCGTTTCTCCTGGGTTTTATTCCTCTCTCTCTTTCTCTCCCATTTCGTTGCTATTATCATCACTATTATTAATGTCACCCCAGGACACTATTATAATTTACTGCAGTTTCCAATTAAACTGTTCATATCTCAACCCATGAGTTTTACTGTTTTTCTGATTATCTTTCCCATCCCACTGGGGTGTGGGGAGTGAGCGAAGGTCTGTGTGGTATTTAGTTGTCGGTTGGGGTTAAATTGTGGCAATATGCAATCTGAATTTATTGTTTGAGAATATAGTAATTAGGCATCAAAATTTGATGCAGACTTAGGTCACTAGAGATTTTGTGACTTTGGTCGCAAGAGGAAAATTTTTTACAATGCCAACAGTCAGACAATGAAATAATCTCCCCAGGGAAATGGTGGATTTCCCATCATGGACATTTATAAGATTCAGCTGGACAGGGTGCTGGGCCATCTTTTCTAGACTGTGCTTTTGCTAAGAAAGGTTGAACCAGATGATCACTGAGGTCCCTTCAAACCTGGCATTTTATGGTTCTATGATTAAATAGTTATGGAACTGTGTCAGAAAACTCTAAATGCATGCAGTGCTATTTGTTGCCATATTGCATGCACTAGCCATTGAGCTGGAATACCAAATATAAAACAGATAGAAATTGATTATATTCAATAATTTTTAACAATTACTTGCTCTAATTGCTTTAATAATAACAGAGTTTGATTGCTACAGAAATACGGCCTATTTATATGAACAGACTAATGATGCACAAGGTGTTTTGTGGCCATCAGTATGTTCTGTGACCAGGGTAGCTGAATGTGCACATCGATCTGGTTGTGAGGCTGAGACCTAATTCAAATGAGAACCAGAGCACCAGAGAAATACTGCAGAAGAAATAGACTCTGATTAGGGGTTATATGTGCAAGTGGAAGCTGCATGAGGAATTTTGCAGTAAGTTGCTGTAGATTTCTTAAGTGCACAAAAGTTTAGTGTGTCCCATTGTGATAGCACTGATGGTGGGGAAGGTATATCTTCTTAAATTCACAATTCAAGGTTAGACACCTACATTAGGCACATAAATAGCACAAGGGGGAGTTATTTTCTTCAGAACACACCAGAAAGGTACCTGCCTCAGCCCGTTTGTGTCATCCCTGCTCTTTCCCCACTGAATGCTCCAGCTGCCGGGATACAAAATCAGCCATCCCTCTCCTTATCTTCTTAAGGCCCAATGATGCTTGAGTTTTTAACCTTACCATGTCATAACACTGTCAGAATGAGTGAAGATGACTTGCTCTCCTTCCCTTTTAACTATTCTCATGCCTTGTCATGGAAAATGCAAAATATGAACAATGAATAATTTTCTTTTGGCTGAGGAGCATACTCAACTCACAAATATCACTGCCTGGCTGTAACTGCTGGGATATTGTATTAAAATGGGCAGCACCTTGAATGTCCCTGAAGGGCAGGAGGCACAGCTGCAGGGCTTTGCTTTCCCCTTGGTGCTGTTGGCTGTGTGCTCTGAGGGTCACTCAGCCCATACCAGCTGGATCTGTGCCTTGGGAGACTGTGGCAAGGGATAATGAGTCTGTGTATCCAAAATGGGATTTGATTTTGGTTCCTCAGCTTAGTCAAATCGGCAGTGTCTTGGGGCACAAACAGTAATTGAATATTTAGGGGAGCTTTTGGCGAAAATTTGGGGATCTCTGAACTCTTGACCTTGATTAACTGCAATTCAGTTAGGTGCACAATAGACATCTACTGGGGAGGTTTTGTTCCAACAGCTTACAGACCTGCCTCAGTTATGACTTCCAACTCTTTGCAGACCGGATGGACAAGTTTCTTGTCTGAAAATTTTTAGTCTGGAGGAATTCAGTATATGTAAGTGTGTTTTCAAAATATCATTTACATTCAAGATAAGATGTTTCAGGTAGTATAATTTTTTTCCTAAGTGTAAAATTGATACTTTCCAACAAGAGTGAAAATTAAGGGAGAAGCAGCAATAGATAAAATTTAATTAAAATCTAATCTGCCCCTACAAATCAAGAAGTGTTTGGATTCTTCAGTAGCGGGGATTACTTGCTACTGAAGTCACCTGTGTTCTTTCAGTCTCCTCTGAGGACTTGCTAATATCCTTTATGTGAGTGATAGCATAATTCTGTGCAGAAGAAAATTACTGCTCTCCACTGGGGAGACACTTGATGATTAGTTGATGTTGGTCGGTCAGGAATACTAACCAACTCTTGATCCTGCCAGAGTAACTTCTTGATTAAAGTAGATAAACAGACCAAGAATTATTCCTTTAATTTATTCCACTGTGATAAAGTATGTTAGATCTCTTCCTGCTTAAATGGTTTATTTAGGAAAAAGAAAAAAATACAATGTTTGCAGGTGTAAAAAATGTGCTCTATATCCCTGGGTAATAACATGACAAAAATAAGAAATGTGATCTTTAGATCCTCTTCTACTTTCCTAGGTGTGTATATGAAAAAATATTTTCTTTCTTCATGGAGAAATGACAAAGAAAAAATTATTATACCAATCTTCATGGAAGAAGATTGCATATTAGCTTGTCTAATTATGTGTATTAGCTGTGGATGAAAAAAAAATACTAAACTGTATTTTAGAGTTTAGTGAATTTAAATTTAATATTGATATCCAAACTTCATCATTCTGAACTTTTCTCTTAGGTGGAGTAGGTAGGCGAGAGTTTGAATTTGTTCCTCAACACAAGCAGTGCAATTAATTCTTCATTTTAGAAAATATGAAGTAAAAAGCTCTGCTCCTAAAAGCAGCAAGACATTTTAAACAAGTTTTATCCCAGCGAGGCTAAAGAAGGTACAAGAACTTGCTGGATGATTGAGATAGGTGTGAGACTGCAGCTGCCCAAAGATGCATGAATTGTGTACCTCTGCCACAGTCAATGCTGCTTCCATCCTCATTTCGAACATTTTCCATTGTAGGAGGGACTGGAAAAGCTCTAAAGGAAAATCCTTGCAATGGCATCAAGTTCCCATTCTGAGGGGGATTGCACCTACTGCTCAGTAGCTTTTAGCTCTCCGCTCTTGAGTCTAACCACTCATTGAAAGTGACTTTGAGAGTCCTTAATATGGAAAGGCTTTAAAAGCTGGTTAGGATTTTTTATATATTTGCAAGGGAAAAACAGAGATTTGCACAACTTGTTTATGCAAAAAGTACTTGAAAGAAATATCTGCTGTGTGATGTTCACAATGCTGTTATCACGTCAAGACTGGGTAAAACATCTCTCAGTGGAAGAGTTGATAAAGAATGTTTTTGAGGATATGATAATCTCAATAAAGTTTAATCAGATAATAGTGTCATTTAAACTTAACATGGAATATTATCAGAACAGTTATGTACATCCACTGACATTGCTGTGGCAGTTCTGAAAGTACTTGTTACAAAGTTTTTGAACAAAATGTAAACATAATGGTAATGCTGAAATTATACTTAGCCCAAATAAAATAATGCCATTAGTGAAGGAAAATTTGTGTAATGTTAGGAGGAGGTTGATTTTTAACATTTTTTCTAAGGATTTTCTTTTATTTGGGGGAGGTAAGGGAAGAAGAATTAAAGTTTTTAGCTATTATAGTCAAAAATCCTTGGCAAAAGGCCATTTTATGAACTAGAATTGTTATTCTAAAGTAGAAAATAAAATATGTTAAGCTATTGTGTAGATAAGCACACATAAGCTATGGCTCTGTGTAAGAAATCCATATGGCTCAATATAATATTGTATAACACATTCCTGCCCATCATCTCCTCTTATCCTTACCATTATGCAAACAGAATGTGTATTGAAATTCCCATAGAAGTGTGATACAAAATCATGCTAAAATATGCTAAAAGTAATCCAAATTTCCTATGCTATTATGTTCTTCTAGAGATATGTAGGAACTTCATTTTATAAAAATTGAAACTCTGTGAAAATGAGAACCTGGGGAGCAAAAAACCAGAATTACTGGTATGTCCTTTTGGACATTAGGGTAATTTATCTCAGGCAGCCTCTGGGACTCACTGGCCGGTGATGTAATCCAGTAGTCATCTATACTTATATTTGTCTTGCTTTGTCTTATATCTATCTAGTCCTTGCTTTTTATGTTCTTTATGTTATTCTTTACAGTTGAAATAAATGTCTTTTTTCTATTCAGAGTTAAATGCTGAACTTTTTCATAACTATTTGTGGGACTTCTGCATTCACAGTTCCACTACTGTTGTTCAATAGTGGTTTTTTATATATTCACAGCTAATCTGATTCAAAGCCCAGAGAACCTACTTGTGGATTATTTATGTAATTCAGCAGGCTTTGGATCAGAACTCATGACTGTGGCCTTTATGAAATGTATTATTCTTCTAGACAGGCTAGTGCTGACCAAAGTTATTTTCTAGGTGATAGCAATGTAGTAATGCATGTGTTTGATAACAAGGAAAAGTGTCCCTGTGCTATACCACAACAGGACTTCTCATGGAACTAAACAGACTGCCTGCTAACATTTAATGGTCCAGGAGGGAGGGGGAATAGAGGGGAGAAAACAGGGGAAAGGACAGAAGAAAGAAAGAGAAAAGGGGAGAGGTCATACCACAATAGAAGAGAAAAGGAAAATATATTGATTTTCTCAGTGAAAGACAATTATTTTTAGATCTGCTGAGCTGAGAAGGGGATTATATACTCTTTTCTAAAATTCACCATTGCTTCTTTACAGAGTGCCTGGTTCTGTCACCCAAGATAATTTCTAAAATACAGTCAAGTCTACTTTGTAGTAATGAGGAGAGAAAAGTGAAGAATTAGTGCCATAATGCAAGTGGTTAGACTTAAATGGTGAACTGTACTCTAGCAAAAATGAGATTTCTTGCTGCTGAAGATGAGTTTCATTGTGCCTATCTCCTGGGACTGCATGAACTATCACTTATCAGACAGGTGCTAAATGCTGTACTTGAAGCAGATGATAGCTTCCTCTTTGCTCCAGCTGAGAGTCTTTTAAAGTGCATTTTTTTTGGCCTGTTTGAAATTGGTGCTACCTTTGCAGCTACACATTTTCTTTCATATGCAGCCATTCCACTTCTCATAAAATGATACTTGCATGATATGGGGAAGAGGGAGATACCATCATAAGCTTCATTTATGCCCATGTTCACCAACAAAAAGACAATAGACTTATTCTATGTACAGTAGTCATATGTTTGGGAGTAAGCTCTACTTCTAGGAAGTACAGGTGAACTGCTCATGCACCATGTTTGAAAAATATTGCTTTTATGTTGCAAATCAGGGGTGTTTTTAAGGGACAAAGCCTTTGATTGTCCCATTTTATTTTTAATCCCCTGCTGGCAGCACATGAAACAGCTGAAAAACAGGTGGGGGTCGTCTTCTTGTGAGAGACCAGATACTCTCATGTGGGACACCAAACATTGCCATGACACAGTGACAGCTAATTAAAATGTGTGTACATTATATGAAAATAAGCCATAGGCCATGATTCTTGGTACTTATTTCTTAGTCTAAAAGTGAGTCAGCCATGTATGCCAGTTCTGTTTTCAACTCTGGTTATTTGTGATACAACTCAACAGTGTTGTATTCAGATTCATGCTTTAAAGCATTACTGAAGGTAAAGGAAGCAACTGCTACAATCTGAATTCCTTGGAACAAGGTTAGAAGTAGTCAGGACTGCCAGTTAGGGCTTCATATATAGTCAAGAATTAAATAAAACAGGAAGAATGTGTTACTTTTTACCGGACATTTTCTCATTTGGCACTGTATCAAACTTCCTTCCTTAATATTTAGTTGAAAAATATTGCTTAGATCATAACACTACAGTAATTATAAAAAATTAAGTGGCAAGTTTTCATTATATATAACTGCATGACTCTATATGCAGATTTGACAGCAATGAGATGAGAATAATGGAAAAGAAGTACCTTAAAATGCTAACTGAATTTCTCCCATAATCCTTTTCCTAGTCTGAACAGCTATCCCATTGAGTGCCCTGCAGATGGAGCATCTGTGATAAACTGTATTTCTCTGTATTTGATTGTGTGTTTTTTAACTAGCCTGCAATGGTCAGATCTTTTCGGCAATGAAAGAAGAAAAGGAACAGCAAACAGTTTCTATTATGAAAGAAAGCTGTCCACTGGCATTCATCCTCCTATGCATTTTGCTCAGTAATTCACTTAGTCTGACTATGAATCATCAGACTGACTCCCAGGAAGAAAAAACACCAGATAGCCACTGTATTAATAATACTGATTACAGTTTTCCACTGTATTTCAACAACTGTAGCTTATTCTATCTGGGGATAAAGTGAACAAAACAAAACACTTTTTCTCACTTGGCTGTTTTTTGACTACTTTATTGAGCAATGTCTCCATGACTGTAGATATGAAGAAAGCATAAATTTTATGTTCAAAAAATAAGCAAACACAAAATGGAAGAGCCACAGTCTGAAGACAGCAAAATGTTTCATCAGTATTTTTCTGACACATCTCCTATGATGGATTTTAATAAGAGGTGAGTGGTCTAGGACGTTCTAAATGAGGAACTGGAAAGATTAACATAATAGGGTTCAGCTGAAAACAGGTTAGTTCTGTGCCATCTTTCAGGTATTCTCATAAATAATCCATGTTTATGTGCATGTAGACACAATGCACAAGATACAGTTTAGGTAAGCTGATATTTAGATACAAAAAATTTTGAATAAGGTGTTAAATGGAATGATAGATTAGATGTTCTAGCTTGCATGAATGCATCTGGTTGCAAAGCAACTAGAATTTTCTGTTGATTCTGTTTGCTTTATTCGAGATATTACACCCCACCATAAGAAAATATGTTGAATTAATTTCTTTGTCACTGTATGAATGCCAGAAGAAGTCCATGGGATAAATATTACTTGACTTCAGCTCATTTAAAAGCAAGTTACTTTATTCATGCTGAATTTTGAGGGTTTAAGTAACATTAAATGTTTCTGGATTTATTCTGTGGGCTGACTCTTTAACCAAACCAGTACAATTTTATTTTTGAAAACTTGACCAAGATGTTGGCAAGAAATCCACTCTTGAAAAACCTCCGAGCAACTGCATCTCTGAGACAGGCATAATAAATGGCCAAGACCAAACCTGGAAGCCAAAACTCCTTCTTTGTAGTTAAAACTCTGTCTGGACAAGTAATTTCATCCATTAAAGTGAGGGAAATTCCAATCTTAAGAATTTTTATAGAATTACAAGACTGATCGTGACCAGGCTGTGGGGGTAACTGGGGCTTTCGGAGGGGAAAAACACAAAACCCAAAAACTCTTACAGTGAAGATCAAGATAGCACAGGATCATTGACTTCTACTCAGTAACATGTGAAACTTAAGTCATCTGGTTTTTGATGACCATAACATTTCCCCAGAACGCAAAGTGTTATGTTATAGCCTTTGGAATACCAGCAGTGATAATATTCCCAAGATCCATACTGGCAGAATTTCTCTCTTTTGGCCAATAATGCACTCATCCACATTGAGAACTGAAATCTTTCTTCTGCCTTGGAGGATTAGAGACTGACTTGTACAACTTTTGGTATAATAACTGAGACATCTACATTTTAAATTTCAGAGCAATATTGATTTGGCATCTAAATTTAAACTTTGTCCCAGTATAAGTATGCATACATTTTTGTGGCCTTATTTCTGGATTTTCATATTTTAGATAAAACATATTTGCTAAAAAATAATGGAAATCACTTAACACTTCAAAGTGATAAGCCAATAACATTTTTTGATAAGGCAAATCCATTATTAACAGTCCACACAGAGAGTTATCTGTAATCGCCTATGTGTGTCCAATCTGTATAGTTATAGAAGTAATTTTAACATCATGAAAGGAAAAGCTGATGAAAAATGGAGAGGAAGAAATTAAGTGGAGGTGAAGGATCCATCTCTCTTTTCTGCTGTTTTTCATCTGTAAAATAAACCCTAGAATTCACACCAATTTCATTAAAAGTCTTCCCTGAGCCTTCTTTTCTCCAGGCTAAACAGCCCCAGCTCCCTCGGCTGCTCCTAGTAAGACTTGGATTCCAGACCCTTCACCAGCTCTGTTGCCCTTCTCTGGACACACTCCAGTACCTCTATTTCTTTCTTTCATTGAGAGCTGAAGTGGAAGCCAAAAGCAGAACTGGATTCTCATTGTAGGGGTGGGATCAGAGGGAATAAGGCAGAGGAGTAGAGTCAGATATGAACATTTCCTAGAAAGAAAGGCTAGGAAGATTTTCAGACATTCTGCCCCGGACAAGAGTGGTAAAGATTATGGTACGGGCTGGCCTCCATTCAATCTACTTTGTTCAGGTTTATTTCCATTCTTTTGGAATTGCCAGTTACTTCTTCAGATCTGACACCTTTGACAAACATTCTTCCTCTGTGTACTCTTCAAGATATATTGTGCATATTTTTGTTCTCCTCAGATTTCCAAAGCACAGTTTGAGAGAATTCATTTTCAAAGCTCAGTTTCAACAATATTTTTCAAAATGGTTGGCACAGCTTTGATTTATGATTTCCATCATAACACCTATAGTAAAACAATCTGCTCTTGTTTAAAAACATTCATTTCTTTCACTTTTAATTTGGCTTTTAGCAAGTTATGTAAACTGCAGCAGTTTCACCACCTGCTGCCGACACCAGGTAAATTTATGTTAACATTTGAGTTCAGATCAGGAGTGGACTTTTGAAGCAGATCTCCTCTCTGCATCCACTTACTAGGCTTTGGTTTGCAAGATAGAGTTGTCTCACAGTGTGCAGCATGGGTTCCTTGTAACTGGTACCAAACAGGAGTTGTGTGGCAGGAAAGTACCTTATATCCTTCAGAAGCCAGTGGGCATTCAGCCCATGGGACCAGACAGAGCTAGACTGAGGTAAAAACCTTCTGAAAACCATATGGTATGGACATCTGGTCCTCAGCCTCAACTGTTTCACTCTATAAAGCTACTCGTATTGTTCAGCACTATTTGCTAATATAGGCACAACCAGTATCTGCTCCAGCATTTGCAGCATTCATGCATAAACATATATTTTGCTGCTCAAATGTAATTTGGGTCATCCTGAGCAGACTCCAGTTCTCCATTCCTTCTCAGAGTCCACTCCTTATGTGATTCCCCTTGCTCCTGCCCCAGATCAGATCCTGCCATTGACTTCCTATGCATTTTATTCCATAGTTTTTTAATCAATGCTGCAACTACACACTGTCTTCTGGGATAAGCAAAGATTGCAATTTTTGTCACTAAGTGCATGCTAGGACTTTGTTTAATACACACTGAGCCACAGGTAATAATTATCAAATTGAAGAACTTAAGTTCTGCATAAAAACCAGGATATAAAAACTATGGAAGTTGGAAGGCGATTATAGTTTCTCTAATTTTAATTTACTTGTTTTTATGGAACATGATCGCAGATAGTAGAGAATTTAAAGACAAGGCAAAATGCAATAATGGCATTCATCAGAAGAAGCATGGAATAAGGTACCTGAAAGCACTGTAAAGGGAAAAATAAAAGAGTAGTGTTTTCAGTCAGTTCTAATGTCAGTGATGAAAAGAGCAGAATGACAGAAATGCATATTGGAAAAGGATTTTTGATGATGTTCTGAAGGAGAGACTGCAGGTGAGCTGCGGGGCTGGGTATGTCAGTGGAAAGCATGGAGATTTCTACTGCCTTGGGGCAACTGCAGGAGTCTGGAGAGCTGTTTGGCTTTGGCAAAAGGAGCAAAAGAAATAGAGCATGGAGTAGGGAGTGCAGCTTAACTCCAGGGGATGTCCATGGGCAGCCATCTCATCCCAAGCTGGCAGAAACGTGCCAGGGAGAGCTTTAAAGAGTTTACTGCAGCTTGGAAAATCACTGAGCTGTCTGAGATCAGAGTTGCAAACAGGAGCCTGTTTGCTATGATGCACAGGCCAAGCAATTTTTGTTTCTGTCCTTTCTGACCCTGTGTGGAGGCTTTTCTGTTTGAAAGTTACCTATTCTATTTTTTTTTTTTAATTGTCTTTCATGGTATTAAAAGCCTTCAATATTTGTTAGAAAATTCACTACAGAAGACCTGAGCAGATTAATCTCCAAGTATTGGTTGACTTGAGCTCAGAATTTCTTAAGGGAAGCTTTTGAAAGAGATGAAATATTAGCCACTCTTTTCTTGTGAAAGTACATTACAAATCAGGATACTGCATTAATTTCCTGGGTGATAAATTATAACTGACAACTAAAGTCCAGGACAAGTCTGACTTGAGGAGGAGCTGGAAGCTTACCCAGAGTGCCATTTCCAATGGGACCAGTGCTTGCTTGGTACAGGGCTCTAGTTCCCACCTGTAAGATATTCCCATTTGTAAACCTGTGACTTGAACTCACTTTAGGTCATTTGACTGTTGTGACTGAGAGTTTCTTCTGTTGCTGTTTGCAAGCAGTAAATGTGTTTGTGTGCCAGCTGCAGTAATTCTGATGCAGCAAGGTGATACTGGTAGCTTGCCTGACTTGCACTTGCTCAATAATTTAGTTCGGGTTTGTTTCTAGCTAGCTGGCTATCCAGGTGAGCATCTCATATTACCGCCCATTGTCGTGGCTACTGGACTGGCTGCATATCTCCTCCCCTCTCTGAGTTCTCTGAGTGCCATATGAGAGCTGTCCTTGCCTGGAGTACAAGACAGCAAGTCTTCACTGACAGACTTGGATGTGCCACACTGGCCTGTAAATGAGCACTGGTTTATTTCAACATACCTAATAGAATTCAAATACATGCACTGCATACACTAATATTAGTTCTTATCTATTAGCAAGTGGGAAGTTAGCTGAAGTAATTCCATTTTCTTACATCTGTGCAGTTAACTCTTGGCTTTGATTTGCACTTTGAAATGTTTGCAGAATTCCCTGTCAGGAGAAAATATCTATGTTTACAAACACATTACCAGACACAAAATATTGTGCTATTTATATTAGTATGTTATATAAACAAAAGATTGTCGTAGCTGCTGCTAGTGCATCATACATTGCATGTGGAGTACTTGCTCATTTCTTGAAAATAATCGAGTCTTTGGTTAAGGACATGCTGTCTGTGTCCCTATTTTGTGTCTGGACTGGCCCCAGTGAAATGCCAGGCAGCCCCTGTGCCCTGGAGAAGGCCCTTGCTGCAGCACAGGAGCTCCTCTCTGCCAGGCAGCTGCAGAGGGAGACATATGGCACAGCCAGGCCATACAGCCAGGCTCTCAGACACAGCATCACTCATCTTCTTTCCTTTTCCAGAGTAAAATCAGTTTGCCTTTTCCCCTCTGTGTAAGGAATTCTTAAAACACCTTACTCCTTCTTTGTATTTAAAAATCTTACTGGATAAATGACTTCATTGGGCAAAAGGAACACTAACATTGGTATGATTAAAAGTTACTTGGAAAGGATAGTTTTCCAGCAATTCCCACAGTTTTTTGCATGCTGATTCCTTTTGCCTGAAAGCTTTTTTTCATTTTATGTACATTGTTCATGAGGGTTTTGTTGTTGTTTCACGCTTTCCTTAGAGATTCATAAGAAGGTACTTGTTGATATCTAGAGTGTTCAGAGTGTGACTTAACTGTTGAAGGTATGTGTGTTAAATGTTGCTACAAACAAAGTCTAAAAGAAGGGCAGGTACTCTGGTCTCAGACTGCAAACTTTGTTTTAACATTACCACAGTAAAAAATATATGGATGCCAGTTTGGGTTTAAATGTATTTACCCCAAATGTTTTGATTTCCAGGAACTTTGAACCAAAAGAACTGGGGCAAGAAATACTCTGCCTGTAATGGTGCCAAACAATCACCAATTAATATAGATGAAGACCTTACCCAAGTTAATGTGAATCTGAAGAAACTTAAATTCCATGGATGGGAAAAGGAAACTTTGGAAGATACCTTCATTCGCAACACTGGCAAAACAGGTAAAAAAGTCAGATTTCATGTTAGGAGTTAATAGGTTGGAAAAGTGTTATAAGACAACCAACCAACCAAGGACTTCTAATGGATCATTTTCATTTCACTTAGCTGGTGCATTCTGAATTTATCTATTAAATAAATAAACAGCACAACAGTGATGACAGTAGCTAAATGAAACAGAAATCACACAAACAAAAATGATGTACATGGACAGACACAGCCAAAGCAATCACATTGTGACTATCATCCTGTCATGGGCACATCATTGAAGCTAAACAGTAAGTTGGCATTTGCTGTGAAATTATGGTAATGATTACTATATATCTAGAGTCCGTACTGGGTAGGCAAAAATTATTTTTTAAAAGTATGAGTAAATTACCTACTCATCTGAAAGCACTTCATGGATGAGTTGAAGTTACAAAAAACTCAGGTTAGGATTCATCTCACCTACACATAGACACATATAATACAGAAAATTTCATCTGAATTACTCACATAGACACCTTCTGACAGTCAAAGAAGAGAAATAGGCACTTTTATGGTCTGATTTGTCTTACCTATCTTAGAAATATATTCTAGAAAGAAGTGATCTATACCTACAAGTTCCTATTTCATCCAGCCATGAAAAAAGCTTACAGTGTCCTCTGAATTGTCAGACAAACCTTTTTACAACAGCTTATAAATTCAGGAAAGCAGTAACTAAAAGCTGCTTGTTAGAGGTATAGTACTGTTCCTTGGTTTAGGCATAGGTGTGGGAAGGTATCACTTAACAACTGTCTTTGACCTTCTACCAGTTCTAGTGGGACCCCTAAATCAGCATTTTTGGTTCAGTTTAGTTTGGCTTAGTTCAGTTCAGTTCAGTTTAGCATCATTGTTCCTAATTTCTGTGCTTAGTTCTGTCATGCTGATCCTGCATATCACTACACAGATCACTTACTTCCCTCTTGCCCTGCTAGCTGAGATAAACAGTGCTTTGTGTTTTCAATATGCCCCTGAGAAAATGTTCTTTAAAGTCCTTAAGAGTGAACTGAGCTCTTTCTCATCTACAGCAATTCAGATACTGTACGAGGAACTGCTAAGTTTGATAAAATGGTCTTTAAGGTTTTGAGGAAAGGAATGTAGTGAAATTCAGCACTCCATTAGTGCTTTTTTATCAAGGAGTCAAGCAGTTCACAGTTGCTGGATATGGGAAAGCCAAAATGGGCTTCAGTCTATCCCACCCTGCTCATTCTCTCCAGGAAACAAATGCTCTGTCCCATCTGCAGTTTGTGTACAGCTGTGTCTGGCTGAGCACCTGTCATTGCTTTTTTCCATGGGAGACAGCTCCACAGCTAAGGAGTCTTATGTCAGGACAGTCCTCCTAGGAACTGGCTAAAATATTCTTCTGTCATGTTACCTCCTGATTTGTATATAGAATTAGGGTAGAAATGGGGGGCAGGTGTGTATTTTCCTTTTTGTTAAAAACACAGGTGCTTTCAGGAAGGTATATATTTCAGGAATTTATTTCCTTAGACGCCCAGCTGGTGTCTAGACCAGCTTTTTAGTGTAGCACTCTGTTTAGCTTCATATAACAGGAAACAAGTGCACTTCATTAAATTATTATTTTATGAATTATAGCATGAAATTAAACATATTTCTCCATGCTAGTAGTGAATTACCACACTTACTGCTTGGTTTAAGTAACCTATTTCCTGTCAAATTGCTTAAGAAATACAGAGAAATAAGTGTATCATATTTATCTTCTATCTAATACTGAAATATGAAAGTTTTAGATGCCTTGGCTGGCTTTTATATTGACACTCCTTTTTTTTTCCCTCTTTCTCAATTTGTTCAGTGGAAATTAACCTGACAAGTGATTATTATGTGAGTGGAGGTGGATTAGACACCATATTCAAAGCAAGCAAGATCACTTTTCACTGGGGAAAATGCAATGTGTCATCAGACGGATCAGAACACAGTTTAGAAGGACAAAAGTTTCCTCTTGAGGTAAAGTACAGAATTGATTTTGATGATTTCAACAATTTGACGCTCTGCAACATTAATACTCTACAAAATTCCTTTATTTATCTCTTAAGTCTATTTGCAAACATAACCATTCACTTAAATCCAAATTAATAATAAATGATGCATTTTAGAAGGGCAGTGTAAGGTGTTAGTGGCATGTTGAGAATGTCTAAACTGCATTTTTGCACATCTTCTAAGATGATACTAGATGTCAGTTTTGCTAATCTGACAAAGCCCCCACTAAAAGTTAAGCTCCTATGAGTTTGGCCCATCATATTCCACATCAGTTCATTGTTTAAAGTGTAAATGGACTTCTCAAAGTCAGGGCTTTGCTGAGAGCCCATGGGAGCTGCTGGGCCTTACAGAGACAAAGCGTGGCCCGTGTTGCTGGGCTGGAAGGAGCTGGCAGTCGTGTGCCAAGAGCCAGGTGAGCAGCTCCTGGGTGCAGCCACGCTGATGGGCAGCCAGGCCAGTGTCCCCCTGGCTGGTTTGGTGGAATGGGTTGCAGCAGCATGGGAATGGAGTGGAGGAGAGGAGCAGCTGTTTCTGGGATGCACAAAGGCCAAACTTTCTTCCCTCAACATGGCATTGTGTCATTTTCCAGTTTAAAAGAGGCAGTTGTGGCAGGCAACTGTCCTGTTCCTCATTCCAAGCATTTTGAACTTGTGTGTGAAAGCAAAGCAATAGTGCCAGGACTGGCCTATACATGTGGAAGAGTGGTAAACCAGGAGCAGTCCCTGGACAGTGTCATTTCTTTTACCTCATTAGCCACTTAAAAGTTCCCAATCACAATCCATCTGTCCTGACAAGGCACTACAGAGAATACTCTCTTCCATCATCATCTCAGGGAAAGCTACTGGGAGAGGGTCACTCCCCCATACATGTTAGTCACCCAGCACTGGAGAATTCCCAGCTGCATCTGGAGAAAGACAGAAAGGGGTGCAGCAAAATCGGTGCTGATGACAGCAGTCAGATGTGGGCTCAGAGTGCCTGGTAATCTTATATTACCAATGCTTCTCCACACTTACTGCAAGGCAGATGCAGTAGGGACATCTTGATGTATTATTCTTGTTTTATCACTGATGTCAAGATTCATCTCACCAAGTACTCTAGATCAGGTGTCTCATTATCTCAGCTTACTGTATTATCCATGGAAAGCATTGTGCTCCTTGAAAGGGTAATTGCTGCATCCTTGATAGTTTTCCAGGAGAGGTTGTTTCTACATACCTAATCGTTGGTTAGTTCTGTTCTGTATCCTGAGATAATGCAAATGAGATAAGTAAAAAATCCCTATGTTTGTATTCAAATTTTTTGTTTGGATGGGTTTTTTCCTCAAAATTGCAATAATAGTTGTGTAATTTTTTAAAAAAAATTGTATATATAGCATTTGAATATATTTTTAATTGCAGATGCAAATCTACTGCTATGATGCAGATCAGTTTACAGATTTTGAAGACGCAGTTAAAGGAAGTGGAAAGTTAAGAGCTTTATCAATTTTGTTTGAGGTAAACAAAATATATCTTTGTGTCATTTAATAAGCCTTGAAAAACAGCACATGTTCAAACTGAATTTAACTGGTTCCAGTGTGTGATCACTGAGTTAAAAAATCACATGTGTCTTTGTAATTGATTCTTGCAGCAAATGGGCAAAATACATTTGCTTGGCTTTAAATCATCTCTGATCTTGGAGGCAAATTGTAATTTTCAATTTTCTTTTTGTGAAGCCTGTACTGTTAAAATATGCAATTTCTTTTTAACAGATTGGACTAGAAGATAATCCACATTATAATCCAATCATTAATGGAGTAGATAGTGTTAGTCGTTTTGGTAAGTTTGCTTCCATGTTTTATTGACTACTGATTAACTAAATTCTCCTTCAGTGTGATTATGAAACCTTTAAGACATCGAGGAGCATGGTTCTATATTGCTTAATCATGTCTATTTTGTTAGAAATTATAGAAGTCATCTGGATAGAATGGAGTACTGGACAATCACCAACCACATGAAATCTAACATAAGCAAGTGGCAGATTCTGCTCCTGGGAAAGAGTAATCCTGGTTATATAAACAAGCTGGGGAATGAGAGTCTGAAGAGCACAACACCCCTTTGGAAAAAGATTTGGGGTTTGGTTTAATGGGAAATTGAATTTGAGTCAGCAGTGCCCTGGCAGCCAGGAGGGCCACCCGTGTCCTGGGGGCATCAGGCACAGCATCACCAGCCAGGCAAGGGAGGAGATTGTCCCACTCTGCTCTGCACTGGAGCAGCCTCACCTCGAGTGCTGGGGGCAGTGCTGGGTGCCTCAGTGAAAGAAGGACATCAGCCTATTAGAGTGCATCCAGAGAAGGGCAACCAAGATTGTGAATGGTCTTGAAGACTTCCAAGGAGTGTCTGAGGTCACTTTGTTCAGCTTGGTGATGGGTGGCTCAATACAGCCAACAACTTCTTTACACGGGGCAACAGAGAGGCATTTGCTGATCTCTGTGATGACCAGTGATAGGACATGTAGAAATGGGATGAAGCTGTGTCAGAAGTTCAGATTGGGCATTAGAAAAGGCCCTTCACTGAGATGGTGATCTGTGACTGGAACAGGTTCCCCAGAGAAGTGAGTGGTCATGGCACCAAGTGGCTGGGTAATGCTCTTAGTCATATAGTTTAGTTTTAGGTAGTCCTATGAGGAGCAAGGAGTTGGACTTGATGATCCTCATACATTTCTTCTAATTTGAGATATTTCATGTTTCTCTGATTTATTTACCCCAAGACTATTTGTTACAGCAGAAGCGTAAATGAATACACATAACTTAAAATGGGAAATTTGCAAGTGTTTAAATTCTAAATCCAGATAAATCTGATTTACTATGTAAGTCTTCTTAATCGTACATCTCAGGATTTTTATATCTGGTTGGAAGCCAGATAGACTGTTGTAACTATCCAAGAAGGGTCTTACAAGAGTGAGACTGTCAGAATATCAGTATTCAGTAGACTCAGAGGACAGGAATTTTTTTCAGTAGCTCCTGTGTAAAACTGAAATAATCCAAATATATTGTATTGGTAGTGGTTGCTAATCAGGACACGTGAAGTTCAGCATGGTACATTAAGAGATCTGGTCTGTGTTTCTAACCCACTTTCATGGTGTCTTTGCAGAAGAACAAATATGAATGAGCACTTTCTTGAACAGGGATATATTCTTACATCATGTCCATGACTTTAAGGAAACCTTGTCTCAGTTTTCCTTTATGTAATGCTGCTTGAATTTTGTAAAGCTCCTTTAGATTGGTAGGTTGAAAATGTAAAAAGCTGTTTTAAAAGCTTTCAGAAGTGTGACACTAAAATCAAGACTTTTCCTCTGGAAAACAAGCAGTAGTCAAAAAATTTAAAAGGGAGCACCTTTCATAAGTTAGAAGGAGAGAGGAGGTGGAAATATATAGTAGATGCATTACTTTTGTGTGTTATCTTCTGTGAAACAAAAAGGAGAACTAGTAATACATCAAGACAGATGCTGTTCTACAGCCTTGGAAGAAGCTGTATAACTATCAGCAGCAAGATACAAGATAAAGTCACTACATGGCACTCCAACAATGCTTAGAATACAATTTTCCTGAAAAAAATGCAAATGACCTCAGGAAATTCAGGTCATGACTAAATCAAGTTGTTTCTTCTGAAGAAAAGTGAATAGAATACAACCTGTCCTTGTCTGAGGTACATAAATTGTCCTTGTCTGTCATATTTGTATTGTGCTTATTTGAATCACAGTTGCTGAGTTCTCAAGCTCTGCAGAGAGGCACTCCTGTTTCTTATAGACAAACTTTCTGGTTTTCATCGTTCTTTGTAGGTGTTTGATTTTAGAATCTAGGCTGTCAGTCACATTAAACGTATTCTAAAATCCAAAGCTGTAAAATGTATGGCAGGATTCTTGTTATAAATAAGAAGTTCTGAGTCCCCAGCCATCAATATAAAATGGGTTTCATTTTTACTGAGGGAGGAATGTATTTACTAGACATACCAGATAGCAATGATAGCTCTGCCTGAAGGCTGATTAACATTTTGACAGGAGAAATGGGAGGATGTGCTTTGCTCAACCCTGCTAAATTCTCCCTCTTCCTGATACATGAATGAGAGAGAGGAGACAAGTCAGCTCTGAAACCTTAACTCAGTAGAAAAGTCACTGTAGAGAAGAAAAACATCACTTATAGTAAACTGTTAATGCAATTTGACACTCTCACCAAATTTGTAAGGAATTATGAAGACAAAGACAGGTCAGAAATCTGTACAGGGCTGAAGAAGTACCACACCTGTAAAAGCATAAGTTAATGCAGAGTCCGAAAATTTATTAGATATTCAGAAGTGAATACTTACCAATTAGGTGGAAACTTGAAATTAGTAACTTTAGCCTGAAATAAGGTGTATAAGGATCTACACTGTTCCAAGGTGTGAAAGGCAGCATTATTTTGGATGCACCAGACAATGAAGCAGACAGCTATCACAGACTGAAAAGTCTGCCTTGCTGAAGTTGTTACCATTTATTCCAATTGTTGTTGCTGTACCCTGCTGCCATACCAGCAGACACTCTGCTTCTGTGAAAGGACTTCTAGCAACCCCTCACACTTACTCCTGGCTGACGAGGTACCAGGTAAACTGCTGACCTGCAAGATGTGGTATTATTTTCACAGAACAATAAACAGAGTGGTCATACTCTCCTGGAAGAGGTCTTTGCATTGTTTGCTGGTTTGTGTAAAGCTGTTACAGGTTTTCACTATATTGTCAGCATTTAAAAAAGAACCCTGATCCACAGAAATTCTACTTCTGCAGTCATGAGTAATACTAACCCTCACATCTAACACGGCAACAGTTCCCCAGGCAGTGATTTTCTGCAGCAGTTTGGATCCTGCAAAAAACTCAACAAATTGATTAAATTCAGGGAGAGTTTGAAGCCATGTCATGAGACCTAGAACAAAGATTTAACTAACTTTTTTTCTTTGAAATTCAAGAGTGAGACAAAGGTTTGGCACCTTGCAGGTAAGCTTATGATAAGCAAACTCTTGTGAACCAATGTGCTGAAATTACTCTATTTGTTACTGGAGTAACTTACCACACCTTCCCAAGTAAACAAAGTTAGGATTGAGCTATCCTTTTTCAAACTAAATGGACAATTTCATGATTTATTTGTCTGCTAGTTTATCTGGACAATTAAATTAAATTTTGACATGTCGCAAATGTAGAGTGTTCCTGTAATGATAGCTCTTTTGGAGAGTGTGATTTCTATTTATTCATTCTTCTGTAGTATTTTGACTATCTGATTCTATTTTTCTTTCTCATTTTTTCAGGAAAACAGGCTGCCTTAGAACCGTTTATTTTGCTGAATCTTTTGCCGAATGCAACAGACAAATATTACACTTACAATGGGTCTCTATCAGCTCCTCCGTGCTCTGAAACAGTTGAATGGATTGTGTTTAAAGATACCATAAGTATTTCTGAAAACCAGGTAATTTGTTTAATGTAGTAAAACCAAACAATTATATATATGTATGTATGTATGTATACCAAAGAAAAGCATCTGCCATGTATAAGGTAGAAGCTCATGGCATTCATTGCCAGCCCAACAGCAAAGCTTTTTTCTATCTAGTTAGAGGTCTTTTGTGCAGCCATTAAATTAGAAAGAATCTATATTAATTGTGTTACCTTTTACCTTTTTTTTTTTTTTTGCTTTAGAACTATAATCTGAGTAATTTCTTGTCTTAAAAGACAAGAAAAGGGTAAATACATAGTCCAGCTGTCTGGACTTGGAGTTCAGATAAAGAGGACTATGAAACACTTTTTCAGTATTCTCCCAGCCAAATGGTGGTGCTGGGCAGAGTGTAGCTCCAACAGCAGAGTGGTTGAAAAATACTTGTGGAGTAAACCATTAGATACACTGATAGTACAGAAGAACAGAAGTTCAGGGCCGTGCAGGATAACTCAACTGTGAGACTTGATCCAACATCTTTTCCCCTGAGTTTTTTCCTTTTAGCAGAATCTGGTCAATTTTTATGACTTCTAACTTCTTTTTTTCCTCTCCTCTTCTAGTTAGCTGTATTCTGTGAAGTGCTTACAATGCAGCAGTCTGGTTATGTTATGCTCATGGACTACCTGCAAAACAACTTCAGGGAACAGCAATATAAGTTCTTTGGGCAAGTGTTTTCCTCTTACACTGGACAAGAAGAAATTCATGAAGCAGGTACTTACCGAAGAGTTCTTCCTTTCTTCAGAAGTTAAATGATAATTTTCAGTAAAAGAATCATCCAAGTATGAAGTTACTCATTTTAAATTGTGTAGAAAGTAGCACACTGTGTTATTAGTCATAAATCTATCACTTCAGAGGAAAAAAACAGCAATCTTAAAACATGTCAGATTAAATGGAGTGGAAAATTAAATGCTTTGTCTTGACCAAGCATTCAGTGAAGATCACATCAGTTCAAGCTTCCTTACATTGCCATTTTAATGTGTTTCAGACTTCAACAAAGCTCTCTTTTCAGCAACTGCAGAAGAATTTTGTTTTACAAACCAATTTGATTCTTTACCATGTAGTGTGGGTGCTTTTCCAACACAGAATGAAGTGATGTCACCAAATTAATTTAATGTAGTTTGCTTAGAAAGTGATAGATGAAGAGGATTCCAGAAGCCAGATTCTGTTCTCAGCCTTACCTAAAACTTCGGGGAAGTTTGTGAAGGTTATGTGACCAAAACAGTACATTATGTAATGGGAAACAAGATCTAGCACTAAATATGGAAGTCAGTGATTCCTATACTAACAAGCACAAAGGAATAAATAGGAAACATCTAAACTGGAAGCACTGTGCTGCTACTTGCATGGGAATACCTGTAGATTCTTTAACTCAGTTTCCCTGAACTGTGTTTTATCAGACATAAACGGATGACTTAAGCACGTGCTGTAGGTGTGGTCCAGATCAGAAGTGTGGTTTCACACACACACTTTCATGTATTTACATGCACACACATGTATAGAGACACACACAAATGCAACAATAGGATTTTTTTCGTGTAGAACATTAGGGAAGCATTTATATTTTCACCTCCATTTTAAAATAAATAAAATTTTAAATGCTTAGAAATCATTAAACTTAAATGCTCAGACGTAAGAGCCGTAATGTGAATGCCAGAGTCTCCAGGAGTCAATAGGCTTATGTATTTCATATTTAATATTGCATAGCAGTCAACAGAAAAAAGTAATCTTTTTAATGCCTTTAGAGCACACATGAGAAATGCCAAGACTGCTTATTACTCAGGTAGATAACCAAAAAATTATTTTGTGTTGTGAAATCTAGACTCCCCATTTTCTCCCCTTGCATTCAGTGTAGATTCTCATATAGGCTGTCAGATTAAATGTTTGATTAATTGCTAGGACAATTGATTAATTGTTAGGACATGACATTTCTTAAGTAGAACTAAGTTTTCTTAGAAAAGCTAGAAGAATCTTTCTATTGCATTATAAACTAATTTCAGCAAAATATTTTCAGAAATTTTCTTACAGTGACATCCCCAACATTTTTGGTGTACAAGCATTGTCCTCTTAAGGGCATGGGAGATGTTTCATTCCCCAAGCCTGCCTAGTAATGCATGTAATTTCCCTATGTGATATGTATGTATAAATTTAAGAATAAAATAGCTAATCCTTACAGCCACACTTGAGGGTTCACCTAAAAAAAAGTGTTTGAAATTGTAATTCTTAATCTCACCAATCTCAGCTGACATGCAAATCCATTTATAAGAGAAATCACTGTTTATTCCTGTAAACCTGAGAACCAAACGTGGCTGCTGGGCACATTGGGTGACTTTCCATCTGCTCCACCCTTCTGGTAAGGCCCTGGGAGTAAGGGCAGAAACATAACTCTTGTTTATCTTGCTGGATTTCATAAAAATATGAATAAAAATGGGTTCTCAGAATTCAAGACTGACAATATATATTGATAAAAAGTATTAGACTGTTTTCCCATGGGAAATACAACTGCATAAAGTTCAGCAGCTTAGTTAAATTCTCTTGTGAGACAGGGATCAGGACTTGTGCATTTGCCCTTTCACGTTCCTCACTTGACATGACTTCATCATAAATTCTCAGATTCTCAGATTCTATCCAGAGGTGTGTGGGGCACTTCCACTGGCACAGTGTGTGGGGTGCAGCTGTCCAGGCACTGGCACTGGTGGGCACAGGGGTGGCCTCTGTGAGGGGAGCCCAGGGCTGCCCCAAGTCAAACACAGACGTGTCCAGCTGGCTCCAACCCACCCATCTCAGGGCACTGAGAGCCACAGTGATGGTCCCTCTGAGAAAACAAAGCTGCTTAGCAATGAGGAGTGAGGGAAATGTGTGAGAAATGGTTCTGTGACACCCAGGTGAGAGAAGTAAGAAGGGAAGGAGGTGCTCCACCAGCATAGCAGAGATTCCCCTGCAGTCCATGGTGAAACTGTGATGAAGCAGTCTGTCCTGCAGCAAGCTATGGAACTTCCATGCAGGAGCAGGCCCTTTCCAGAGCTGTGGCTTGTGGAGAGGAGCCCATACAGGAGCAGATTATCTGTCAGGTCCCTGACCCCAGGGAGGACCCACACTGTAGCATTCTGTTCCTGAAAAACTGTGCTGAGGCTGGGAAAATTAATGAAAAAATTAATAAAAGTCTCTCCTGTGGATGGAACCCCACACTGGAGCAGAGGAGCAGATGAGGAAGGAGCAGCAGAGGCAAAGTGCTATAAGCTGACCACAATCTCCATTCCATATTCCCCTGTACCACTGGGAGTGGAGAGGTGGAAGACTCAGGAGTGAAGTTCTGCCTGGGAAGAAGGAAAGAGTGGAGAGGTGTTTGTGGTTTTGTTTTTGCTTCTCATTATCCTACTCTATTTTTATTGGTGATAAATTTCCTCAAGTCGAGTCTGTTTTGCCCATAATGGTGGTTGGCAAGTGATCTCCATCTTCACCTTGACCCATCAGCTTTTCCATCTTACTTTCTTCCCCTGCCCTGCTGAGGGGGGGGATTGGGTGAGTGACTGGGTGGGCAGCTGGTGGCCAGCCAAGGTCAGCCCAGCACACATCTACTGTGCTGCTCCACCTCTATCCCAAAGAGAGAATAGAGGGGCAATATAAAAAAATTGCTTCTTGTCACACACTGTCAGTGATCCGCAAAGCCCCTGAATATCTTAATGTAAATGACATGATTTCATGGCTTCAACAATTGAAAAGTTGCATTTAAAAGATAATCTCAAACCTAGGTTTAGCTAAAAGTAGAAGAAAGCAACAAATGTGGGGGGTGTGGGGAAAGCCAAATTTGGACAGTTTGTAAAGGTCTTCTGGTCAAAACCACAGCCCAGGCAGTTTTTGGCAGTGATTTGACTGATGTACCCCAGTGGCTCCCCATGATGCAATTACATTGAGATGAATATTTCTTAAGTTACATGGATAACATTTTATTCCACAGAAGAATAAGCAAAGATAGGTGCATTACCATGACATGATATGATATGCAAAACCAGAATCTAAGTATTCACATGGAGAAAGCAGAGACTTGGATTCAAGTCCAGCAGGGGTTTGAGTAGGTCTCTGACTTCCTGTGAATTTTCTGCTATTTTGTATTTTGCTGCTTGTGACCTGTAATCCAGTTTAATATTTATGGCTTCAGACTAGTAACAGACTTAAGAACTCCCTTTCTTGCAGTCTCTTTGCTCAGATTTTCTAAAATCAGTATCAGAGCAGAAGAACCTAATTAGGTAAGTTGTCATGTGATGTCCTTTCTTCTAGTCTCTGGAGAAGGAAAATGGGAAAAGGCAGGAGCAAGGTGGCAAAGTACTTCTGTGACTAGTAGGAAAGAAAAGGGAGCAGCAAGATGATTTATGAAGGGACATCAGAAGAAGGGCAAAAGACAGCATTTTGGGAAGAAATGGAGGTGAAATAATAAGTAGATTATCATGTAGCAATATTGTTGGTCATTGCTGAGATGGACATCACAAGGAGGAGAACAAAAAGGAAGACTCCTTTTTTGGGAAAAAATAGAAGAACCGTCTGGAGAAAGGAGAAAGAAAACAAAGAACTAACACTGGAAGCACCAGCCTTGTACCTTTAAAAGTTTTATGATACTGCTCTATAAGCGTGAATACAAACAGAGATTTCAGAACCAAATTCACTCATAAGCAAAAAAGATGAAGGGAGGAAAAAGGACTGTAGAGAAGAGTTTGAAATACAGAGAAGCTTGGTGTTTACATTAGAAAAAAGCATTTTGACAAGTGTTTTAAACACCTTTCAAAAGAAATATCTGAGGAGTCCTCAGGTTCATTGAAAAAGAATGAAATCTGTTTAAATCATCTCTTTTAATGCTCAGAGTTGAGAAGGGAATCATTTTTGCTGGTCTAATGATTTCTTTTTGCCATCTGGTGGAAATGGGGAGGAATAACAAATTCTAGGAATGGAATGGAATGTACACAACATGAGATTTTTTTTAAAATCTCTTTGCATCAATTAAAAGAATTAAGTGCAATTAATAAAATGGTGTGTCAGTTATAAAGCACAGTAGATTCAAAACCTGAATTCAGGCTCAAATGAATTCAGCTAAACGACACAGACTAACACTGCCTCTACTATTAGCTTACGCACACAAACACAAAAATTAAGGAAGCCTTGCTGCTTATTTTCCATTGACTGTCTCAGAGCGAAGCTGCCCAGAGCTGCCCACCTTCCCTGCGGAACGGGACAAAAGCTTTTTACAAATCTTTTGGAGGGGCTTGACTGCCTCCTTGTGTTCAAAAGGCAAAATGCAAAGATAAAGGACTTGGCTTTCAAAATGCAACGTCGTCCCCCAAAGCATTGAGGCATCCTGGTGTTTGCTTCCTTTTAGAGAACTCCAAAGGATCTGCACTTGTTTTCTTAGTTAGCGAAATAGATTTTTGTTACTTGCTTTGTCTAGATACTCATATATTGCTCTAAGCACATTATGAGATTTAAAAAATGTCTCCTCATTTAATCCAAATAGGGGATGACTGACTATGTAATTGCTTGTGCAAAAATCAAGCTAAAAATACAATAACAAGCCATCAAATATAATAACATGAAATCACTACTGCTAATGTAATAATTAAATTCTACCTATTTGCTTTTTTTCTCTTCTTTGAGTACTATAAAAAGATTTAAACATCCTTGAGGGGAAATTCAGGTGTGATGGGTTCACCTTTAGCCATTAAAAAAAATCTGCTATAGATTAGTCTATTATAGCTAGTGAGAGAGTATGCAGCTCTTCTAGTGCTACTTTGATAGAGCTATAAAGACATAATTATTGAGATTTTTTTTCATTCCCAGGATAGATACAAGAATTTTTATGTTTTATTTCTTAGGAACTAGACACTAATATTTCACAAAATATGGTGCAAGAGGCAGGGAGAGGAGACTCAGTCCTCAAATTTACTTGCTTTTGGAAATCTAGTGTTAAGACACTGGTTCTGTTTATAGTGGCATGGCATCTCAAATATTTTAGTAGAAAGCTAAAAATGATGCACATGGAAGATTTTCATTACTTTTCTCAGGAGGTAGCTCAAGATTTTAGTAGGGTCACTTGTGCCATTTAATAGATACCATATTCTTTCCTCTTTTCTTTCTTCCAGTTTGCAGCTCAGAACCTGAAAATGTTCAGTCTGATCCAAAGAATTATACTAGTCTTCTTGTAACGTGGGAAAGACCTCGTGTTGTATACGACACCACCATTGAGAGATTTGCTGTCTTTTATCAACAGCTGGATGGAGAAGACCAGACTAAGCACGAGTTTCTGACAGATGGGTATCAGGACTTGGTAATTGTAAACTTTTCAAGTTTCATAAAAAGGGATTATGCCATGACAACTCACTGTTAATTATCTTGAGGGATTAAACTGTAGCTGGGAGACAATTGAAGAGAAATTATCTCATTTTTTTGGCTGTAAAGCCACAAAGACAATTTTAAAAAAAAAGAAAAAGCTTCTCTTGTCCAGAACAGGGAAAAACTCTACAGCTTGCTGCTTTGATTTGCCTTGTATTTGCCATGACCACATCAATCACAGAGTTCCTTAGCCATTAAACTCTTTGTCAGTTAACAGTGATCTGTATTTCATTGCTCATGGATGTGAAAGAATGACCTACACAAGCAACTAATGGGATGCAATTCAGTCATACTGCTATAAATATCAAGTTACTGATTACAGCTTCGTGGTATTTTACTGATGAGATCTGTTCCTCTAATCCTCTTTAAGATTCATAACTGATCAGACATAATGTTACCTAAACTTGTGTTCAACACTAAATAGTTACTTGGTTTGGCATCCTCCATGTAAAAACTCACGAAATATTTTTTTAAGTTGACTGGAAACCATTTGTGGCAGTAAAATATAAAAAGCACACATTATAATACTAGAAGAAAGGAGCTTTATGGTTCATAAAAATTGAGTTAGGAAAAAATTAACATTTCCAAATACTTGATTCTTACATGCAAGTAAATGATTAAATGTGTTTTTTCTTTTAGGGGGCTATTCTAAATAATCTGCTGCCCAATACAAGTTATGTTCTTCAGATAGTTGCTGTTTGCTCTAATGGTCTGTATGGAAAATACAGTGACCAAGTCATTGTCGATATGCCTTTAGAGGATGCAGGTAAGTCTTGGAGTTTAGTGATCACTTTTACTGAAAAATCTGTATTTGAAGAAATAGTTTGTTTGCAAACCAGTTAAAATGCGTGACTTTCAAATTATGCTAAAATGAAATTTCAAAATTGCTGCAGTTAACCTTCAGCATGTTCCTTGCTAATGATACTTTACATGATGTAATTCCTTGTAAGCATTACCTATAAAAAACTGCATGTTAATTTGTTTAATTCTAAGAATATTCTGAAAAGCACCTGCTTGATTTGAAATCTCACAAGTGTATCTTTTAGATATGGAGGGAAATAAAACCATGTTTGGTATTATTTCTCTATGGGTCAAGCATCCCCTCAAAATTACTCCACACAGCCAAAGTCTTAAGGAATCAAATAATATAACCACAATATATGATTTATAAGTCTATACTAATGATTTTGAAATTTAATTTCTTATGAATACTTGGAGTTTGATTTCAAAAGACTTGTGATGATGGAATTCCCTTGCTTCTTAATGCTGCCTTGCAAAAAATCAAAAGGCCTAACAAACCAATCTTAATGATTTCACAGCCAGATTTGCTTCTTCTGCCTATGAAATAATTTGGAACTATAGCATGGAGCTTGATCTTGTCCTTAATAATTCCTTAAATTTGATGTAAGCTTTAGCATCAGATTCAGTTCTTATGAAAATGAGTGAGAGCTGTGTTTTTAATTAAGAGCCCTGTAATTAATCATAGAATAAATCAAATGCTTTTTGATCATGCTAGGAACTTTTTTTATCTAAGGGCCTGGATTTTGTTGTTTGTTTATGTGTCCTGTAAATTCAGTTTTACACTGATGTATGTCTGTTTAGCTGCAGTGAGGCCATTAGTGATGTTGTGGTGAACTTGGGAAAACAGGACAGTTTTTCATTTCAAGGGAGCCACATTCCTTAACAGTGAGAGAGAGTATGATTCTCAACAGTCTCTACCACATGAATTCTGGAATAATAAGGGTAATAGGCTTGTAATAGTGTGGGTTTGTCTGTAGGAGGAGGACACAGCACCAGGTATAGTACCACATACACTTTTAATAAAGATTTAACTTGTCTTTCAAACAGAGTATTAAGAATAATGGGTTTTGGGGTCTTAGGCTAATATATACCAGAATTTTCCTATTTCTCTTTAGTTTTCTAAAATGTCCACAACAAGGTTCTGACATTCTGCCTGACATTTCACTCTTCTGTCTACCTTTATCCATCTCTTAGATAGTATATTCTTCCACTTACTTTCCAGAATTTGCTGGATTTATGTCTGAAGAATTTTCTCAGATGAGAGTTCCTCTACACACCCCACATCCATTTCTACATGGAATGACAAAAAAGCAGCATAGTGTTAGCAAACCTATGAACAGCAATAGTTCAACCAACCAAGTCAGTGCAGTGCTGCCATCACAGCTGTAAAAACTCTGAAGATAGATTTTGCATAACAAAACCCAGTGTAGGTGATATCCAGAGGACAAACCTCCCTCCTGCTACTGCTGTATCCCTGCTGTAAAGATGAGCTGGGTGCCAGCCTGCTGTGTTCCCCTTTGGAAGGAACCGTGGGTGCAGAGGCAGGGGGTGAGACAGGAGCACTGGGGCTGGGCAGGCTCTGTCAGTGCACCCGTGGTGTGAGCAGCTGCTGCTGGGGAGCAGGCTCAGCCAGAGGATGCTGAGGCACTGGGCAGCCTGAGGCTGGCCAGCAGTGCAGATCCAGCCAGCCAGCACAGCATCCCTGCTGTATTTCTGCTGAAGTCAGGGGCTTTGCATGAAGGGTGAGGGCAATACACACTGGGAAATTAATTTCACCATCCAATGTCAGCAGAAATTTCTCTGAGATTTGTATGCTCAGACAAGAGAATTTGGTACAATAAATGCTATATTTCAGACTGATACGTTTGTTACAATAAATTTTATATATCAGGCTGAAGGTCTGGTACACTCAAGACTTTTTACAGACAAACCATTAATTTCTACTTTGATATTTTAAATTTTAAACAATACAAATAAAAAGAGAGTAAATGTTTTAAATAAAAATTAAATACCAAAATGAATATTTGCCTGTTTCACAAAAAAACCCAAAAGTTTCATTGACGTGCCTCCTATATGAAGTGGACACAAAGTTATTAAACCTACTTCAGTTCTTTTATTTTGGCACTTCCACAGTGGTACCACTGAAAACATTGAATTAAGAAAATTCAGGGAAAAATTCCTTTTATGTAATTGGTATGATTTCTAAGAGTGTACATTGCTGTATAAATAAGTTGTTTACATGCTCTGTCAACACTTGATACAGTTTTAAAATATGAAAAAAACTTCCATTAATTTTTAATATTAATGTTTATTTGCATACTTACTTTTACTAATTATTTACATCTGAATTAACTGTTGCAACTATTTCAAATATTTTCACATCTAATTTTAATATGCCTAATAATAAAAAACAGACTTGAGAATGTAGATATCTAATAAGAAAGATTTGTTCAGAGCAGCTTGCTGATTACAATATAACATCAAATTGGTTTTGTGATCTGCTTTATAGATCTTGAGGCAAAAGGGGATTTCTTGGAGCTCCTGCTTGGGAATTTATGAAAGAAAAGTTATCTTCACCGTGAAGACATGAAATAAAGTTGACACACATAAAGCATAAATTAAATCTTTCCTTCTCAAGAATTACTCTGAGTAATCCAGTTTAATTAAGATGAAATTTGCTACAGTCACCTCCAGATCAATTAGTCTTCATGTTAAGAGCTAAAGCAAGGCATGAGTCATGCAGAGCCATTAGATGGGCCCTTTTCCAAGAAAATTCTATCCTTGGAGTGGCCACTTCTAATGAGATCTGGTATTCAAAAAGCTCAAACCATTGTTTTAGGCTTTCATTTTTGAGATACTTTCAAGAGAGTGTCTCTCATGCCTTCTCCCCACCCAGTCTGGTGCCTCCCAAATGTGGTTAGTGAGGGCTCTGCAGGCTCTGGTCATCCACAGATCCAGGACTCTTGTTCTCAGCAATGCTTTGTAAGAGGAAGGACCTCACTGGGGCCATGCTCTGCCTCACTTTGTGGAAGCCTCGGGAGCTGTAAGGTGATGACATTGGGCAGGCTACCATAGTGGAGACTCTGCTCTTTGGGTGTTTCCTGAACTCTTTAGAATGGCAGCCTTTCACCTTGTAATACACTATGTGTGCACGTTAACATTTTTCCAGTTAGTCTCCACCTAGTAAAAGCCAACAAATGCACTTCTTGATGCAGCTACAAAATCTCCATTGAAAATTTAGGGAATCATGTACAGAGTATTTTAGTCAGCTTTGATAAAAATCCAACTTTTATTTACAAGTTTTTCACTTGCTATTAGAATTGGATTTTGAATAACTATGTAAATGTGTGCTTTGACTCTCTAGATAATGTCTATATAGAACTATAGTTTGTTGTGTAGCTAATACTGGTGGTACTTACGTGCTGACACAAAAAAGGAAAAATAAGAATATAACTCCCCGCTCCTATTCCTTTGTGTAGACTTCAGTTGGTGTTTGTCAAAAAAAACCGCAACATGTTGGAATAGCTCTCAACTGCTCTCTCCTGCCTGGCAGCTCATGCTGTCAGCAATGCTTTGTGAGAGTCTAACTATGCAACTTCTTTGTAACTTGTCTTTGTGATTTTTGTCCTAAAAAAGCACTAAGCATATATTAAATGTCTGGTCTAGAGGATGTTTTTTTCTAATTTTATACTGATAAAAGTAGAAATCTGAACACTAATTTAATCAAAAGAAGCAGGCTTTACTTTTGTTCTTGCCATGCCATTTTTACATAAGTCAATACAGAAATGAAAAGAGTTTATGTTGTGCACATTATTCTATGATTATAAATCACATTGTTTAAAGAGATTTTTTTAATATTTGCATTGAACAAATGTAGGGCAATAGTCACCTTTTCTGTATTTGTTCTATCGTTTCTCCATCTGTCATTAAAATGGACTATGAAAAGACCTCTACAGAACTCTCTAACTAATTTAATTATTTTATTTTAAAATGTATACTATAGAATAATCAATATGTGGTTCCAGAAAAAAATAAACAAGCTTGTTCCTCAACCTACATCAATGGGTTGTTTTTTGGAGGGTGCGGCTCTTCACCTTGGATGGGGGATGTTACTATATTTCTGTAATCTCCTGTCAAATCAAAAGCTCAGCAGCAGGATTAACAGAACTTCTGTAAGTGTGTGTCTCTAATGCTTTTGACAAATAAATTTTCTGTGACCATCTAAATTAAAACAGTCTTTATAAAGTTCTTGAAGATTTACTGGTTTTGTTAATATACAGTGTAAATATATGTATATGTATATGTATATGTATATGTATATGTATATGTATATGTATATGTATATGTATATGTATATGTATATATGTATGTTAACGCCTCTCCATTGAGAAACCAGCAAGAAACTGCAGTTTCCTGATGGGGAATTTGAGAGCTATATACCCTAGCACAATCAGTACAGTTTGTTTTTCTGACTGAGTCTGATTAAAGCTCAACTCAAGAACAGTGACCACGAAAAGAATGGATTGGATTTCTCTGTATTAAAAAAAAAAAAAAAAAAAAAAAAACAAAAAAAGTTACGGCAGCACAGGGTGAGGGNAAAATCAGAGAAGTCTGCTGAGTACATGGCATGGGTCTATTGTGGGTAGGCATTCAAACTCATGTTAGTATTTGATTAATATCATTGAGAAGCCAGGGAATATCATTATCTCATCCACCCCTTCCTCCCCTCCGCTCCCCTCCCCACCCTGCCCCAGAACCTCCTAGGCCTCAGGAGTCAGAGGTAAGATAAATTTTTATCTATCTAGCTAATTAAGGGTCAGTTCTGTACTTGGTAATTTATAGATGTTTGTTACTAAAGGACAGTTTGTGAAGATTTTGTGCAGCAATGCTTAGTCAAAATTTATTTGCATGCTATAAACTACAAATACAACTCTATGAGCTAATTAGTTTGATAAACTTCATCTAGTGTACAGTGCATATAGCACATCTCAGTTTGTTTTGGAGGGTAGACATGGACAGACCAAAGAGAATACAAATTAAGCCATAGATCCTCATCTGACATTGCAAAAAATAAGAAATATAGAGATGACATCTTAATTCTAGTGTATTGGAGAAACTACATTTGGGAATTGTGGAGGAAATGCAGACATGGGGCTGAGTGTGATGCTGTTGTTAGAATCTCTCTCTAGGGTAAGAGACTGGCATTTTGACCTAGGGCAAATCAGCCCTTAGGATATGTGTTAGCACTTGTGTGCAGACAGAGTGCTAGAACATGGCTTAGGAGAAAGCCTTAGAAAGACTCAGAATGGGATTGGGCCTCTCTATGGACCAAAGGAGGAGTAAGATTCATTAGTGCTGTGGAAAGAATGTTAGAGTTCCTCACTGAAGGTCTGTGCCAGTTCCTACCAGAGAGTTGGGTGTTTCTTTCAACCCGCTTTGAAGCCTCTCTTGCTGACCACCATCAGAAGTACAACACTGGATTTGGCCAAAAAGAGAAAAAGAAGGCAAGAGACTAGCTACAAAATTGGAAAGAAGGATTTTCAGCTGGGTTATAGGAGATTCATTTCTTCAACCTGTTTCAACTGGTTTTTATTTATGAAAATTGGGAATGCCTCAAAAGCCTCTAGAGTAGTTCTTCGCAGAGCATGCAGTACCTGTTTTTTAGGGACTTTTCCTAGGATGTGATACAACTGGCTTGATGTCTTTACATTAAATCAAGCAGGATGTGAGTTTGAAAAAGGCTGCAAGCACTGGGAAGAGTGGGTCTCTTTGGTCTGCCCTGATGGAGGCATGCATCCTGCTGCATGCTGTGTATGATGGCACTGCTGTTGCTCTAGTACTTATGTCCAAGCCTGGGTGCACAAATAAGGCATTTTCTATGTGAAAATTATAGAACAGATTATTTTACAAGTATATCTTAAGAGCATTCAGATTTAATGTTGAGAAATAGTTGATCCCCAGACTTACTGTTTCTCTCTCTTCTGTATTTCTGCATTAAACTGTACTTCTCATTGAAAACATTCTTGTAAACTTGGATTTCCCCAGCCAACAAGTGGTTCCTCCAAAAATGCAGATCAATGGTATCAAAATAGAGCCAGACAAAACTGTTGTGGCCAAATGTGGCCTGTCTAGAGGAGTAAGCATTGCTACCCTTAGTCCTCAGTCCAGGGGGTTGGCCACTTTTCCAAACACAATCCTACAAAAACTCTTAGACATGGTCTCAATAAGCATATTAATTAATTAATCAGTTGAGTCCTTGCAGAATTAAGAATTCTGTCTATTTAAAATTGTGGATGATAAGGTGTATATTTTTGTTTTATAGAGGCTGACCTCATTCCTGAACTGAGTGAAGCTGAAGAATATGAGGTATAGCATTCATTTGTTTTTTAAGAGAGTATTTAAAATAAATACATTTCAACTAGATTGAAATTATAGTCTGTGAAAATTTGCAAAACTATGACACCAACTGAGTGTATTATCTGCATTTATGTATACACATATGTATGTGCATATATAGCCTTTGAGCTATATTTCTCCCTAGATAACTCTGGAGATGTCACAGTATTTCTCTGGAGCTGGAGACACATGGTGAATTAAAGGATATCACAGAATATTTGTAAATATTTTTTAAAACGGGGCATCAGTTTAAAACCACCCCTCTGTGAAGTCTGACAGAATTGTTCATTTAGCAGAATCAAAGCTGCCATCCAGTGTTGGGCTTTTTACTTAAAGAGAAGTTTGATTTGTCCTTGCTTGTGTTGGTCTTGTCATGCAGTAAATTAAAGTAGGGGAGGATGATTGTTGTGCTGAAGAGGGAGATTCAAAGGTGTCTGCTATCAGTGTGCTATTGGTTGAACCGTTCCTCAAAAATTCTTGGAGGGTCATTTGCTTCTTCAACTTTAGGTTGAACTTTCTGTTAGATTTCAAAGTATAACTCTGTTATACAAAATTTTTGATGATCTTATGATAACCTTTGTAGGCTTCATATTCAGTAACTAGGTTTCTGGTGTCCCAGCAAGGAGAGATGTAAAAATAGAATAATTAAGTTTTTAACAGTCTCTAATACCAATTTTGCTACATGAACAGTTCCTTCAGTAAGACATTTATCAAGTAATATCAAGTCATCCCTCTGGGTTTTTAATTTATATTTTCAGTCTATGACCACAATATTCTCACTGTCTGACAAGCCCTTTCAGTCAGAGATCCTGTGCTTACTTGTCTGTTTACCCTCTCTTGCATTTGTAGACACTGAGTAGCCAGTAATACAGTCATTTCTTTGTTGTTGTAAGCTATGTGTCTAGATTATGATATTGCATCTGTTAGGTGCCAGTCAGCATCAACTGATTTTCACTTGAACCAAGAAGGTTTAAAAGCGCATACATTGCCTTGCAGAAATTAGCTCTTTAGAAATAAGGGTCTGTCCACTCCAGCCCGGGTTTGAAGACACACAGTCTTGGTGCTGCTGTCCCTACATTTTAGGTATTTAGTCCTTAGAATGAAATCCAAACCTGAGAGTCACGTCTGAAGTACCTTGTGTTGTGTGAGTGCTTGAGAGGTTCCTGGTTCAAGGAGGGACTGAAGCCTAACTCTAGCCCTTGCTCCAGTGAGACTGGGTAAAAGATCACAACTCCTGTTTGTTGAGTGCCTCAGTCAATAATGTATTCAGCAGCTCTTTATCTTGGGCATGTTCTTTCAAAGGCTGTTGATTTTTTATATTCTTCCCCCTGCTGTGCCCTGGGAGATCTACTCAACCTGAACAATAGTGGAAACTGAGGAGTTATTACATTGATAACTGTGCCTATCTCCTATTCTACTGGGTGTTTACTCTCAGCATTATGCTTTTGAATAAAAACCAGTGATGTTTCCACCATATCAGCAAGCCAGATCTTAAAAAAAAAAAAAGAAACTTTTTTGCAGGAGGCTCTGTGCTGCTGTGTCTCTTAGGGCTATGTCAAATCAAGTCCCTTCAGAAACTGAAAGTGTCCCTCAATATAGATTGCAGATTGTGCTGGGACAGGTTCACTTCTGGTGCAGCTCTATACAGGGGCACAGCCCAGAGCTGCAGGGCTGCTGTGTCTAGGTCAAAACAAAAATGCTTGCTGAGCAAGTTAGGTACTTCAATGTTATGATTTTTGATTTGGTGCAGGAAAAGCTGGAGAGGGGACAAAAAGTTTTGACCCAGATCTTCAAGCACTGCCTGAATCCTGATTACATTCAGGCATGTAATTTTTTTTTTTTTAATACATCCTTAAAAGGCAAAACTCTAACAGATTTTGCACAAAGTATGGTTATTCATCATCATTCATGTTCAGAAAACAAAGGGTCATAACAGGACTAGGGAATATGACTCACAGCACTTGTGGAACTCTTACAGTCATGCTGAAGATCCTGAAATCTTCTTTTCCAGAAAACTCTGAAGATTCAGCAGCACTGAGGACAGGTCATAATTTTACAAATTCTGTTGTTGCTATTACAGTTTAATTACCATCAGGATATTAGTGCAAACCTCTAGGACATTCTGATAGCAAGACCTTTTTTTCATTTCTGTGTGTACAATATATACTGTACATTGCATATACAATTGCATTTTATTAGGAAAGAGTTAGGGCTTTTTAAATAAAGTAAATTGTGAGTGATTTTTGCCTCTCAAACACAATTAAATTTACACTATATTGAAGAAGCTGTTGTGACAGCATTTTTCTGGTTTTATTGCTAATTAGTAATATTTTTCAAGATAGAAGAGGATACCATTCTTGCAGTTAATACTTTGGTTTAAGACCAAAGTGTCTTCTCAAGTGTTGTCTTGTTTCAAGGATGCAGGAAGAAGTATTATTACAGTTTTAGTTTTCATTCATGTACAGCGTCTATAAACATTTTTAATTGTCTTCGGCTATGATATTTTTTTCAAAGGATGAAGTTGATGAAAAGGAAACAGAGGTGGATGAAGAAACTGCAGTGGTTCCTAGCACTGACAGCACAGTGAACCAATTGAGGAGAGATTTTCAGGTGATTACATCCAGCTACAGTCAAGAAAAATTGGGAACAAAACCCAGTGAAGCTAAAGCAAATAGATACTTTACAAGAGAAGAATTGCATGGTAAGGATAATGTTTTCAAAGCAGTTTATTATGCTACTTCTCCACCTATTGGTGAAATTTCTGAAGAGGAAGATCCTTTTTTGGAATCCCAAACAATTACTGGAATTCCTCAACTCATTGACTCCACCAAAGGCAGAGATGAAGAGTATATATATCTTTCTTCAGGCACTGAGCCAACAAGAATAACCACTACTGGCCACAGTGACGAAGATTTCTTATTGTCTCCTTTTAAACCTCATCAGGAATCTGATGACTTTTGGAGTTCAGTTCCTACCCCTTCTTCATCACAGCTGGTTACGGAGGAGATCTCCCAAGAAGATGCCCTTCCTTCAGGAAGTCCAGACATAAGTGAGCATGATGTTCTTTCCCAAAGCTCCATTAAGTATGTTTCAGAAGGTGTAGCACCCTCAAGCTCTGATGAGCCTCCAAAGGATACTTCTTCCACTGATGGAAATGTGTGGTTTCGTAATGCTACAGATCCAACAACTCAATCTGTTGATGCATCACCCAGCAGGCAGCAGTCTCAGACCAGTTACACTGATGCTTATGTAGTGGGATTAAAGCCAACTACAGTGCCCTATTCGAGCAGCCCAGTCGTTTCACGAGACACTTCAGATGCGGATTTAGAATTGCCACATTATTCTACTTTTGCTTTCTCCTCTGCTGAATTATCACCTCACTCTATCTCTTCAAGCTCTGGAGAATATGGTTCTGCTTCTGCTGCCAGTGAGGTACTCTCTCAGACAACTCAGCCAGTCTATAATGGTGAGATACCTCTTCAACCTTCCTACAGTAGTGAAGTGTTTCCTCTAGTCACCCCTTTATTGTTTGACTCTCAGATGCTCGACACTACCCCTGCTACATCAGATAGTGATGTGACCTTGCATGCCACACCTGTATTTCCCAGTGTTGATGTGTCAGTTGAACCCACCCTGTCTTCCTATGATGATGTACCTTTGCTTACATTTTCCTCTGCTTCCTCCAGTAGTAAAACGTTTCACCGTTTGTATACAGTTTCTCAAGTGTTTCCACAAAGTGCTACTCCAGCTGTTGCAAGTGATAAGGTGTCCCTGCATGCTTCTTTGACATTGGCAGAGGGTGATCCATTAATACAGCCAAGCCTTGCTCAATATGCTGATGTGGTGTCACATCAGACTACTCATGCTGCTTCGGAGACACCGATATTTGGTCATAATAGAACTCACATATTTTCTCAAGTTGAACCATCCAGCAGTGATTTAAATATGCATGTACTATCTACAATGTCTGAACTTCCTTATGCTTTGTCTGGTAATGTGGGCTCCCTCCAAAGCTTTACTGTTTCCTATGACTCTGCAGAATTTGTGCATGATTCTGTTGACATATTTCGTCAAGATCCTTTATTTAGCAGCTATAACAATGTACTGGTGCATAAACCTTCTTCTGTAATATCACAAGCTGATGCTTTGCTGCAGCCTACACACTCTCTATCTAGTGACACGGATTGGTCTGAAGCATACTCTGGTAGTGAGTCCCTTTTGCCTGATACAGATACTTTGACGGTACTTAATGTTTCTTCCTCTGATTCTGTTGATGAGATTCCGTATGAATCATCTGGGTTTAGTGATGTTAATAAGATGCTTCAAAAAGGTGATGTTATATATGGAGATGAGAGAGAACTGAAAATTTCCTCCTCTTTAAGTGAAATGGCTTCCAGTGCTGAAAGTAAAGTGATACATGAACTTTCTACATCTGTTTCTTATAATGTAATTGAGCAGAATATGTCTCTGCAAGAAAGCCCACTTCCTGTTTCTAGCACAAAGGGAATCCTTCCAGTCTCTCTTGCTTTTCCCACTACTAAGAAATTTGATCATGATATTAGTAAACTTACAGAGAAGCACCTTTCTGTTCAGCCTTTGCATGTTACAACTCCAGCCTTTGATGACACTTTGCTTAAACCTATGCTTAGTGCAAGCTCAGATCAAGCTCTCTCTGTCCCTGCTTATAGCAAAATGTTATCCTCGACTCAGATGTACTTTCATGAGACCTCAGCTACATTAAATAATGAAGCATTACTGCAGTCCTCCTTCCAATCTTCTGGCGATGGCACTCTGCTTAGCACAGCTTCAGTTGTGCCTAGTGATCCAATATTGGCTGAAAGCTCAAGGGTTCAAAAAGATAGTTCTACATTTGACCAAATATTGCATCAGATGGCACCAGGTTCTGCTACAACTGAAAGCAAGCTTCATTCTACATCTGCACCTTCTGTTGTCGATATGATGTCAAACACTTTTAGTAAGCCCACAGCATCACTTCAAGGTTTATCTGTTTCTTATGGAAGTGAGAAATATGTTTCATCCAGTTTATTTAACAGTGAAGATGTTCAGAAGGTTATGCCTTCGTTGTACAGTAGTGATGTTACATTCCAGCTGACCAGTTTAGAAAATACAAATGTCTTTCCCCCCCAGGCAGCGAATGCTGTAACAACTCCCTTCCTAACAGGTGACACATCATCACATGTAGCTACTCCTACAGACAGCCATATCTCTTCAAGTGTTTTTGAAAGAAGTGAGGCTTCCAGTGCCTCTTCAAGTTCCACACTTGGTTTTGATCCTGTTCATATGCCTGCAGATGTTTCTGGTTCCGATGTGTCTGTTCATCACACTCTTCCTTTACCAAATATGCTTATTTCAGTTACGGCTGTTCCTCCTAAAAGTGAGATCCCTATAACTCTGAGTAGGTTGCTGGTTCCTTCTAGAGAATCCTCTGGGTTGTCTCCCAGTGTCATGTCCAGTACTGATTTGTGGTCTTCTGTAGTTGAGGATGAATATGATGAATATGATGATGGCTTCCCTGTAAGCAACTGCATCTCATGCACTTCCCATAGAGAAGATGAGGATATGATAGTAGAGGATCAAAATACAATGGTAAACAATCACAAGGATCAGAGTAACCTAATCATAAGTTCACATTCTGAGAAACCTGAAGAAGAGAAATTTTCTACAGCTGCATCTGACAGTCAGACAAACCGTGCCATGGACAGACGTAATTATACATCCATACCAGCTTTGACAGCGAGTGTGATACCTAAGAAGCACAACAACCTGAAAATTTTGGAGAACCACATTCAGACTTCTAGTGTCCAATTCCAAAACACATCAGAATCTAAGTCTTGGGCTGTTTTGACAAGTGATGAAGAAAGTGGTTCTGGCCAAGGTACCTCAGATAGCCTTAACGATAATGAAACTTCAACAGATTTCAGTTTTCCTGACCATAACGAGAGAGACACTGAAGGGGCAGTTGAAGCAGGTAACTCAGAATTAACTCCTGGATCATCACAGTCATCAGCCTCATCTGTTACTAGCGATCACTCATCAGTATTCAACATCTCTGAGGCAGGTTAGTTGTGGATAAGATTAATGAATGTCATGGGAAGCTGTGAGGGGATACTTTTGTGCCGTAGAGAATGAGCAGGTTTATCTGCAGATAATAAAGGGAGAACATAACAGTGCCAATGGGTGTGATTAAGGAAGCATTGGGGAACAGGGGTGCATACTGAGCTGGCTATCTTGTGAATGCTACTTTCTGGCTACTTAAAACTGCACCTGAAATTTTCTTAATTAAGATGATTGATGCTCTGGTTTTGGATAGATGCATACTGCCAGCAGAAGTTGAGTGGTGCAAAATCTAAAACCAGAATCAGTGCAAATTGCTTAATTTTAGTTTTAAAGATTTGAGAGAGATTTAGGTTCTCTGTTAACTTCTCCGTACAGACAAGTGTTGCCCTTATGGAAATACCACCAGAGGAAACCATGCCTCTGCCAGAGGAAACATACCTCTGATATTCTCTTTTAAACTTAGTCCAGCACATTTTTGTGTGTGTTTTCTATGAAGTTGAACAAGGAAGAAGATGCTGGTTTGATTCTGATTCATCTGAGCTCACAAAAACATGAATTTCTATTCTGTGTCTGCCACTTTCAGATGCAGAATTTTTGTGCCAGATTTGCATATTCCCAGAGTAAAGCCAGGTTCTCCTCTACCTGTTTATATTTAATGCTATTTTTCTATTCATTCCTCTTAAAGTCAGTGAGAGTATTTGTGACCCATGATTCCAAGAATGAAGTCAGAAATCAAAATTGATAACTCATTTCCTTTGTGTTTGAAAATGCACTGTGGAAAATCCAAGGTATTCAGACACATAATCTTCATTGTTTCTTGTGTTAAATAATTTAAAATCAAAGAATCAAGTCAAAGATAATCTATGATCTTCGAAAAAAAACCTAAACAAGAAACAAGGTTGAATTGGTATTTTAGAAAATAAATTGAACTTCTGTTATGTACTTGCAGCGTCTGTAGAGGGCAGTATCATTCAACTAAACCCACTGAGGAATAGCATCCACAAAGCATGGGAAGGTTTCAGCCCAGTCCTACTAATAAATACACAGTTGCATTACATAAGGTTGTATACCACATGAGCAACAGAATACTAATATGAAAAGGTGGTAAATTGGCAGTCGGTGTAGCTGGGGCTAGTAGAATGTGAAAAATAGAAAATATAAATTAAAAGAAAATAGAAAATATTGAAATTACTAGGAGCCCTAACAAGGTAGGTGTTACCAAATTGAATCAATAAGTGAATTAGTTCACTGGTAAGTGGTTACCACTTTGTGTAAAATCCAAAACATTTCTTCAAAAATAAGCAAAAGTAACATTAATATTTTAAAACCTATCTTATTGTTAGGAATATGTGTTCCCATAAGATACTGGAGTTTACATAATGGGTGTCATTTGAATTTTTACCAATAGTAACTCGAAAAGGATTAGAGAGTACTGGAGAAGGAGGAGTACAACAGAATTAGTTTGTCTTCTGCATATTATTGAAAGACACACTACAGTATCATTTCATGTGCATTACTTTTTTTCCAAAACATGATGCTAAATACTGGCTTTTAAAAAACTGAAAATTTAATTTCAGCATGTCTAACATGGTCTCCTGCAAATCAGAGATATTTTCTTAATTAAATTATAAAGAAACTAAACAAAACCCAAAAAGAATCTCTCACCTGAGAACTTATTTATACATTGCAGTGAATTTTGCAGAAATTGGTGAAATGTCTTCTTGTTGTGACCATTACAGAAAAAAAACATCATTTAAACTTTTCCCAGTCTTCTAGTTGTTGATGCATAATTATGCTTGTTCTGAACTAGAATTTTCTCCATAAGGCCTCTATGACAACCTAAACTTTTCAGCCTCTTTTGAGAAACTAAGGCAAATTAATAGAAAGATTTATGCAAAGGATTCAAACACATCAGTTATTAGAAATCAAAGAAATCTACTATAGCTGAGAATGCCTCTTCAGCTGCCATCATTGGAGTGATGGCCAAGTAGGCAAGAAACCTCCTGTTACAGGAGAGGTCTGCACTTCATTCCCATAGGAGGAATCTTAATAGAATATGGTCATGAAGTTTCAAGGAACCCTGTCATCACACAGATAGGATTGGATTTTATGCTGTGGATTAGTCCAGAGCTGGATAAGCAAGTCTGACTGTTTCAAAGGGATCATATTGTGTTTTCTCATGCATACTCATAGTTTTTCTCTAAAATCAATAGGAAGTATCAATTTTAATCTGCTCAACAGAGACTTGGAGATTTTTCAGAAGCAACTTTGTGCCTTCAATTACTTTGCCCATTGAGCTGCAGAATTTTATGGGTGTTGAAGAGTATTTTGAATTAAAACCAAGAAGACATCTGCAAAATCAGAGCCTAGACCTTTTTACACATAAAGTCCCGAAAGCCTCTAAACTCAAGAAAATGGAAGCAAATAGAGCTGCCTGAAAATCTGTACTGTGTGAAGCCATTTGTTTTTTGACATCTTATTTAGAGCATGTAATTTGCTGTCTTTTTTCTTTCCAGATCCAACTCCATTCCTTCCTCCCTTTGTGTAGAACCTTTTTATTCATGTAGAATTGGTCTCTTGAAATCCCAGTGGAGTGCAGATGTTTTCTATACAGCAAAATTCTGCTCTTATACAGAAAATTCATTGAATTAGGACTGTTCACAAAAGCAGAAAACATTCAAGGGGTTTAATTCTAACAAGTGCAAAAGTGCTTATTTCTGCATTTTAACTCAATTACTGCTCACAGTAGACTTCACAGATTGAAATAAATCCAGTTTTTTATGTCAACATCACAACTTTAAAATGTTTACTTCTTGAGGTACGACCAAAGCTAGAAATATAGTATTGGTGTTGTCCACCATTTTGTTTGTTTCTTTAATAAAATAATGAAATATATTGTTTTAATCTTCATACAGATTCCTATGTCTAAATATTTCTGTCATCTAGCACTATATGGCTCACAGAAATATGAAACTAAAGTAATATCTAAATAATAATTTGATCACCTGTAAAGATGGAGGTGGGAAATTTAATTGTGGCTCCTGTATAGTTGAGAGAGGCAATTGGATTCAAAGGAACGAGGATGTATGCATAAAGCAATTTATAGAATAGGCAATGGATAAAAATACAGAAAACTGAACTGCAATACAGCAAGCACGTAAGGACTATTGCAAGATAATTGTCATATTAACCTATTAGCCAGAGAAGTGGTTTGCATTATACAAATAGCAGTTCAATATCAATTCCAGTGCACATGCCAATATTATGTATTCAGATTTCTTAACTCATTTGGCTTTCAGCTAATAAAACAGATTAAAATAAAAAAAACTTTCTTCTGAATTTTAACAACAGTCTGCTATTCTTACAAAGAGAAGTCTCCACTGCTGGAAGGCTGAGTCACATAAGCTTGAACACTTTGCTTTACCCTCTATCTGCTTATCTCCTGTAAGCTGGTTTGCAAATGTATAAACTTTCTGCGGTACATAGTAAAACATAGAGGTAAGTGGTGTTAAGTAGGCCCATTATAAGACACATTCACTTGTTCTGTGCATTTCTCAGAATTTAAACATGGACTGTTTCAATTTTCTCTGACTGCAGAGGCAAGTAATATTAGCCATGAGTCTCGTATTGGTCTAGCTGAGAGTCTGGAATCAGAGAAGAAGACAGTTATACCACTTGTGGTCGTATCAGCCCTGACTTTTATCTGTCTAGTGATTCTTGTGGGTATTCTCATTTACTGGAGGTAAGTTGTTTTTTGGTTGAATTTTTTTTCCATTCTAAAGAGCTCTGATTTGAAAAATGTGGTTGGCATTATTGAGCTGGTTTACAGGAGACTGGATCTTGTCTCTTAACATGTCTTCATATTGCTCTGTGTCATAAAGATGACAAAATAAGGTGATTTCTGTCCAAAATACTCAACTGCAATTCTTTTTTTTTTTTCCTGAGGGTTTAAACACTGTAAATAGTTTATATTGAGAGACCATAGTAAACAGTAACTTGTGACTGATGCCTAGAAACCAAGTGACTTAACAGAGCTCTGGGAAATGCAAGAGGGAGAAGAAAAATAATTGTCATGGCAAGGGGCAGTTTGCTATCTTTCCAATCCTTTAACCATTGAAAAAGGCAGATATTAATTTAGAATGAGAATCTATGGTCCTCAAGAGGAGTATGTAAATAAGCAATTCATCTGGCACTCTAGGAGTTTGTTGTAGCTGACACAGTGTGGAAGACAGAAAGGGAATAGTTTAATGACACTATAATACTGCAACTGTTTGAAGGTCACTTACTGAGTAGCTCTTAGGATGCTCTGTGATTAAAAGTCATTCTCCTTTGTGATTCTGCCAAACCAAAATTAGCCCTCCAGCCTTTCAAAGGTTTAGTGGACAACTATGGACGTGTTTCATGCACACACATGTGCTGAGGTTTCCTCATGGACATGTTTCTCTGTGACTTGATAAATTGATAAGCCAGTGGGAAAAAAAAATACTATAAAGAGAATTGATGGTTATAAGAAGCCATAATAACAGAATCAGGAAGAGCAAAAAACTGTACCCACACTGTGCAGTAAAACAGACCAGTTAGCATGGCACAGATATCTTCCATACAGCCAGAGTTGCTTCCCTCACAGAAGATGAAAGTAAAGTGGCTGCATTTACATCACTTACTGGGGATGGCCTCTGCCCTGTGCTAACCACAATCTGTGTGAAATACTGCAAGTTGGCCTGAACTAAGAATGTACCAGGAACCTTGTCAGCCACGTGGCAGTACGTGGCAATGCCCAAGGCTTTGGCATTCTTCCATTGGTTCCAGTTACAGTCAGTCTTCCTAGGCCATGTCTGCTCTCAAAACGCTTTTACAGCCCAAAGACTTTCTCGAGTGTGCAGGTTGTCAGGGAGGAGATGCTGTGGTGGGCCAGAAATGCTGTGTGGGGAAATAAGCTGCAAAAACACTTCAGTGAATGGCTGAAAGCTGATCCTGCTTCTGCTGTGCTAACACATAAACTAGCAGCCAGAAACAGGACCTTGCTGTTACTGGGACTGTACAAAGAAGTGTGAAGATTTCCAAGCATCTCCTTCCAGATGCCTCCAGAGCTTGTTTCTTCTTCCTTCAGCCCAAATTACCCTGCTTAATCTAAAATGAAAAAAGGTGGAGAACCAGTAACTTTAGCCCTTTCCAAACTACTGACTTCTGTAATTTCTAGGCTGTGATGTCAGGGTTGTGCTTACTGACTTTTCTTCTAGTCTCATGACACGGGTTTTCTGTTGGCCTATCAGGATGTGTTCCACATGGGGACAGAACACATTCCATCCCTGAACAGACTAGGCTGGAGAATTTGAATTCAAGCTTCCTTGGTTTCAGGCAAGTGTGGTAGTGAGTCAGACAGCCTTTGCCATGGCTAAAGACTCTTGAACAATGAACCTTGAGAAAGATTTCTTCTGCTTTTCAAAGTAGTAGTTAATTGCCATAGCAACTGCACAACTCATTCCTTAGTTTATGCTTAGTTGGATAACTATATTCTCCATCCCAGGATTTCCAGCTAACCACTTGCACACTGAGAATCTTTTCCTGTCATTCATGTTACGCAACATGATTGTTCATATTCATCTTCCAAAGGGTTTCATCCCTGATGCTGAACAGTACTTGAAATCTCTTCTATCTGCCAAAGAAGGCCATGCATTTAAAGACCCAGATTGTACAATGCAGATGTAGTAATCCTACGTGTTACAAGCTTGTTTTTGTTGAATAACATTGTGTTCATTTTGTATTCTTTCTCTGGGAATGAACAATTCTGTAAAACAAGTCTTTCAAAATAAAACAAAAATCCCGTTAGCAAGAATGTCTTCTTGACTTGAATCTAATCTTTTCTGTATTTCTTGTGCACTACAAGATAAAATTTGGAGCTCTTTTATTGTTAATCCTCAAAATTCTCTTGGCATTATGATAACATCAGTAACTATTTCTTATTTCAGAGGAATACAACATAAAGACTATGCATTGTAGGTAGGACTTTGCAGCCTTCTTTCAAAGTTGCTGAAACACTCACCTCTTTTTAAAGTCTGGGAAAAAATCAGAATATTAACTTCATTGCCATGCAGATTTTATTAAGCCCGGGAAATGCTAGTAGAAAGTCTGGAAGATTTTAATAACATGTAAATTTAATCTGTTTTGAAATAATTGCTGTTAGATGTTAATGTTTCTTTTTATAATGCACCTTTTTGTAATTTGGGCCAATTATTTTCATTTATTAAAGTTGATAAAAACATTTAGGTTTACAAGAACTCATTCTATATTCTTTTTGCAACAGAAGTCCAAAAAAAGCACAGCTATATCTTAGCTGGTCATTAGAGTGAATAGTGCTTTGGGTTGTTTCCACTATTTGCTCCTTATTTGAATATGCAAAAGGAGTGTTATTTGGTTTAAAACCAAATAACTACCAAGAGCAACAAGTTCCAGTCTCTCAAGGTTAAAGAAAGGCAAAATTATTTATTTCTTGACTTTAATGGCTTGTATCAGAAAAGTAATTCTGTACCATCTGTTGTTTGGGTTTTGGTTTGGGTGTTTTTTTAAATGAAATTGTTAATCAGCACTTGAGGAAATTCTTCAATCTCTTCACTATCTCATTAGGCACAATTTTAATATTTTTGATAGATATTTATTTCTCTTACAAGGATGAAAGCTTCTAATGGCAATATTTTCTGAAGATTGAATAATTACCAGTAGGAAAATACACATTTTTTAACTACTCTGGTTTCATGTATCTTTTGTAATTCAAGCAATTTTCAAGCAATGTCATTTTCCTTTCATTTCTTCAGCATGATTAAGATTACAGTGGAATAAACAAGGAGATTCTCTGCCCTGTTTAGTGGTCTTGCTGTCCAGATAGACTTTTTTTAATAGTTTTAGAGATAAATTTCTGTCCAAATCTAGAGTCTATCCATTGCTTTCAGTATCTGTCTACTTTCTGAGTTCTTGCAGCAGAGATGTGGCAGGAATACCTGAATGTACTTGCTCTTTTCTTTCCTTGATGGCTTCATTATTACCATTTTGCCTAATTATTCGTGTTTGTGCAGATCAATTTTTATAATGTTTGTTGTAAGAATCCTTGGAGAATAGTAGTGTGGTAACAGTTATCAGTGGGAGTTATACCATTCAAAATTCTTTCTCAACAAACATCGTAATAAATCATAGTAAAAGACCATAATAACATGAACCACAAACTGCTAATGTATTTACAGGTCCATTTGCATCTACAGACACACTGAGTATCAGCTGCCTGCCATGCAGCCTGTTAGACATTTTGTGATAGCAACACTTGAGAAATTACCAACTGATGACAGAAAACACCCATAGCAGTTATTTGAATTTTGGTTTTCCTCTGCCACACTATGTCTTTGTAGCGTACCTGTCAGGAAATGCTCATGTTCTTATCCATGATTTTAATTGATGCCTTGAGTTCTGTGATAAGTTTATGGAAAATGTTGAGTATCCTCTCTAAGGATCATTAAACTTGCACATGCAGAAGGACTAAAACCAGATTTCAATATACAGAGCCCACAGTCATCCATCCTCAAAGGCAAAACTTCTCAACAGTGTGGCATCTCATAAATAAAACTGTTAATAAAACCTGACAATTAAAATTCCAGTTGACAAACACATAAAAATTAATTGCAGCTATTCAAAAATGGAATAATTTCCACCCATTAAGGATCCACTTAAAGATCCATTGGCTCAATCAGATCTTTAAATTACCTGAACATTTTTTAAAAAAAAAATCGAGTAAGTGTTTGAGAATACCTACTGGCAGATAATCCTGTGAGCTCAAAAGAACTGAAGTTCTCAGAGGAAGGAATAATCATGCCTCTAAGCCCATTCTGAGTGAGCAGCAGAAGCACAAACACATCCTCTCACAGATGCCTCTGCCTTGCAGAGTTCAGCTCCCTGCCTGAGCCCCTGGGGCAGGAACGCTGTGCACGCACACAGTCCCGTGTGCACGGGGCATGAATGATAGAAAATCTACATTCCCCACAGTCTGAGGCTTAGTCCTGTAGTCCCAAGTAGTTCCCACTGAAGTGCTCATTCAGGTCTAGTATCCCTCCTGTCAGACTGAAGTGCTGCTGCTGCTGCTGCTGCTGCTGTGCAGATCCAGACACTGTAATTAATTCAATGGTTTAGCACTGCCCCCATGTATAAAGTATGTTTGTGAACAAGTGTAGTGTCTAAATTACAAATTACAGTTTTAGGTTGGAGATCTAAATGCTGTGATGAAGGGTGTAAATTAAATAATCAGATTATTGAGTGATGGGACCTTTGTCTGGAAGTTTGAAATAGTCATCACTTTTTTCATTAACAACAAGTGATAATTAACGAGATGTGAGTATTAACATTAGATTTAGTCATGAAGGCTTTCAGAGCCGATGCAGAAGCAGATGGAGTGCCTATTTATGAGTCTCATTACAGGTTAAGTCAACTGCTATGAATTTGTCTCCCAAATGTGCTAAGGGTGTAATTTATTTTCAGCCATAATTAACTTGTTAAAGATTAAAAATACATTGGCTCAGTGAGGGATAATGAGTGTATGGCATAATATAGGACATTTTAAGTACAGCTTTAGATGTGAAAGTCATTATGCTAATTAAATTCTTTATAGCTCAATCTTTTCTCATGCAAATAGGGGACAACATTAGTCCATAAACCTTACATATGATGGGTGTTCAAAAGCAGTAGACATTTGAGGGGAGGAAACTTTCTGGGTTTGGAGCTTTAGCATCAGACTGGTTGTCATGTTTGGTTGGTGCAGTTTTTAGTTAACACAATACAGCATTTGCTGTGCCCAGCAGACAGGGCCAGACTTTCCAAAGTGTTGAATGATTTGAAGACTTTGGTACCTGCCTGCATTTCACAAACATTTCACACAAAGTTCTGAGACTAACTCTTGAGTCTTAGGCTAGCATTGAGACAGCCTCTCTCACCTCAGCAGCCACTAACTAATGCTAGAGATGCTTTAAAATTTACCAGGGTGTTCCCAGGTAACTTGGTGTTCTTGGTCTGCATCTGAAATTGCCATTTCTAAGTAAAACCAAGTACATAACAGAAAGTATTGCTCCAAATACCTAATGCAAAGCCAAAGCTCCTCTGTGAATATCAAAAATATGCTTTTAGAGAATTAGAGCTGGGCTTCAGATTTAATTGTCATGTGAATCACCGGAACTATTTTGCATGCCTCAGTTTTTCTTTTAGGTACCTGTCTGCTTTTTCTTTTGTTTTAAGAGTATCTGTATTGTACACTGATAGAAAATGCCCAACACATTCTGAGAATATGGGCATGTTTCCCAGAGGCTTAGTTCAAATAAGCTTACCAAAGCCTTTATTATCTACATTAATGGTTCTGGAAAGAATGACAAGAGCCACATATTCCCTATATATTTCTCAAAGTTTCTCCAAAATTTATTTCTGTTTATAACAATTATATGAGAGGTTTTATGACTGCAGTGATACAGAAATGCTACAGAATTTAAAATAACAGTGATTACACAAAGTAGCAAACAATCACACAATAGCTTCAGCCAACAGCTTTGAAGAAGCAGAATCTTGTAAATATAAAATGAGATTAGCATTTTCATGATGCATATATTTCTTTTTAAATTTAATGATTAGTGAATAATATTTCAGAGAGATTAAGTGACCCAAAGTTAAGATTGCTATTAGCATGTCTAATCATACGGAGATTTTTTAATTAAAGAGGCTTTGCAATGCTTACAGCAACAGTTGGTTATTCATTCCTTTGAATAGCTTGGATTCTTAACAGATGCTATTCCTATTATCTTCACATCTGGATTACAGCACAGATACAAATAACATTGTGGGTCATAGTTAAGGTTGATTCCATTTGTATTCATACTTCAATGCTTTTGCAATAAAGCTGGCATCTCCTGGAGTAAGAAATTCCCCTGTTTCTGTCTGTCAGCTTTGAGAAGCCCTCCCTAGTTAAGGTGTCCCTCAGTGTTGTGATTACATTATGAAGAGTTGTTTAGCCCCAGTCAGTAGTTCTGGAGCCACTGTTTTGGCTGTTACAGGGCATGTTGTCTTTTAGTGCACTTCCATGTCTGCAGTAGCATCTATTGATGAGTTACCAGCTCTGATCTCCTACACTGCTCCATGTTCAGACTAGCATCATCACGGGAAAGGGAGCAGTAATTACTTAAGTGAATTTGGATAAGCAAGGAAGACAGTGGCATTCTTTTTACTCGGAGTTGTGCAGCATCTACAGTAGCTCCTGATGCAGAGTTTCTCTTTCAGCTGTCACTATGTCTGATGTGTGCTTTATCTTCTGCCTCTGGTATAGGTAAAGATGCATGAACTATGTATTTTGCTGAGGTAATGTAGTATCTTCATGCTGTGTGCATAATTTGGTGATGTGCTGGGGGAATATTTCTATTGTGGCAGTAGTATTAGACACTCCATGAAAATTGGTATTGTAAACCATGATTTTTCTTTCTGACTCAATAATGCCAGAATTCTAAATCATCTCAGATAATGTTTTGGTGGGATTTTGTTGATTTCTTTTTTATTTCCTTTTTTTTAAAATATTTTTTAATATTTATTCCTCTCTAGGAAATGTTTCCAGACTGCTCATTTTTATTTAGAAGATAATACGTCACCTCGAGTGATTTCTGCTCCCCCAGCTCCAATCTTCCCAGTCTCAGGTATTTCTGGCAACTGTTCTGTGGATTGGTGTTAGCTGTTGGAAGATGCTGCTTTATATGTGTCAATAATAATTCTTCATATACTGTAACATCTGTAAACCAGGGATTTGTAACCTCTTGTACAAGTCTGTGTAAACAGGTACACTTGACATTGGCAGACTGCTGTTATTAATAGTCTCTTCTGTAGGTAACACAGAAGAGAAATATCCTCAGCTTACAGAGTTGCCTCAAGGATGCTCTGTGCCTTGTAGCCATTTGGAGTGCAGCCTCACTAGACAGGCTGCTCATGTAGCCATCTGAGCCACCCTAAATAGCTCCAGAGGATTACACCAGCAACATATTCTGTTGTGTTTCTGCCTTTAATTGGATTTGTCACCTGTGTATAGAACATGTCCTATTTTTTTTTTATCAGCAGGATAAGGATACGTGTCATCTGCCTGCATTTCACTTGCAATTACAGCGTGTTCTTACACTTACATATTTTACTAGCATAATTACAATGGTGAAGTTCTGTGAACCACCTATGAAAAGAATACAGATGTTCAGAACACTATTAGCATTTTCTGATTCTATATCCACCACAATTATTTGGAGAAACTGTTTCCTTTCTTTCCTCAAAGAGTATCAGAGGAGTGCATGCAGCCTCATAGCTTTTTCAGTCTGTGTAGAATGAATTAGATTAATTTCATTCATCTATTTAAACCCCAAATAGATTAATCCTGAAGCAGCCACATCTTAAGCCACATTGTCACCTACGAGACAAGGATATCTTGTTCCACAAGTAATGTTTTTGCAAACTGTGCTATTACACAAGGAGGTGGATTTCCATGGAATGACTAAAGGAAGAAAATCAGCCGTTGTGTGAATAATTAGTAAACACATTTACTTAAATAAATCCCAAACATTAGGCTCCCATTGTAATGAAATGTAGATATCTTCAAATGCATCTTGTATGGGATTGCTGTTGTTAAGAGATGCATAACCTTTTACTAAATGGTTGAAAAGCAGAGCCATGGCTTGATGTCGGAAAACATGAGTACATATGAATGTCAAGTAGTAATCATTGTAGGAAATGTCTGCTTTAATTCTCTATCATTAACTACATTGCATTACAACTGTATCATTTTCTTACAATTTTTCATGACCAGCTCACCTCAGGGATAAAGTGTTTTCCATTGTCATAATTGCACTTACAGTTATTCTGAGTGCCTAAAATATATGTTTTGAAGCTGGAGGTTTTCCTTCTGAAATGCTGATAAATACTAAAGATAAATTATTTTCTAAGTGACTGAAGATACACAAAATATCTTATGGAAAAAGCTGCAAGCCCTGAGGAAATAGTTTTATTTTGCGTGCAAGAGACGCCAAGTGAACAGTTACTACGTTTTCTATTGCACAAGTGTTTCAACAGTAATTGTAATTTTACAATTGCATCTAATTACAATATAATACTAGAAATTAGTGCAGGGCAGGAAGAGTGTTTTACAACTGCTAAGTTTAATTCTTATGGCTATGACCAAAAGCACACTCCACAGACCTCATTATATATTAAGTTTTCCTTCCACAGAGTTTCATGGGCAGAGATAGGAGAGCTGTAGTTATTCACAGAAAATGCCATGGCAATTCACAGGCACAATTCAAAGATGCATTCAAATAATAATGAATTGCAGGGCAGTTATCAGATCCACTATCAAACTCTAAGTAGTTTGATGGTTCCTGGATTCGGAAGTGATTGAACTGGGAGATTTGCATGGGCAAGGAAACAAAACCTAAGATCTATTTCTCCATTATTGTACTCACTCTTTGGGTCATTTACCTTCCTTTCTGGTTTTGCATTTGCATATCATTAGGATAAACTCTTCATGCAAGGTTTCATCTCCAAAGTGTGAAGATTGTGTTACACATTTGTTCAGCTTCTCTTAGCTTGACGGGATAAATTCACTTTTTGTATTCAGATCCAGTCATGTAAGTGGATGACCAGATGGATCTTAGTACAAATCAACAAATTCTTGGTAACTGAAAGCTAAAATTATTAGGTGGGCTAAGTGCTGAACATCTGTTGATGTGAATAACAGGTCCTTGTTCAATGTTTCTGATGTTTTGTTCGCATATGAAATAGTGATGAAATTACAGATTATGAAATAAACATATTTTTAAACCATGAAAGGCTTTAAAAAAAAAAACCCAACAAAATTATTCATCAGAGCCAAAACTAAGTAAAATAATGCTATCCTTTAGTAGATAATTAGCAAACAGATGATTTTGTTTCCATAGCATATTTGCAGTAAAGAGAAGATTGAAAGTCCCAAAGGTTTTTGATGTGATTCCTGATGCATATTCTACACAAGTGGTTTTTTGTATTTGTGGAAAGTAAAATGGAGATGTTACATTAATCACATTTACTCTTTGAGAATGTAGATTTGTTCTTTGTGGGTAGCCAAGAAGTCTTAAACATAAATCTTGCATTTAAAACTTGAAGCAGTCAGTACTGCCATGATCAGGCATAAGATTATTATCAATTAATAATCATTGAATCACAAAGAGAACAGGGGGAAATTTCTGTACTGAAGGTAGTCACTAATACAGTAAAAGATGAAAACTAATTGCTGTTTCATTTGGATGCCAGTGCAAACATGCAACTGTATAATTAATATGAAAATACTGGCATAAAGCTTGTTTAATTGAGTAGGCTTGGAATTATGCAGCTTGTCCATGTACTGCATCTGAGTTCCAGTGCAACACTAACCAGCGTGAAGCACCCAGACAACTCTGCCTAATCATTCCTACTTTATCAGCATTATTCAGAGCTCTGCTCTCTCCCTTTGAACATCTTATAGCAAAGAGCTAATTCTCCCATATCTCCATGACTTCGCAGGGAATTTTGTGTGTTCTTGTATTTTACAGACAAGCTCAGCATCTTGCAGAATCAGCACCTTGGTTTGGGGGGCTTACAGACAGAGCAAGACATAGCAAGGCATTTTCTTTATCTTCTTTCCAAATGATAATTTAGAAATGTTGAAGTGTTAGGTAACTATTTTAGAAATGTTAATGGCATAAAAAAATGTAATTTTTTAGTAGTTGTATATCCAAAGTTCATGCCAAGAATTTTATTTCAGGATGTTTTGTGGATTGCCTACATATAAACTTCATTATATGTCACTGGCTTTTTATTCTACATAAATATATTTTTTGTCTTTTCCCATCCCTAAGATGATGTTGGAGCAATTCCAATAAAGCATTTTCCAAAACATGTTGCAGATTTACATGCAAGTAATGGTTTTTCTGAAGAATTTGAGGTATGGCTCTATGATGTCATCTTTTTCTTAGCACATACAATAATGTTAAGTTTAAATGCCTGGAAACAAAAATGGGGGCATTACATTCTGACTTGGGCACAAATTTCATGAATGCAAGTAAATGTGAGTGCTTTGAGCCCAGTATGGAGTTTATGCATAAAGCCTAGGGAGATGCCTAAAAGCTACCAGGACTGGAATACAACTGGGAATGTGTATTATTTGATAAGGTACTGAATAATTGTGTGAATAAACTATGCAAAGATAATGCAATGTGTATGGTTTATCAGATACAGTGATAGATCTAAAGCTTTTCCAATACTAATGACAATTGAATTTTGCAGAAGCTACCCTCATTTGCTTGTTCCATTTACAGAGAAAATAAAATGGAAGTAATAATGAGTACACGTGGCAAGACTTCTGATTAACAGGGGAGCTAATGTAGTCTTCATATGTGGTAGTGAAAGCTTTACAGTTCCTTTCCTAAAGTATATGGTTCATAAGAGGTATTTGAAAATGTTGAAACGTGCCCTAATCATGTAATGTTATTATCACCATATGTAACTGATGATTTTCATTGTTTTTCTCACTCGTGTATTGCAATCAATTTAAAGATGGAGATGTTCTAACTTAATTGACATAAACATTAAAACCCCAAATATCATAATAAAAGCTGTGCCATTAGAAATTTTTACAAGAGATTTGTAGCAAAATCAGTCAGTTTTTGATTGGGAAAAGAAACAAGTTTTTTTACTGATCTATGTTAATTTAAAATACAATTGTAATATTCCTGTTTCAAAAACAAAAATGAAAGTGAAAAATTCAGAGTTTTGCATCTTTAGGTTTTGCTTTTGTTTTCCCAGCCAATGTATTGTGATCTAGTAGACCAAAAATTCCATGTCCTTCACATAACCTTGTTCATCAGCATTTCTTCTTCAATTCATTTAACATTTAGAATATCCATTTGATTCAATCCATTTGATTGTGGGACCAAGTTTTTAAATACTTGTGAACGTCCAGTACATATTCATATACTACACATGTGTATATGCACTGATGGGACTGGGCTCCAGCTGGACTAGGTGTTAATAAGAGCAGATCTTGCAGGAATTTGTGTAAATAAAATGGGCACAGAGTCCTGTCGCCATTAGTGAGTACAGCAATACAGAAATCAGACTGTTCATCCTGAACTGATCTTTTCCTACAGTTTTACTTTTCCTAAATTACAGCACTGATCTAAAGACCTAATATAGTGCATGTCACTGAACTACAGCAGCACCATCTGACATATTTCATGCTAGCTTTAACCATTACCAAAAAAAGTCAGTGTCCTCATAATTTCTTGGAGATCCTTTTTCTGCTTTGTGAAATACCCCAGAATTAGTGTCCATTTTTTTTCTCTACTGATATAAAACTTAGAGGACTGGGAAAAACTGAAATACAGTAATTATATTTGCAGAGTTAGCAAACATTTGAAGAGTACAAGGGTGGTTCAGATTTTTTTTTTTTGGAGGGGTGGTCAGAAAATTTTTTTCATATTACTACAAAATAACTCATTTAAAATCTGATTTTTAGACTGAAAACCATCTGTTATACATATATTTAAGTAGATTAAGGTCATTGACATTTAAATGAATTATAAAAAGTGTTGGAAAACATCATTAGTACTTTTAGTGATGGCAATGCATTTGCTGTTTAACAGTGTGGGCCTTATAAATGTTTGAGTTTCCTGTCAGCTAAAGTAATCAATAAAATGAATTAATTTTGTGAGTCTTAGAGAGCTTGTGCCTGTCTTCTCAAGCCTGTCTGTCTCTTTACAAAACTGTTGAAACTGCTGGCAGCCTGAGTGAGGGCTGTAAGTCTGTCTTTCCCCAGAGCGCTGTGAGGCTGGCTGAACACCACACAGTCCTGCTTTAGCAGAGGTTTTTCAGCTGAGTGCAAAGAGAGCAGAAGCATTCCCCAGAGAAACTAATGCATTTATAAGGACCAATAAAAATTCCAATGAACTGTTAAATTTATAGATAATCCCGCTAAAGTCTGTGATGTTGCTTATATGTACAAGCTTTCACTGGCCTAAGGTCTAACAGTAAAGATAAAGAGAGGAAAAAAGATGTCACCATTTTAACTGGGAAAATTACCTCTTGTTTCCTTTAGAAGTTTTGTCAAAATGCTCTAATTTGTTGCTATTATAGATATATTGCATGACCATAACTGTTTTCCATATAGTAATTGTAATTTATATAAACATTTATCCATTTGTTCTGTGCTGTGGAATTTGATTTTTTTTACTTTTTTTGCATTCATTCCCTCATTAGACACTGAAAGAGTTTTATCAGGTAAGGAATTATTTCACTGCATCTTTTTTTTAGCAATGAAGTAGTTGTAAAATATCATAGATAATTGGGTGTAAGGTTGTGGTTCTTTTCATGCTTACTTACTGTATTTAAAGACATTTTATGTATCTTAATACTTAATAAAGTATGGCATACTTTTTTTTCAGGAAATCCAGAGCTGTACTGTAGATCTAGGTATTACCTCAGACAGCTCTAATCACCCCGACAACAAGAATAAGAACAGATACATAAACATTGTTGCTTGTAAGTAAAAGCATCACTTGTTGTTTTGTGCAAGAAATAATTATAGACAAGTATAGATTTATATGTTATTAGTGGGAGCAAAAATACTTCTACACTGAAACCTCCAGCTACTGTTCAGCAAAGTGCTCCTTGGAGAGGAGCTAGCATCAGATCTCACATCTCTTCAAGTTAGGCCTCTGACATTCTGCTGCTTTCATGAGCATGTGTTAGCAAGACATATTCATGTCTTCTGCAATGACCCAAAGGGAGTTGGGAGATTTCATTATAATGCCATTAGAAAGCCTAAGAACCTGTGTTTTGATTGTCAAAATTAATCCATCTTTGATTTAGAATAATGGTGATTTATTGTCTCTATGAGCTTCAAAATCCCTTGATATATTTACTGCCACATATAAACATAAATGTTCTGGTTTTATCTGGTATTGTGCCTGGCAACAATGTAATACAACATCATCATTAGCCAGTACACTTGTTTTCCCATTGCATCATTCTCCCAGATTTTTCTTCCCTGAAACACATCTATTCAGTTTTGTTAATCTCTCTTTCAAGCTGTTGCCTCTGGGTTTTTGATCATTTGGTGGCTCAGTACTTTTTTTAACTCCCCATAGCATTTCGACTTTTTTCTGATTGCAAGAAAGCTCTAAATAAATATATATCTTCAGCATTCATCATCACTAATACTTAGTAGAAAAAGTGACAGTCAGCTGTCTGGCAGAAGACAATGCAAACCAGCAACAAGAAATGCCAATCCCCCTGGCTAAAGATGTCTCTAAAGAGACAAAAACTCAGGGATTTTCCTCGACCACTCCATGTTTGTACCTGGTCATACAAAAGGTGCCAGCCCAGGGGCTGTTTTAGTAAAAAGCAGTGCAGAGGCAGCTTGGGGCAGCTGAAGTAGCAAAAATTGTCCTCTGTAGGTGACTCAAGTGAGGTTCTTACAATCAGTGCAGCCTACAGAACGCTTCAGCTCACCCTGATGTAGCCACTGCTGATGCTTCAGATGACCAGCATTTTCAAAGTCCCATTGCTCTCCAGTGTCCGTTCTTTTAGCTGGGAATTAAAGTTCCTCGACAATGGTGCCTGCTGTCATTTTGAGACATCCCACTGCAGATCTGGCAGTCCTGACACAGGACTTTTGGATGACCTATACACCTTTACAAGCAGCAGCTAGAGGCCGTAGGGGAAGTATATCATAGTGCCTAAATAACCCCCAGGTGCTGCTGTTCAGGCCACTAGATTCTGAATCCTTTCAAACTTTGGAGTCATTACTTTATTTTTCTGCATATTAGAATTCTGAATCTGATTCATACCTAAGGAAAGGATGTTTGCATATGTGATTGTATTGGTCTTATGCATTGTAAAAATACACTTCATTATTTTTACAAGAAAGAATATATTTCTTACCAAAAATAGCTTATCTTCTTCCTTGTTTTACTGCAGATGATCATACTAGGGTTAAATTAGCACAGCTTGCAGAAAAGGATGGAAAACTGACCGATTACATTAATGCCAACTACGTCGATGTAAGTGCCTTTTTCTATCTGCTGGCCTATTGATCTCTCAGTCTTTTCTGTAAAAAGAAAATATGTATGGAGATGAATAGATTTAATTCAAAAAAAAGTATCAGAATATTACAGATTTTGTGAAAAAAGCTTTCGTGGTCTAAGTTAAGCCTATGAAGTTAAAGCAAAGGTAAAATGCCAATTCTTTCTTGAATCCGTCTTGATATTGTAGCAGCTGCAGCTTAATGAAGGCCACATTAAAAGAAAATATTTCCTGTCACATCTGAATCATTTTAGAAGTCTATCTCATCTGAGTGGTTAATTCTCCCCTCTGAGAGGAAGACACTGTTTAGCTGAGAGCCTCACCGAGGCACCATTACCAGTTTTCATTACGTAGTTATTTACATGAGAGTGTTCATGATGCATTTCGTAACAGGCCTCATAATCACTATCATATCAATGTTCTGCCTGAACATGGGCTTTTGAACATACATATCCTATTTGTTGGAATGATAAATATTGACATAACAGTTGTATTCACTTGTCATCTGATACCACAGGGTTTCTGCAATTTTGATAGTTAAAAATTTAAAAGTGCTTAAAAGCTTTTCAGAGTCTTTAAAAATAAGTATGTAAAATGTCATGTACACCTCCCAACCTCCTTTTGCTCCTTTTGGACAGTGATCTGACAAGTGCCATTTCTTATATTTCAATTTAGGGCTACAACAAGCCAAAAGCCTACATTGCAGCTCAAGGACCACTAAAATCAACAGCAGAAGATTTCTGGAGAATGATATGGGAACATAATGTGGAAGTTATTGTGATGATAACTAATCTCATTGAGAAAGGAAGGGTATGAGTACCTTTGTCTGATTTTATATTTCACTAATGGTGGTAGATCTACCTGGAGCAAGCTCCTGTCTCTTTTAAAGATGTGGCTTTGTCATTTATTGAGCAAAACGCAATAGTCTGTAGTAGTTGCTTGTACTAGGACTGGCTACAGAAGTATAAAGTTGAGGATTGGGAGAATGAAACTAAAGAAAATATTGAATAAGTCTTGAAAATACCATGTTCTAATCACAAAAAAAAAAAAAAAAGTTTTGGAAAAAAGTCTTATTGTATATAATAAAAGTGGACAGACTGTTGACCTTGTGCCACGTTCTGCTACCAATCTGCTTGCCATCATGCTCTTTGTCAGGGTTGCCTTTGACCCTGGAAAGGAGAAGAACATAGCTGAGGTGAACTTTTCTGGATATTCACTGTCTACTCCCTGTTAACATCCTGTGGTACTCACAGTTCCTTTCCTACCACGTGACTAGACACACATTTGTCCAGTGAGACAAAAAGAGGTCAAACCCCATGGCAGGGTGTGTGTTTCTCTGATTATGTGGTGGGAGTATACAGGTACCCTGGGGTCACATGAGGACATGTTGCATCACACTTGCCACACACTGGCAGCAGGGCCTAAAATGAATGCAAATCTTAACATACAACCTATAAAGCATCTCTCAGATGATACAGACAGCAATTGCAGAGGGCTGCACTAGGAGTACCACTTCATTCGTAGCACCCCACTATAAACAAACACTCATCTAATACTCTTAGAGAAGGCTGTTTGAGTACCCAGCCAAAAGACTGTACACATCACAGCTCTCTACTGTACCTTCTAGCCATACACAGCCTCACTCTTACCTGGTTACCAGATACAAATATACTCTGCCCATACTATAAACTAATCAAAAGCCACATACAACTCTACTGACTTGGATGTAGTCCTGATTTTCCTACAGATCATGTTGTTTTCTTTAGTTTTTAGAGTGTCTGTAGAATGGAAAGTTCTAAAATATTAGACCCTTTAAACTCTGATAGTATGATTTAAACCTCTTCTTTGGAGTATTCAAAATAATAGCATCTTTGCACAGCCATTTCTCTACAACACAAAATAATTGTTATTTGTTCTCCTGCACAGAAGTTCATGTCTACTTATAAACATATATTGACAGTCGCTGTAAAGTTTTGTGCTTTACTCTGCTCTTAAATTTGAACATTTCAGCATACTAGTTTGACATTTTAGGGGTTTTGTTTCTCTATCTTTTATTTTCTTTTTAACAGAGAAAATGTGACCAGTACTGGCCTGCCGAAGGCAGTGAAGAATATGGGAACTTCTTGGTTACTCAGAAGAGTGTTCATGTACTTGCCTATTACACAGTGAGGAATTTTACTCTTAGAAACACCAAGATCAAAAAGGTTTGTAGCATCCCGAAAACAAGAGATGGGCAAAAGGAAGTGTTAAAAGATGCTCAGAATATTTTTAAGGCAGCTGACGACTCTTTCTGCTGTATATGTAAAGCCGAATCCTATAGGTCTCAGCCAGCCAAGGTGCTTGTCATCTTCAGTTAATTTGACCAGATGAGCAAACTCAGAAAACTATAGGACCATCAGGGAAAAAGCATTGATCACATTGGAGAGCTGATGTGGACTTTGCCCACCTGGGTAGCAGGATGATATATTTTCAGAAAGAGAGCAACTTTGAAGAAAATATGGTATGAGTTAAATTACCCACCTCAGCTCTCCATTTTCCTTTTTAAAGACAGGTGAATCCACACTTCTTTTTGTTGTAACCAGAATCAGCATACTCTCAGCTCAGCAGAGTGATGCTAGTTAGTTTGAGGAGGATTCTGAAAACTTAATTTATTCCAGCCACATAAGTGTCTGAGACATCTAGTCTCTCACCATCCCTGCATAATTAATACATAACATGCAGCATTTACTATCAATTAATTTATTCTGCCTATTGTAGGCACCAATCTTTAAATGAGATTACCTCCTTTCTGAAGGAATCCCTGCCTCTGAGTTGCCATGGAGGAAGGGAGCTTAGAAAAGCAGCCTACACAAGGCTACTTACCTTGTAGATCACTAAAGCTGGGTGAGATGAATCCTACTCTTTCTGTTCACTCAACAGAGGAGCAGAGTGTCAGGATGAGCTGGTGACTCTTGAGAGCAGCTGTAATATGTTATCCCTCCAGTGCTCTTAGTCTTTCTCTATGGCTTTCAAAGAGACAGTGCCAGGTCATTTTTCCATTCAGTGGGCAAGCTGGTGAGACAGAAGCACTGGCCCTTCCCCTTCTCTTTGAAGGCTGGAATATTCTGAGCCAGTTAACAGCTATCGGGTATGGAAACAAAATAAAGGAAGATGTGTGCTGCTTACGTGTGGAATTATTATTTTGTTGCAGGGTTCCCAGAAAGGGAGGTCTAGTGGACGTGTAGTGACTCAGTACCACTATACCCAGTGGCCTGACATGGGTGTTCCAGAGTACACACTGCCCGTTCTCACCTTCGTGCGGAAGGCATCGCACGCGAAGCGCCACGCTGTCGGGCCTGTTGTGGTTCATTGCAGGTGTGGTTTTTAGTGCTGTAAGGTTCACTCCACTTTTGTTTTGCAGAAAAAAATAATTTCTCAGTGGTGGGTTAAGCAAAATTTCACTCTTGCATTTAACAATTCCTGATGGAGAAGATTAATTTCTTAGCTGATATTCTTATCTGATATTTCTCTCCTTCGTAAGGCCAACTAATCAACTGTCGGTGCCTCTTCTGTAAACCTGTAAATCTCCATAAACAAGATGATGCTGCTCTGCACTATGTTCTTTTTCTTTTTTTTTTGCAAAACTGCTTTTACTTCTATTTTTTTTTTCCACATTTCTGTACTGCTCTCTTGAATGCTATGAGCTTACTAGATACATGTGTGGGGATAATTGTTTCATTTCTGCAAATATATCGTTAGGATGCTTTTGGCTCATGCTTTCTTTGGTGCAGGGATACTCTGTAATCCTAAGAGGAGCTCTGTGCACAAGAGAAGACTCGCTCTATTCCTGGCTGACCTACAACTGCTGTTTTTAACATTACTCTGGGCTCTAGCATCATTTGCAGTGGAGGAGCATTCTGGGGAACGGTTGAGGTCTGCATGTGCCGCAGTGTGCAGGCAGGTGTTCTGTCAGTGCTCACTGAAACTGACAGCTCAGGGAAAATTGGTTGAAACGGGCTTGTAGGGCCTGGAATGACTTCACAATGCCCATGAAGGACCAGGTTGTTGTAAAATATATAAGCAGGTTCTGGTTTTCCACTGTAGTACCTCACCTTTGATGGAACATTTGGAAAGAGAACCTCCTCATGAATTCTGTCCTTCTGGAGCTGACTCTGAGAAAGCGAACAGGTAAAGTCACCTCACAAATACTGCAAATGAAGATATTTTATTTGTGGGATGATCTAATCTGACTGACATCTGTTTTTAGCTTGGAAAATGAAAATTCCGTATCTTGTTGTTCTGATGCTATTTACATCCTGCCTGCTTTTGGGAAATTCAAAATGTCAAGTCTGAGATAGCTGAGATATCAGCTATACATTAGGAATCAATTAAATTGAGTTTTTAAAAAGTGAACAGTGGTAAGTCGTGTGGCTTCAGTCAGACCTCTCCCTTGGGTCATAGGTATAACTCACCTCTGTCTGTAGGCAGTTTTGTACGGTTTTTAGCTAACCTGACCACATGCACTATGGAATTTCAAAGGAATCATATCATATTTTAAATGTAACTTTTATTTATATTTACAGGCCATATGGAAGACACAAATGATTTATGAAACTTACTTTAGCTATTTTTATTTGGTACTTTTCATGTTTTTTCTTTCATAACAAGTACAGATGATGTCTGGTAATCTTTGTACTTCTTTGTGTCTAACAGGGTATTAGCAACCTGGAACTTTGAATTTCATACTTATTTAGACAGTTTATTACAGCAATCTAAGCTCACACTACCTATGTTCTGTGCCCCCTCTGTGGCAGAAATGAGATGACTGAATTAACATATTTGGACTGAGATGGATCTGCCCAGAGGGGACCATGCAGGCCCAGCATGGTGCTGCTCTCAAGTTACATGTACAGTACACATAATGTTCCTTCATATCTTAGAGGGGAATTACACGAGACTATTTTATAAAAGAAAGTTTTTCTTTAATCTTGTGATATGGCTGGTTTTATACTACAATAATCAGAGTTCATAACAGGAATGAGTTGTTTAACCCTTAGTTCTCCATTTTCTATTTTTAAAAAGGTTTTCGACAATTGCTTGCCATCTTAGCTTTGTTTAAAGAGGGCTAAGCTTTTTTCTCTTACAGATATACTCTCAACTGTTCTGCCATTTCCTGGGGTTTATCTTTGAAATCTCCTATAATGTAGTGGGTGGCATAACGCAACTTTTGCTTTAAAGTGTGGTTTTGACACAGAAGAATTTGAACACACGAAGTGTGCCCAAATGCGGACATATACCACCTTTACTAGATATACTTGGCAAAGTATCCTAAGGAATATCAGAAGCCTGAAAATTGCAGACCTGCAGGAGATCCCTTAGTTCTATTTCAGCCAATAGTTTAAAAATCATTTGAGAAAATAGTCTTTAGGTCTATTCTTGCACAAAGGAAAAGATCACTATCAGCCTTGAACCTTTAGCAAAGTATATCGCATAATAAATTCATTTGTAGAGGGTAATCTTCCCTATGCAAGAGTTTGTTGAAAAAACTGTGTATGGAACAGTTCTTTCCATTAGTGCTTTACTTCAGGCTCAAGACGGTTTTTTTGTTTTATAGTGCTGGTGTTGGAAGGACAGGAACATACATAGTGTTAGACAGCATGCTGCAGCAAATTCAGCATGAAGGGACAGTCAACATATTTGGATTCTTAAAACACATACGTACCCAAAGGAACTACTTGGTGCAGACTGAGGTAAGAATAAAATATAAATAGCATGAGACTATTACAAACTTTTTCTCCTTGCAGGAGGAGAGATGATGCAGTCCTCTTTTTGGCATCACCACACAGACAGAAACCAGTCACCAGAATGGGTGGGATTTTCCCTTTTACTTCTCTTGGTTTTATAGAGCCATCTTTCTAGGCAAACTTAGAGCAGTGTACTAGAAATTACCTTTCTGTGGGCTCTTGTCTGTTTATTAAGGAGGACTCAGAAGGAAGCCTGCATAAATCATGTTTCCCACAGTAGTGCCTTCTTGGCGGGACTTGTATTTTTGTCACGGAGCTTTTTGAGGAAGGACCATTGTCAGACATTCAGATCTTCACTGAGCCTCATCAAACAGTTTATATTAGGCAATAAAATATGGGAGGAAAGCTGTTCCAGACAAATTATATATAGAAAATATAGAAAATTATATATAGATGCTTTAAACTGAAGATTATATATGAAATATTGAAAGACCAAGAGAAAACAATACGGGCAACTGCAGGGCATTTAAAGGTCTATTTCAGGTTTCAGGAGCAGGTGTTTAGATTCCCCAGTGCCTTTCAATAGAAAAAAAAGTTAATCAACAGCTAGGGCACTTGTTCCAAAGAATGTGAGAGAGAAAATAGAGGATAGCAGTAGGAACTAGGGGCAGGACTGGCTTGAAAATTTGTCTTAAGGCTGTGCTTGCATTTTTAACTCTAATCTGTTAATGTGAGATATCACAGGTAGTGAGGATTTGGTATTACATCATATGTATATGTGTGTGTGTATGTATTTATTGCAAGTGTAATTGTCAATTGTGCTTGTAAATATATACTATCACTGCAGAGGGACAGCCTTTGCTATAGAGGATCACATTTGAGAAAACCCCCATGAAAAAATACTGACCACGTCAGAAGTGTCAGCTGAACCAGAGGTATCCAGGGGACTCTGAAAATCATGAGAGCTCAGAGGTTTGGTTTTGTTTTCCTAGGAGCAATACATCTTCATTCATGATACACTGGTTGAAGCAATACTCAGTAAAGAAACAGAAGTCCTTGAGACTCACATTCATGCCTATGTTAATGCTCTCTTGATACCTGGACCAACAGGAAAGACCAGACTGGAGAAACAATTCAAGGTGAGCTCTCTGAGATAGTAGTGTAAAAATCTTTAGGTTTTTAAACCTGAATGACTTAAAAGTAGACATCTCAACACTACTTTCATCAGCTTTCACTACCTGAAATTTAGCTGCTGAGCCTAAATTCAGATTAAACTTATTGAACAAATGCAGTCAGTTGGGACAGAAGAATTATTTTCATATTCTTAAACAAGGAATCCGACCAAAAAATCCATGAAAAACAGGACAAAAATCCATGACAAATAGGACAGTAAATAGATTTTGGAAACTCTAACTGCATGCCTTTGCAGAAAGATCTCAAAGGCTAAAATGTCTGGAAATATACTATTCTGGCAAATACATCATGAGCTTCATCAAGACTTCCCCTTCAAAAGTATGCTTATTGATCTAAGATTCAAGAGTAATTTGTACTGCTAAGAACACTGAAGAAAAAATATTCTGGTGACTTGCTAAGTAGTTTAGACAGATAACTAGGTAACTACAGTTAAGAGACAGCAAACCTTCAATATATGCACCCTTCTGTTTACTGCAGCTTATGAAGGAATGGCTTTTCTACAGTTACCTGATTTTTTTTAACTTTATTGTTTCAGTTACTGAGCCAGTCTAACACACAGCAGTGTGATTATTCAACTGCACTCAAGCAGTGTAACAGAGAAAAGAACCGAACCTCATCTATCATTCCTGGTAAGCTTGTTCAAATCCTTATCAAGAACTGAAGGCATCTGCATTGGTTTGGAGCAATGTACTGTAAAGTACTTGTAGTGAAGAAGTGATTTAAGAATTATGCATAGGGAAACAAAGTAGATGGCTGGATAGCACTTTATTCTGATTGATGGAGCTCAGGGTTATCATTACTGTGAGATGTGAGATTACTGCTACAATATTATAAGAGTCATTGCAACATATTTATGAATTCATAATTTTTTACAGTGGAAAGATCTAGAGTGGGTATCTCATCATTATCTGGTGAAGGCACAGACTACATCAATGCTTCCTATATTATGGTAAGTCAGTTAAGATATTGGTGAAAAGCAATGCACAGCTGTTTCCAGAGTTGCCATGTTGCTGACTTAGAGCGGCATGATCCTGATTTTGACATCTGCTTTCCTCCATCATTCACTCTGCCTGAAAGAGTTACTTCCCCCAGGAAATACTATTACCATTATTACTGGTTTTAAGTTTGGTTATGAGCATTGCATTTTAACAATCTGTAGAAACAGAAATCGCATCATAGTTTCAAAAACTTTAAAAGCAAAATGCCACTTATGGGAAGATCTTTTGAAATGAACTAAATGTGTTAAATGACTAGTTCATTCTTAATGGCTGTACTGTGGTTTGCCTTCCTACCTGCTGATCTTACAGAGCTTTTGCAACTGGCATAGCCTAAGATACCACCATTCATCAGCTTACCATTATTTTTTTGTTCTCTGGGTTTTCTTCAACTATTTCCCCCTTCAGTAGCTGAGAGGGAGGAGTAAATGCCTCCTGGACCTTCAGGGAAGAGATGGGAAAGTTCTCTGCCGTGGTATGTGTACATGACCTTTCAGATACATTACTGTGCAGAAACTCTTTTTTCTGGTAGGAGGTTGATCTGAGATATCTGTATAAATTAAGAAACTGCTTGGGATTTTTGCAGCTCTTTCAAACATTCTTTTATTTGGTTCAGGTAGTCAATCATTTTTATTATGGGTTGGCTCTTTGAGTCTTCTCTGATCTCCTTTGTCCTTTTTTCATCAATTTTTTTTAAAGTTTCAAAAAGTGTTTCCATGTAATTGAATTTATTCTTTTCCCATGGAAAATACTTCAATGGAAATTTTATATTTTTCTAATATTTGCAGGAAGCCAAAGAAGGAACAAGTGTGCAATGTATTTTCTAGGTTCTTGCTCTGTCCACTAGAAGCTTCCTTTAAGCATTAATACTTGGGCAGCAATTCTGAGTCTGTCAATTTTTTATTCGTAGGGTTATTATCAAAGTAATGAATTCATTATTACTCAGCATCCCTTACTACACACTATCAAGGATTTCTGGAGAATGATATGGGACCATAATGCCCAGTTAATAGTCATGCTTCCTGACAGCCAGAATATGGTGAGTTCCGTGTCTGATTGTTATATGTTTATGTATGAATTTTATTAGTATTACCATTTTGAAATATGCAGGATATGAGAAAATATCTTGGACTCTGCAAAACACAGTTAAAAATTAATAACATCAAACAGTGTAAAATCCCCAATTCACCTAGCAGAAATCTAGAAATCCTTGTCTAGGCAGATTGTGATTGGAATGGAAAAGTATTAAATAGGTCCTGTACAATTTATAAAAGGAGCCAAACAGCACAAGTAACCAAGGTTAGGTTTTGCTCCACAACTTTTTAGTTGTAATACAGCTTCTTAGCCATTATTAGGTAAGGGCAGAAGTGTGAGGTTGTTTCTCACACGACAGCAGCTGGTGGGGCCTGGCAGGGCCAGGAGCAACAGTGGCCAAGCATTTCTCACATGTAAAGAAACCCTTGGGGTGCACAAGTGGCCAGGAGCACTGCCAGCAGGGTGGGCACACAGGGCAGAAGTTCCTGCAGAAGGGTGGGCAGGAAGGGCACTAAAGCCCTGCCAGCTTTACCAGGGAGCAGGAGTACCCACCCAGCAGACAGCCATGGCCTCTCTGAGCTCTGCATCCACCACAGCTGGAACCCACCCCAACTTCCCTGAAACACACACAACAGGCATACAGGACATAAAACAAGGAGCATGCCCTATCCATCTGACCATTTGGGTTATTCAAGCTATTACAGGATTTTCTTATAAATCCATTTCTCTTCGTTTCTGTTGTCCAACAGAAGGGATGCTCCCATGAGACATTTTTTCTGCACTTTCATATAATCCCAGGACCACACATGGGTTACAACACACCAGCTAAGTTTATCCTGTGACTATGGGCTATGTGCAGCACAGCACAGCCTGAAGGCCAGGCTGGATGTGTGGCACAAGGTAACACTGCAGGTTCATTGCTGTGTGAGTCCACAGGGTACATTGATCTTCTGGTCAAAATCACTACAGAGGTGTTTGAAAACCATGATTTTGCCATTGTTAAACCACTCAAAATTTGATTTGTCAGTTTAAATCTAGATGGCTGGATTGACTATATATGTGACATATTATTTATTATGTTAGATTTTGTATTGTAAGAGCTCAACATTACTTACTTTTATGACTCCATTTTTTTTCCTGGAGGCTGAAGATGAATTTGTGTATTGGCCAAACAAAGATGAGCCTATAAACTGTGAGAGTTTCAAAGTCACTATGATTGCTGAAGAACACAAATGTCTGTCTAACGAGGAGAAGCTCATAATCCAAGACTTCATTTTAGAAGCTACACAGGTAACACTGTCATAAACATGTGACTCAGGACTTGATTTGTTAAAGGTAATGCCCCCATTTTCTTACATTTTTAATGTTAAGTGACTGATAAAAAATCTGTGCTCTAGAAACATCCATGGAGGGAGTAACATCTATAAGGTAATATTATGACAAAGGGAATAGGCTAGTCCAACACCCACTGTAGTGGGGTTCTGCATCTGGAGGCTGGATCTGGAACAAGGTGAAGGGAAAAGAATAAAGATCTTTTACAAAATTGATTTATGGGGGTTTTTGTTTGTTTTCTTTTAAACATTTAGGATGACTATGTACTTGAAGTGAGGCATTTTCAGTGTCCAAAATGGCCAAATCCTGATAGTCCTATAAGTAAAACTTTTGAACTGATCAGCATCATCAAAGAGGAAGCTTCCAACCGTGATGGGCCCATGATTGTACACGATGAGTAAGAACTGCACTTTTCTGTTTGTTTTGATGCTTTTCTGTAGAACCATCCTTTCACTGAGTAAAAGTTGCTGAAACAAGGCACAAAGTCTGCACTTAACAGTAGTGGTAATGCTTCTGTTCCAGCTGCACCAACAAGACAAACATTTTTATTTTATCATAATTCATTTCAGTTTTGTCATTTTGATACTCTAGATGGTATTCAGGTAGGTTGCTGGAGAGGAAATCAGTTAAGTCTTCATTGTCTTTTACTGAAAGAGTTAATTGTTTAGATGAGGTATCTTGCCCTTCTCCAGCTGTTCAATAATGGCAAAAAATAACAAAATGTTGAAACACTGAAGGATCCAAGGCCTTCAGGATTTGGTTAGTAGAGGGTGTAGAGAAATAACTCTAAGAAGTTGTAGCCAGGTGCCATGAAAGTTGTTTTAAGCCAATGCTGGGCAGACCTTCAGATATTGTAAAGGTCACATGACAGAAATTCATTTTACCAGTTTGTCCCAGAATTTTTGGTTTCTCCAGCTGTAAAACCTGATCCAGTTTCCAGAGTTTTGTTTTGTTTTACTTTACAAAGGCATGGAGGGGTGACAGCAGGCACTTTCTGTGCATTAACAACTCTGATGCATCAACTGGAAAATGAGAATTCAGTGGATGTTTACCACGTAGCAAAGATGATAAATCTGATGAGGCCTGGAGTCTTCACTGACATTGTAAGTAATAATGTGCACCTTTTTTCGTATGTGAGACATTATTAGCATGCTTAGATCCTAGGGCAACATGACTGAACTATTTGCATCTTAGTTTCTGCATGAATGAATGAAAACTGTCTTCCAGGGGTGCTGTAGAAAAAGAAAACTTCCAGGAAAGAATTCAGATGAAAAAATAAAATGAGAAAAAAGCCAACAGACAAACAGTAACCCTAATCCTGTCCCCAAGTTTGCAACTGAATTTTACAAGGATCAGGTTCAGCATATAATATTTCTTTCAAAATACAGCTTTCTACCCTACCTGTACTGTGGTCCCTAATGACATGCTTTACATTGTGTACAGGGGGAGCCATTAGTCAGAAAATAATAAAGCTGCTAAGGAATGCAATAAATCCTGGAACACACTACATTAACAGACTGACACATCAGCTGTTAATTAATTTTGAGTAACAGTGTCACAAGATAATTCTTTCTGCCAACATCCTGAGTGCATTCTCTTTTCTTCTCCAGGAACAGTACCAGTTTCTGTACAAAGCTATTCTCAGCCTTGTCAGCACAAGACAAGAAGAAAACCCCTCAGCATCTATGGACAGTAATGGCTCAGCTTTGCCTGATGGAAACACAGCTGAAAGTTTAGAATCTTTAGTTTAATTAACACATCAAATTAAACATACACATCACTGCATCACACCAATCACACCTGGAGTTTACCCTTATTATTTTCAGTTTTATACTTTGGGTGGGGAAAATCTGTCCAGTCAGTATATATATAATCAGATCCCAACCGTTGCCCAAACCAAGTCATTTCTGTTGTATACAACTTTACTGTGGAACTTTCATCATTAACAATGCGTGCCTTTTCTGAAAGACTTCTTGTAATACATTGTTACATCTGGACTAACTTGATTGACTTTTACAGTGTTTCTAATAATTGAATTGTGGTATGTTTTTTTCAGTATTAGGTTGATTTATCTGGCTTTACTTTTAACTTAAAATTACCATATTTATAGATGTTAGGGAATCCTCAATTACAAACATGTCATGGGTTTAGTATTTGGTTTATTCGCTGTATTTATAACAATTTACATTTGCTAGAAATACAACTTTTAATATAGTAGAATGTAAATAAAATCCTGTTCTACATAACATTCAACATTTTAAGACTTCAATTAGACATTTAGAATAGTAATCTGATACTTACTGTAAATACTGCTACTTCTGTAGTGATCCATGGACCAAATTTATATTTATAATTGTAGATTTTTATATTTTACTACAGAGTCAGTTTTCTAGTTCTGTGTAATTGCCTTGTTAAAATGATGTAGTCAGTATGTTTTTATTTTAACAAAGCCTTCTGATATATAACTGTGCATCTTAAGCAATTTACATTCATATAGCTGCATGTGATTTTAACTTCTGTGGGAACTAGAAATCATTTGTTTTGAAATGAAAAGTTTTTATGAGAATAACACTGTACTTGGCCTTGTTAAATTGTTTTTACCCTGGTATTGCAAAAATAAATATAAATATTCCAGTCTGTGCTTGGGAGTCTTCCACGTACAGTATAGAGTGTTCACTGCCACGCAGGAGAGCTTTTACTTACAAGAACAAGGACTTAGAGCTGATGTGCAGGCAGCTGCTCTTCCCATGCAGTCTCCAAATCCAGGAGACCCTTACAGAAAGCCTTTATGTTTTTTAATCTCTGCTCCACTCCCACCATTAACTACAGTGTCCACATTAGCTCCTTTTTTAGTGTCTCCTCCCCCATTGCAGGTGTGCTCGCCCACGGGTTAATGGGCTGGCCCAGGTGTCCCAGTTGCCTCAGCTGGGCCCTCCCAAGACACCTCTTTGCTGCCTCCTTTGGCAAGGCAACAGCCCAACTTTGGGAAGCAATAAAGGAAGCAATCTCTGCAGGAACAAAAGCAAAATGTTTCAGGTTGGCTTCAATCGTCGTCTGTAACCTTCAGAACTGGCAAGAAAAAAGACTGCTCGTACTGAAGGTTGCACCACCAAGGGGTGGAGGAGCCTGGGACAGGGTAAGGTATGGTTTAAAACCAGCCTGGGCAGCGAGACCAACTACTTGCTCACTTTATACAGTACATACAGTTGCTATGTAGAAATACTGAGAGCAGAAATACTGTTCTGGAGTAGAATGCACAGAAAATAATGGACCTTTCCTGAGATGAAAACTAAACATGGGAAAAGACAGGCCTGATATGGGCTTGGAGATTTTAGTTGACTGATTCCTAGAGCAGGGATGTGTAAGGGAGCTCAGTGTGTCAGCAGATAGATCTAGACTCCCTCAGTAGTTAGTGATTGAGAATAGGTGGAGCTGCAACAAAGTCAAAGTAAATTTAGATTTAAAAGTCTCTAAACAGCAGAATCTATAAAGAATCCTCACACTGATGATACAGGAAATGAGCATGAAGGTCCTAGACAAGGAGACAGATTGGCACAGAATGTCAAAATAGCTAGCAGTAAGGCAGACTTTTTCATGCACTTGTCCTCTTTTATTACAAGAAAAATAATCATAAAGACAAAACAATGTATCACAGAACCACAGGGATGGTGTAAGGTTGGAAGGGACCAGTGGGGGTCATCTTGTCCATGTAACATATGGGGCATTTGTAAAACTGTTTTAAAATATTACTGTGCTTGAATTCTCTTTTACTTTTGACACTTTCTTTATAACCACAGCAGTGCACTCCCAGAGGTTAGGGAGTGGTTGAGTCCACTGGATCAGAACCCTCAAGGTTTCTCCTTCCCCATCCACCAGAGCATGCAGGATGATTCTCCTGTCAGCCCTGTGCAGGTCCAGCCAGGGAATATGCAGTGCACATGTTCCACACAGGGAGACACATGTGCATACACACACACAGGATGGTAGAACAAGGATTCATGACACAGAGAGTAGGACTAGGATTTAAGAAGGAGGCAGGACAGAGGGCCATGGGCAGGCATGGGGCATGAATGGGTAAAGGGACTGGCCAGCAGCCAGCACATATATGCAAGCACCTTTTACCCCTCTTCTCTCCTGGTTCCTGTGCTTAGAACTGGTCTCCTTAGTGCCTCTGTTTCTCCAACTTTTTCTATCCCTTTGCAGATAAAAAAGTTCTTACCTAATTACATTCATAGCTTTGTCACCCCATACCCAAGTGTGAAACCTCGGATGCTGCTGCTTAGATCATTTCGGCCATAATGATGTTATCAAGTTCCCTGGTATTTCTCACCTCACATGATTTTCTTTCCAAAAGGTCTCCACCAGAGCTTGGCCTTCCCTCACATAACTCCCCCTTAACTGCCTGTGTAGCTCCACAAGACTTCATGGCACACTTCCTAACTCCTGTTAGCTGCTCACTCTTGCCGCCTCCAGCAAGTTTCTCAGCATCTGTGCAGGGGCCCAGCCTTGGGCCAGGGGTGCCAGCCACATGCCTGCAGATACAAGTATTCATCTCTAGTTCAAAGCCATAATTAGTTCTACGTTTCTGGGCCAAAACATCTTTATTCAGGTTTTACACCTCTATTGTTTGTTTTTTGTTTTTTTTTTTAAATCCTGTTGTCCTTGCCATGGTTGTGTATTGGCTACTACTGAAGTTCAGGAAGAACAGGACTGGGCTAGGACTCCCACGTGCAAGCAAACACACAATGTACCCTTAGAGGTACAATTGTAGTACATTGCCCCAAATGATGCACCTTTTTGTAAGAATTATGTACACACACTTTTTACAGTGTTCAGGGACAAGTTTGGTGCATACAAATGTGTGTAATGGTTGTGCTTGGAGAGAGAGATTATCTTTTTCAAGTGGCCTGAGGGTTCCTTACCACTTCCTCTGAAGCACTGAGATTTGCTGACACACTCCATTTGCACACCTAGGCTAACAAGGACAGCAATATATACTTCCCCCTTCTCATTCAAAAATTATAGAAAAAGTTTTTGATATCTTAAGCTCTAGGGGTGTACATACCAGAGAGGTTAATTGTGATCTTATGGCCATTTGCAAACCACATTCCACAACCTTATTAGCAGATACTATACTTCTGCACTTCACCCCATCAGCACAACAAGAGAAACTGTAGTGCTTGTGTGCTGCTTATTCAGCCTTTTCTTCTGAAAAACTGGCTTGTTACCTCACATACCAATTAAAAGCAGGAAAGTGTCTTTACCTAATGTATTTACAGTTTCATATAGTTGTAGATACAAAGTAACTTTTAGACCAATTAATTCTGGTTTTTAAGCATTAGACCAAAAGCAAAAAAGGAATCCTCCTTTCTAAATTCCCATCTTGAGATAACTGTTCCTTTCAACCTAAATGTTTTGCAGACATTTTAAAATTGTAATCCAAGGAATCAGCTGTCATTCAAGGTTTCTTCCAGAGATGTTTGTAATCACATTCATCATCTTAGCATGCTGACAAGTTATTTAAAACATAAGTGCTTAAGATAATCTCTTTACTCACACATATTGGTTCTGATCTAGAAAAAAATAAGAATCATAAAAAAAATCTTCTATAATCTTCAACTGTGATGGATTACAGATTTTAATAAATGCGTGTCAGTTCCTCTCTCAGACAAAGGCCATATTCTAATTAATTTTTTTCTTGTAATCCAAGCTACAGACTCAAAAGACATATAGCCTGCCTTTTCAAACTGGGTCAAGTGTGGAGAAGATGTTATGTATCTCTGGCAAGAAGTAACATATTAATAAACAACATCAGGTTAAGTTTTTTTTCTTTACAAAGCTGTAAGTCATGTATGACAAGGACAACTTGATTAGTGATCTTCCTCCTAAGAAATCATAAAAGAGTTGAGGGTTGAAAAAAAAGAAGAAAACAGGTAATTTACTATCACCAACTTTTTAGTGATTGTGATATGGAGATTTAATACCTATGGAAAAGCTTTACAAGAATCAGCAGTGAGGAACAGAAGTCATAAAAAGTCATCACTACCAGTACAACAAAAAATTAGCTAAAGACCTTAGTATGGACTTCAAAAATCAATTGACAAAACTTGTTAGCAATGTTTTATCACAGTGCTTTACCTGGCTTTACAGTTCTTTGCTATGTCCTAAGATAATGTGTGTCATTTCAGACAGATTGAAATTCTCTGTGGTAAATGCTTACTTCAAGATGAGTTTAGCAAAGTTAAACTTATTTGTCTCTCATTCTGAAGCATAAACAAAACAGGGCTGGGGAGGACAGTAGCAGTATTGTCTTGTTCAGGTTAAAAACAGAAAAAAAGACCCCACTGCTACCCTGATCTGAGGTATCACAGATTACAGTCTTAGTTTTCACTCCTTCCCTGCAGCAAGGCCCATATCTGAGCATCCACTTGTCACAGGTTTGTGCTTTGTGGATTAGGGTTTCAAAGGGACAAGAAGGAAGGGAAGTCTCTCTCACAGTATTTGGCCACATTATGTCTGACTCCCCTCCATTTCCAAATTGAATTCTTTCCTTTCGAAGACAAAACAAGTGCGGGGAAAAAAATCCCCTCTTATGGAATGGAATTCTTATGGCTTATGGAATTAATTTCTTTGTTTCAGGAAAGTTACAACCTGTACAAAGTAGTTTGATAAGAATGTATTTGAGATGGTCTGATTTACCTTGATAAGTTCTGCTAGACACTCATAGCTAAGTTTCTTCTTTTCTCCCCTCCTCTTCTTGGTTTTGCAGCCTAATCACAACCACTGGAGCCCATTTTTTCCCCCCATAAACAGCCATTTTGCTATGAGCTTACACCCTTTTCTGGCACTGTTACTTTTGTACTCCAGTCCCTCCCAGGGATATAATTCTCACTTGTAGGGATATCTGGGGCTGAAAGTGTGCAAAACACAGAGGCAGAGAAGCCAGTCTGAGTGTAATGGGGCACAGGCACCTCCATCTCAGAAAGATGATCTTACATGTCATGAAGATCTGTCAATAGCATAAATTCCAAAATGAAAAAATGAGAGACACCCAGTGAAACAATCTGTTCCTTGGAGCCTGATGTGAACAAAGAGTTTAAGAGCCTTTCAGCACAGGCAGTGGTAGCAGAAGCCATGGATTCAGCTGAGCAAGGTCCTCAAGCTGAGACAGGCTGTGAAACACCAAGGTTTCATGCCTTCCTGAGGCACAGGGAGGTATCATACATCTACTGTTCTGTAGCTTACCTCTTCAGTAGTTCTCCTTGTGCCCAAGAACACAGAAGTGCTAAAAAGCCCACAAATCTCTTAAGATTGTAGCTGAAAGATATCTAGATACAGATCTACCCATATATATATATGTATAGAAATACATAGATGGGCATGTTTAAACAATCCACGAAGTCTTCTCCCATGAGTCCTGCAAGCAGTATGCAAAGGTATTTCATGCACATAGAAAAGTCCATGTGTAGGCATCCTTTCAAAATAACCATCTATGTGAAAAACCAAATCCCATTCAGGTACATCTTATTATTAGACTGTAAAGATGACATGACAACAAAACAGAGGATTTCAGATTTATTTGTCAAGCAATCTTGTGTATAAGATACAATTATCTTTCCAGTAATATGCAAAGAGAACTGAGAAGTATAATCTTTATAAAAAAGATAAGCAATAAATTCATTTAAGTCTAAACATAGAAAACAAAATGCAGCATTGCACTGGGAAATAGAAATATATTCTGATATAAAATGTTTCAAAAATAGTAGCAGTGTTTCTTGAAGAAAACACTGCAGTGCTCATTCTTTAGTGCTCCAAAAATATTAGATACTTTTTAAAAATTCTGATTTTCATCTCATACTGCATTTCCAAGGCAGAAGGGTACATGCATATATACAGAGGCACATCTCCACGGTTGTGTATTTGTGGGCTAAGGAAGGGAACAGAGAATTCTCAAGTAAAATCCTGGTCTCACCAAACACTGTACTGGAATGAACCAGCAGAGACAAGTATAACTTTAAACCTTAGTTGTAGGCCATTAATCTACCTGGGGAAGGAGAAGGCAGCAGAGAGCAGAGCATTCATTGCAGACTCCATCCTTACCCCAGCTGCATATACCAGCCAGACAACAGACCAACAGCCTGCAAGGTCAGTGGGAAGCAAAACAACTTTGTGGAGACAGGATTTTGTGTGATATATGCATGGCACTGTAACAGAATCCAAATTTGACATTAACATTACAAAAGCATTAGTTCAGTATAAAAAGTCCTTCTCTTTCACAGTTACACTCTGCCCTTCCTTCTCCCTTTGGCTCCTTTCACCTAACTGTTGCAGTTGCTACTTCATTGCATGAACACAAAGAAAATCCAAATCCTGAGTAGCAAAACTTGGAGATGAAAACTTGAATTATTGTTATGGCTGCTTTCCCTACCATGCAAAACAACACCTGGAATTCCAGACTCTCAGAACTGTGCTTACAGCACTGGTTCTCAGGATGGAAAAGGCTGTGCGTTTATCAGCAAAGTGCATTTGTGAGCACAGCTGAAAGGAGACAGCTTCCTGCACCAGTATTCAGCTCTAGAAAAGGGAAGCTCTAGGCAGCTGCACAGGTACCAGTGCAAATACAACTTGCCCACAGACCTGACTGGTGAAGTCTCAGCCTTGCTTTAATTGAAAGGTAGTGTAGAAATCCCTAAGCAAAAGCCAGAGAAGCAGCCCTGAAATGAAAGGAGGCAGTTGGTGCTATTTTACAGAGAAGCTGCACTTGGGCTAAAGTTCAGTTTTGGACTGATGTGGCTAAACTGCAGCTAGAGCAGGGCTGACACATCTGTCAGCACAGCACTCAGCAGCAAATGAGCTGTTACACTGGCAAAGTCCATCAGTCCAAAGTGGCACTGTACTGAGTAGCAGGCATAGGTTCCCAAGTGAATGCTTCAAAACCTTGGTAGCAGAAGGACAGAAGCTAAGTCAAAAAGTGGCAATTCAAACTTCTAAACCTGGTGCATATCATATCAAAGCTGCATATACTACACAAGGTATTCCCTTTGTAACAGTACTTAACCTGGATGAGCATGCAGTGTAAGTGGGAGGAGTAAACATGTCATTTGGAGCATCTTCTAAGCACATTAACTGCATTGTATTTCAGATTGCCCTTCCTAGCTGCAGAGCTAAAGGCTAATGTGCTCTCTCCACAGCACAAGGCAACACCTAACAGCAGGTATTTCAATATATTGCAACCAGCTTCCACTCTGTAATAAGAAAGGCTGTGGGGGGAAGCTTGCTTTAAACTTCCTCCCTCCTCTAAGTAATTTAAATTTACATTCATTATAAAGTGATTAAAAAATATTAAGATCTAGGTTTCAAATGTTTAAGAACTGAACATTTTCAAGATTTAACAGGCTCTTATTTGCTAGTAGTGCAGAATTTCTAAACTATTTTTTGCATATTGTTATTGTGAAAACATTCATGAATATTGCTAAAGTGAAAGAGACAACCAGACTTAAAATTTAAGTATCATTTCCATCTCCATTTTTTTTGAAAAATTATTTTTACCAGATGAACAACCAAACTTTGTCAATGGAGTTCATTACCCAGACTTTTCCACCACAAAATAATCCACTAATAGATTTTTTTTTTCAGCTTAAATTTGTTGAACTAATAATATACACTTAGAAGATAAACTCTAATAACAAAAAAAGAAGCCCTTTCTGAGATATTTTTGAAAAAATATAAGGAAAGATCTGATTGATGCTGAAACATGTACATGAAAGATTAACAATTTTAAGAGGAAAACACCACAATTTGTGAGTATCTACAGTTTCTACATCAAACCCGGGTGGCAGGTTTTATGGAAGGCAACAGTTGCATATGAAATGGCAGGTGCTGCCTTTGGCTGGTCCGAACTGAGATTCTAAAAGGGGAGGTGGGGGAACCAAAAAAAGCCAAAACCTGATTAAATCCACTGCTTTCAGTTACTGCTTGATAATGCTGCGAGTACTGTACAGAATGCCTTCTGCCCGAACACGTTCAAGTATTGGCCCGTAAACATTCTTTGTCAGAGGCATGACCATGCCTTTGGCAGTTATTTCACCTGAGAGAAAGGCATTAAAAAAACAGTGTTAGTGCTCCACTGGGTTTATTGGAAAGGCTTTGGGAGCTGCACAGAGGGGCTTCTGTGGGCAAGGTGGGAGCTGCTATGCTGAACACGGCCAGATCCAGGCACAGGGAACCCCTGAGTCCCTGAGCCATGGGTGGGGCATCTCAGGGAATATTTATTTAAGAAGGGGCAAGGCCCTGAACAGCAGGAGGAAAGAAGTGTGAGAAACAGCCCTGCAACATCAATGTCAGAGCAGGAGAGGGTGGAGGTTCATCAGGCACCAGAGCAGAGATATCCCTGCAGCCTTTGGTGGAGATCCAGCTGGAGGAGAGGAAAAGCATCAGGAAGGAGCAGCAGAAAGAAGCTGTTATGGACTGATCACAGGCCCCTGTTGCCCAGCCCCCTGCACTGCTCAGGAGAGAGGGGAGAGGCTGAGAAGTAAACAGTGGGTGAATTTGAGCCTGGGAAAGCAGAGCAGGGAGAAGGATGTTGATTTAGTTTATCTCTTTTTTTGCATTATTCTAACCTGTTTTAATTGGAAATAAAGTAAAATAATTTTTCTTTCAAGCTGAGCCTGTTTTGCCTATTACAGTAACTGGTAAGCAATCTCCCTATCTTTATCTCAAATTAGGAGCTTTTTTTTTGTTTTCTCCCCCTGTTGAGGAGGAGTGAAAGAATAGCTGAGTGGACATCTGGCCACCAGCCAAGGGGAACTCAGAACAAATGCAAAGACCAATATGCAAATTATATAAATTTTCATTTTAAAAAAATTTTGCATATATTTACACATGAAGATTTAAAAATCCTGGCATTGTGTTCTCACACAGCATCAGTACTGTATCAAAGAATATGGAAAACAAGTTTGAAACACATAGTGATATACACAGCTTGAACTTAATTCACAGAACTGTGAAACACCAGTTTGGTGAAAAGTAGCTAAACTTCAAAAGTGGGAGTTGCTGGTTCTTTTAAAAAAAACAAGAACAACAAAACAAACCCCAAAATTTTTCTCATTTCAGTTAGCTAGGAGTAGAAACTTCTAAAGATTAAGAGCAAGGCAGAGGAAATCACACTATTTCTTTCAACAGTGATGACTAGGAGGAGGTTTCCTCTATACTAGTGTAACATTTAATATTAAATGAAATAAAAATCTTTGTGGATTAAGCAGTAAATTAAGAGTGAACAGCTGAACATCCAAACATGCAGATTAAAAATTCCTGTAAAGAAGACAGGCAGAGTCTGACAAATTTAAAAAAATATATACATAAATATACTTCAGAAACACTACATATTTACTTTCTACAGGCAGGAAGATACAGAGGATTGAAATAGTTACTGAAGTTATAATAGCCACTTACCATCTAGAACCATTTTAGCAGCAATAGCTGCAGGGTATCCTACTGTTTTAGCCATTGCAGAATATCCTTTGTTATCCCCGTAGACAACCAGATCAATAAATTTGTCTTCCAAATGACCAGAAGGATGCCTGAGACCTATTTCACTTCTCATAACAATCATATCTCTCTCTCCAGTGCCTAAGAGAAAAGCACACAAACTATTCATTACTTGTATTTCAGCCACATCAAGACAAGGTTCCTGAGGAGCCAGCACATTCACAGCATGGATATCAGGGAAGTGACTGAAGGCGAGGACTATTAAGGAGCACAGAGCACCAAGATCAAACTAAAAGTGTGACAGGGAAAGAAAAAGATAAATTGGGGAAGTAGGGAACAATACTTTAAAAAAACCTATCATGAAGGTTTATTAATGAAGGTGAGCAAAATAATCCAATTAAGGTTAATAAAAGACATTGCCTTGTTCCATTCGATCCCATGAAAAAGAACACATACCAAAGGGCAGCTTCATCTCCATGTGCTTTGCAAGAGCCCCTACAATGGAATCTGCTGCTGGAACCGGTTCATCTCCCAATAAACCTAACCTGGCAAAAGAAATGAGAAAGTCTTATATCATTGCCTATCAACAGTTTCATTGCAGTTTTTTAATTTCCACTTGTTCAGTGTACCAGTTTAACAGTCTCAATATGAACCAAAATGGCTAGAATTGCAAACATTTCTTTTTCTTTTAACTTTAAAAATCATTGGAACATTTTACCATTCCACTGCTTCCAGCTGACTTTTGTCCTTTTCCAGTTTGCTAAATACAGCTTCTTTAAGAACATGGTGCTCAGCAGGTGACTTAATTCCAACCAGTTTGCACATGAGCTCTTTCTGTGTGAAAACAAAAAAGGTTCATGAAGGCCTGACATCTGTTTCCACTCCGTCCCAGTCAAGGTTTTGAGAACCAACTGCTTCACTAAGATCAGTCCACAGAGACAACCAAAATGTTGATTGTCAAATGTAAGACCAGTCAGTCATGCCTTGGCTGAGATAAAGATGAAGTGAGACACCCAAAATCAAGACAGAAAGGCAACATAATAGAAGACTAAAACAATGCCTGTACAGAACTCTGACAGAAAAAAAGATTTTACTCCTTTACGCACAATCTCTTACTTCTTGATGCCCTAAAAAAAATACTTTTACACTGAAGATCGTGAGCCAGTAGCAATATGGACACTGCAAACTCAGAGCACAGAGGACTAGACTGTGAATAACAAAAAACGTAACACAATTCATAAAAATACGGCCATGGCTTTGTCTAGCTGAGTACTGAAAGCATCCAATGACAGACTCCAGAATCTATTAGGGAACCTCTTCCAACATGTTATAACAATCCTGCTGAAGAAAATCTTCCTAATTTCCAGGGGGAAAAAAAAATCAAAGATCAGGATGCAAAACAAGATTCCCATTGCTGAGTATAGCCAAATCTAGCAATAAGAAAACCATCAATAAAAGAGAGGAAAGAAGGCAGATTAATCAGAGTAACTCACCCAGGTTAGAGGTGGCTTAGTGGAGTTTAGCAAAGGGTAAGGATCTGGGTTAATTAATCCTAGTTTTACAAAGCCTCCCATAGTTCTGGAGTATCCCTGAAATAAAAGAATAACACCATTAAATATAATAATCACTTGAAACTGAGGTATTTCTCCTTGGTAGTACTGTAGTGATAGACACAACCATGGCAGCGTTAAGTATTATTCTCTTGGGAAGTCAGCCACAATAACCTGATGCCAGTGAGGTTACTGCCACAGAGTGGTGTCTTCCCCAGCCCCTCTCCACCCCTTCCCTACTTTTCAATCTATTTTGGCTTTTAATGGCTTATTCTGTTATGAACACTTCCATGGCAAGTTCCATCTCTCCTGAGATCAAAGGGCTCAGCAGGCCAGCAGTAGCTGACACCCCAGCCCATCACCACAGACAGGGTTGTATCAGCCAGCTGGCCCATAAACAAACCACCAAATACAGACAGCACAAAGCAGAACTCTGCTCACCCAGTTTCACACCACTGGGGTTGTATGGACATCACACAAGCTGATTTTAAAGATAGGAATCCTGGGTGTTTGATTCTCTTCTTCAGGAATATCAGACAGACAAACAGCAGTAGAATGGTATTTAAAAGGAACTGCAGAGTTTGCATTAGGCTGCACAACAAAAGAAGTCTCAATGGATTTCTGCTTACTTTGGTTTGCATCCCTTTAACAGACCCACACAGCTGCTGGATACGTAAGAGCACTTACATGCAAAGTGACTAGAAACATTAAAAAAGCAGAATGGAGGAAATAAAGCACCCTGAAAGAAGACTAATTAAATTAGGAGCCACTTCCAGGAGCACTAGGTTATCAGCTCAGATGGCCTTGCAGTGAGATCCTTCTGTGTGACACCTCTTTTTAAACTGACTCCATTAGCTATCTAAACTTAATCTCTGGAAGGCACTTTCAGGAGATGATTGCCTCCTCAGTGAACACATTGCTTTCTGGTCTACAGCACAGCAGCATGTGCAAAGGGTCAACACTAACTTCTGCCCTGCTCAGCATTCTGTGCTGGCATGGTAAACCCTTCCCCACAACCCTGCCAACATCACCCCAGCCCAGACTGCTGGCCCTGCTTTGGGGGTTAAGCAAACAGCACCAACCACAGCAACAGCATTCCTGCAGCACACTGACAGCCCCTTGGCTTGTCACCCTGACCTTTTTGCAGTTCCTTGTGCTAACACACACAAACAAAGAAAGTTTTACCAGGCACCAAGTGGAAGAATAAATATTGTCTTATTTAGATTTCATTATGAGATAGACGCCTCCCCCATGTTTCTACATTCTGAAAAGAGGATTGTATCTAGACTGACAAAAAGAGAGCTATTACAATTTATAACCCTTTTCCCCCCATTTTGGCCTTCCATTTTCTTCCATGCCTTCATCTAAGCAAGCCTCCTTCCTTCCCAGAAATACAGAAAAAAATCTGTTGTATTGCAACAGAGGACTTCTTCAAATTATGGACAAATAACTATAACTTAAACCCTGAAATAAACCTTAACAGATATAATACAACATCCATAAAAGCTTTTTCAAGCTCTCAGTATAGTTTTAGGTTTATTCCTTCTTAATGTATATTGACTGAAAAAATAAAAGAAAATAAAATCTGAAAGAAAAAAATATTTGGTTTTGATTCTGCTTTGTACACCTAACAAATGAAAGGAAAAGAGTTGATCAGTTAGAAGGAAAACACATTTATCTCAACATTTTACTTAGCTGACAAAAATTAAAAAGCTTCTCTAATTAAAGATTTCTAGTTGCTTATGAGAAACTTTCGCAGGTTGATGGAAAATAAAAATTTTCTGCAAGATTTTTACATTATGTTTTTCATGAGAATATAAGAAAATTGAATTATTTAATTTTTTTATCTTCTATTGATCTCACACAAGGTACAGAGCCAGAATAACGAGAAGAAACACAGACTGTGCAAGACAAGTGACCAACCGTCTAAAACCAATAAAACTATTTTTCCATTTTGCAACAAATACCTATTAAATACAGCAAGTAGAGCTACATTTTTAAAAAAAAATAGGTAAGTGCTTTCTGTTATTTCTCAGCTGGAATAATGGGGATCTCATAAATAGCAAGTGTAGAGGTATAAAAGTCTGAGTTTTAAATACGCAGTTTTCTTGAATTTTACAACATTTATCTTTTGAGGAAAATAGTAATTACTAATGATAACACTAAGAACTTACTTTGTATCTTAAAGTGCCTCTCAGTAAAGTGCGAGCTGTCTGAATACCATATGGCTCAGCATATTTTGTGCTGTCTCTGTTAGGAAAACCTTCAAGGTTTAACCCTGGGAAAAAGTCCATTGGAGCAACAGAATCCAGTAACGCTCCTCCAGGTGGAATATTGATAATCTAAAGTTTGTGAAAGAACAGCAAATATTATTTTGGTGCAGTCTTATTCAACTTATTTTAAAACAGAAATGATAAAATATGCTCAAAACCAGGAAAAACATGTTTGGTCTTCCAAGTGCAAATAAAGACCCAATCTAAATAAAGCAGTTGCCCGAGCCATTTAATCGTATGTGGTGCAGGAATAGCATGCATTGTGTCAGCCATTACTAATCAAAGGGCTAAAACAAGCCATGTTCTTCTCACACACACTGTTAATTCCTGCTGCACTTCTTTTAAAGTGGCAGGTTCCCATTTCACTTACATTAATGTCATTTTGGAGCACACCTTAAACTCCACCAGTGTGAAGGGAGATTCTGCTCATGAGCTTCCTGCTTTTTTGTCAAATAATTTATTACCTTGTTTAGGTTTTGTTTGGGTTTCCAAAAATGGGAGAGAAGGTAAATATAAACAGAATGATAGGTGTTTGTTCATTTTTTTTAAAGATTAAAATAAATCGAGTGATATCACAAGGATATAAAATTACTGCCCATGTGTATCTTTACTTGAGGCTACAAAGCACAGAGAGAATGTACCACTGAAGGAAAACAAAAAAAAGGGTGACTAGTTCTATTACTACTCCCAGCCACAGCCTTAAACCTTGCTCCCTTCAAGCAGCCAAAGCCCAGATCTGCTATGCAGCATCAATACAAACTCATTTTGTGACTTCTGAGCAAGGGGAAGAGGTTTACTTATAGAAGAAATACTAAAGCAGCAAAGCCTGCAGAAATGCCAAAAGGCAAGACATTTTGTGAAAGAATCCTACACAGTAGTCAAAGACATAAGTGTTTAGTGGCAAGGACGAAAAAATGCAGAATTTACTGACCAGCTCACCTAGTGCTCTCATAATGAATCATTCATAGGCATGCTCTAATTTTTCCTAGCAATGGGTGAACCAGATCAGAATTAAATCAGAAATATTTTCACATTTTCCAAGAACCCTTTTCATCTGAAACTTATACTTCATTGCTTTTAAATAATGATCCAATGTACAGTCCCTGAATTTCTCCTTTTTTATTTCCATAAGAACAGTAGAGCATCAAAATGTCACGATAAAAAATTTTGAAATATTATATTTCAAAAGATTTCTCAGTTTTGCAGATGAAAGAGTTTTAGGTAATTAGCTAAACTTTACACTGGTTATACAACCAGTATAAAGTCTCCTTGACAATTGCAGTAACTACTCTGAGCAAGTGACAAGGGAAATAGATAGTCCTGGAAAGCAGAAATGTGATAGTGGCTTGCAATAGCTTTGCACAAATCAATTACAATATTTCCATAAAACAGAAGCAGTGACATTTGTGAGTTTAACTCTAACGACTTGTGCACAAACAGCAAAACACAGCTCGTATAAACTACACCAAAAAGCATTTCACAAAACCCACTCAGTGGGTTACTGATATTACACATTGCACCAAAAGAAAAAGGAATCAAGGGTTCTGCTATGCACTGTGCAAGTGAAGCACAGTGAAGAATGAAGCTGTTTGGGTTATGAACACAACTAGAAAAGTACTCTCCCCTTTGTTTCACAGGGCCAAAGACAGGGCTATCAAGTGGCAAAAGCAACACCCAACAGGAATGGAAATTGAACTCAGAAAAATCAACTCCAATCCAGTGCTTTAGTCATTAGAACAAATTCCTTCCTGACAATCAGTTTCCACATAGTACGTAAGAATTAAGCTGGCAGTGATCAGGCATCATCATACTCCAAACGTAGGACTAAGTGATTTATGCAGCTGGCTTAGGCAACTGACTGCCACTGGCTTGAAAGTAAACACAGCATCTTACAAGTCCCAATTCCTTCCTTAGCCAAATACCACCTTGTTGTCTGGTTTTGAAGGAAAATGTTCGCTTTACTTCACCTCTCCGTCCTTTAAATACGTAGCAGGCTGAACTGTATTCAGCAACACTCCTTGTGGACTCCAGCTGAACTTGTATCTCAGAGGATTGTCAGAGTGCTCTGGAGCTGGTAGGCCACCACAGAAAGAAGTGTATGATATAACCTGTTAGATTTACTCACAGGAAAGAGACAAGAGAACACAGATCAGAATGCATACAGATCTACCCTGCAGAATCCCCACCAATTCTCAAAATTTCTGTTGACATTATCCCCCAAATTGGGCCAGATCAGAAGAAACTACAGTGGAGAGGGGAAAACTGCAGGCACTGCCTCTAAAGGAGAGGAAACCAAAAGATACACTGGGGCGAGGCCATCTTAGTTGATGGTCTCACCAAGTGAATCAGTAGCTATGAAACTCAATGTATCAGAAAAAGTAAAATGTCCAGAGTCTGTTTACAGCAATGATGTGCTCAATACCTGCACAGTGTTAAAAGAACAACTTTGCTGACACAATCTTGGCAGCACTGCGCGCCGATGGCCAACCTTACCGTGGCACCAACTTCCTTCGCCTTGTCAATACATTCCATCGCCAACATGTGGTCAAGACCAGGATCCAAACCCATTTCACTGATCACTGTAATACCAGCAGCTTCTACACTAAAAACAACAGAAATACAGAGCCATCAGAATATTCACTATTACTGGCCATTTATTCTGTAAATCTGCCCAACAAAGGCCCAGTGAACTCTCCCCAACACAGTAAATTCTGGGCTCTGCCTGCAGCTTGTGGGAAAAAAGAAACAGAAGCAGATGTTAAAACCTGAACAATGAGAACCGTCTAAGAGCCTTCTAACCTTTGTTTCTCTTAATTCTCTGCAACACCTAGATGCTAGTAGAAAAAGAAATTTCTACCAGTTACTCCATATCCCACAATCTCCTGGACAGTGCTATAATGCAGGAAGGTGGTAATGCAGAAGGCAGCATAGAGCTAGTCAGAACTGCCCTTAAGAGCACCTACAAGGAAGAGAGACAGAAAGGCCTACTTCCCAAATTACAAGTATTTGGGCTGTTTTTCCTAATGGCTGCCTACAGTCCCAGAGGAGTTCCCTTACCACCACAAATTTATTTTATTTTCAAAATCAGTTTGTCTTTTGACAAATGAGAAGTGCCCTTTCAATATTTCTTTTTTTCTGAGAAAAAATTACCTCAGTAAGAATGGTAGGAGAGGCCCCCAAATATCCCTCACTTTCTGCAACACTGGTTCTCTTCCTGTCTAGCTCTTTCTGTTTTATCTTTTGTAAAGAGACAGCATGTACAATTCTCACTCCACTTGAATGCACTTCAGATTTTCCAGTACTGTGACTGAGAGGAGCACCTAGGTGAAGCTCCATGCTCAAACAACTTCCAAGCATATAATAAGACAACAGAAACATTAGAGTTGCCACCAATTTGAAAATAATACAGTGGATGTATCCAAAAGAAGAGCATGAAAGGAGGAGATTACTGTAGATTCAATAAGGCAAGAGTAAGTTTTTATTAGGGGAAGGCACAGGATGATAAACAAGCTTGCTGGTAGAATAGGACAGCCCAATAACTCAGCTTGAATATCAGCCCAGGTCAAACATCTTAACAGGTCTGAGGGAAAAGGAGAAGGCACATTAACATCAAATAGTTAGATGCAGGCAGAAAAATACATTCCATTATTTAGAGCATTAGTCTCACCAGGTATGCACTCATTCCTCCACTCTGCCACATGCACCTTTGGGAAAGTTACTTGGTCCTCCATCACAGGAAGGGAAGCAGAAGGAATGCAGACAGCAGTAATTCACATAAGTGTTGCAGGTATAACAGACTGAAAAATATTCAGATAATGCACTAAAGAAGGAAGCAACACCAGGGAGATGCTACTTTCACACCTACCTCTCCTGAAGTTCTTTCATGGCTGGTGTTAAGTAGCTGGCTGTCACCAAGTTCACTTTGTTGTCAATACATTTCTTAGCAACAAAAGGATGTGCTGAATAAGGCAGCAAACTACAAATGAAGAAGAATCGTGTAACATCAAAATTCAACCAGTTACCTATTCTGTCACTGGAAAGACACTCAAATGTTTTTGAATGCCTACAAAAGAGCTCAAGTAATAGCTCAAAAAAAGTCATACCTGCCTTGCCCTGAGCAGTTTCATACCCATGAAAGTGAAACCCTATCCTATCAGGACAGCATTGTTGTATGCACTCAGAACAGGGCACTGAACAATAGGGGAGTCATTCTTGAGACAGCATCTTTTGTCACACTTCTCTGTAAACCACAAACCACTGACCTCTTTCCAAAGACATCTTCTAAGCAAGCATGCTAGAGGTTTAGAAGATGCAAAACTGCAAAACCATCCTTGAGAAAGCTTGCATTACAAAGATCTTGGTGAAGTAATTTGTGAAAAGCATGCTCTACATGGAACAGAAACAACATTCATGACAGCTGTGGCAAAAGAAATAAAATGGCAAAGACTGTGAAGTTCCTTCCCTGTGTCAATATCTGGAATAGGTTCTTTCTTAATGGAATATTCAGGAGAAAATACCAAGATGTCAGAATTTTGCCTCCCCTTGTGAACATGCAAATTTGATCCCAGGGACATATATGCTTGTGGATGCAACCGACCCTTCACACTCACAAGGGAGTCCACCTAACTGGTGAACACTTCTGAAGAAGTCAAAACTCCTTTTAAAGTTCTGATACCCCACTACATGATAAGACAGCAGCCAGTTACAACTACTTACATGTACAAATATGACCCCACTTCTTAGCCATTAAAAAAAGAAGTTACTGTGTTGATTTAGGTAATCAACTAGGAGAAAGAAGAAGCATGACTTAGGGTTGAGCCTATCATGTTTTACACAGAATTCTAACCTGATCACAAGGTTGTGTTTCTTCACCAAAGAGGACAGCTTTTCCTCATTCTTAAGGACATCCATATGAACTGGAGTAACATTTCTGTACTTTTTTGTCAGTTGTTCAAGTTGCTCCTTCATGACAGATACTGTTTTAGAAGTAAAACAGTAAACAGTTACCTAAAGATGAAGCTAAGTCCAAAGCACACCCATGTATAATTGTGCTATATTACCCAAAGACAAACAGTTGCATGCATGTTTTCCTTCACTAACAGCTGAGGAAAAATCAGGCATTTAGTAAAGAAAAGTGTTCAGAAAAACTTACTCAGTCCCTCATTGCACACAGCTAAGCATTTTTAGATAAATCTGGTTTTAAAAGAAATATTTCAAAACTCTCAATACACTTTAATAGAATTCCTATTTACAGTCAAGAACAGCTCAATAGCTTAAAGCAAAACCAATTCACATCAACCACCATTTTCAACTTGACAGTGACAGAAACATAAAGGTCAAGTGCAAGTAAAAGGCCCAGATTCAAACAGACTAGTTTAAATGCTTACCTACGGCTTAGTCCTACCAATCTCAAATATGATATTATAATTAAAAGGGATAAACCCAGTCTCTGCCTGCCTTCACTTCACTTCCATTGTAAAGAAAACAGGACTGAAAAAAACTCATGATAACACAACCAGTATTTGCCACCTCTGACTGGTTTCCTGTCCCAGCTCACCATGCTGCCAGCACAAGCCAGAGAGAACAAAAAAGGAGTGGCCAAAGAAGACAGCAGGTGGGGCACAGGCTTCTGGGGAATTAAAAGCCATTAGCACTTACCAGTATAAGGAAAGCAGAACTGAAAAAGAGAACCACAGTCATACAACCAGTTTTTGCTACATCTGACTAATTTCCTTTCCCAGCTCACCATGCTGCCAGCACAAACCAGAGAACACAGCCAGGAAAAGGAATGGTCAAAGAAGGCAGGAGGTGGGGCACAAGCTTATGGAGAATTAAAAGCATCTGTGCCTTTAAGTTAGGGCCTTATTTACTTACAGCTTTTCCAGAGTCAGTGGGAAATAAACATTACCAGAGGGTGATTCTCTATACCCTACTACTCAAAGTGAATTGAGGGAAAGGGGCTAGGCAAAATCATCTACAAATTCAAACTAAAAAAGTTGACTAGATTAAGGTTTCCCAATTAAAATTTTCATCATTTGGACTTAAAGTGGTTTAGCCTAAAAGTAGGAAACCAAACATGGCACTGTGTTTTGTGTTTTCACACACATTTTGTGTTTTCTGCACCTACTTGCCTGCTGTCAAATATTAAACAAGTAATATCTTTGTGTCTCTTTCCTTCCGTGCTATTTGTGTGTGTGTCCTGTAAAAACTGCATGTTTTTAAGCTACCCAGATAAGAGGCAATGTTTGCTCAGTGCTTGCCAAAACAGATCTTCCAGTTCACCTGGTTTCCCTTCCTGCCACTGCACTGCAGGGAGTGGATGCAACCTCTGTAGTGATGAGGGGAGGGGCACTGCACATTGTTGTAACCCTTCTCTCTTCACCACTCTGGGCAGTGTGCACCACAAGGGTGCAGCCTTCCTAGATTTTCCCTCTTCTTCGTAGTAAATCTTTCTCCAGGGGTTAAAAATACTGTGGTTATCACCATGAAGGGTAGCAAAAGCAGACAAGTATGAAAGTAGCATGAAGGAAAAAAAAATTTGACGCAATAACAACAACAATAAAGCTGAAAGTTTTAAGGGAAACCACTTCCCACAATGTATCTTTCAGGCAATAAGGCAATACAGCCTGAGTTTTAAATCTGAAGTCACAGAATCAGGGTAAAGTCATCATTAAAGGTACAGGAAAAGATTACTGAGATGCCCAGCCTGAAATATGCTAGAGATAAAACCAAAACAGAGGAATAAACAAGTAGGCATTTAGTGCTTATGGGAGAATCAGGGTCTGAGGTTCTATTACCACGACACTGGTTATAAGAACAGCAGTGACTTCATTCATACAGATTTCTATAAAAATATTTTCATCTTCTTGTGTGAGGATAAAAACACAGCCAAACACCAACAAAGTGACTGACTATCTACAAAACCACCCCCCAGCCCAAAGCAGGTTAGAAGGAAAAATATTTCTAATTTCCCTACAGGTTACACATGTAAATAGTTAAATTCTAATGTGGCTATGTGTCCTTTTCAAATCAATTGTATAAACTCAAAATGGTCACAAAGCTACAAAATCCTCTTCTGCTGTGCATAATAACAAAGATTTTCTTTATCTCTTCTCAGAACCACATCCATCTATTATTTATGAGAAAGGTCCTGCCACAGGCATAATATTGAAATGAAAACAAACAAATTCTTACATACCAACTGTGATGTCAACGTTGGAATCTCTAGTGAGATATTCAAGCACAGGGCCAGAAACATAGCCAGATCCAAGCAACAAAACCCTCTTCTCATCACCCATCTTCAGGGACTGAGCCTGTTCCCTAAAAGGTGTTACAGGCAAAATTTAAAATGACACAGAAGAAAACTGTAAGCTGCCAAGGTTAACAGAAGATGTTTTAGTAAGTCTACAAACCAGGAGCTCTATTCAGACCAAGAGTCAAGTTCCTAGCTGTCTAATCCAGGACTGTCTAGCTCTGCTTCTGTCCTTCTGCTACATAATTTTTAGTTTCTTTCCTCTAACATAAACATGATCAAATCCATCAACACTCCCACTGCTTCTCCAATGGCTTCTAGCTGTTCATCAACATTTTCCTCAGTTATATTTTTCCCAATGGCCAAATTACTGTAACCTGACCACTTGAGGACCACCAATGTCACGTCAGGCTGTCAAAAAGGGATTCCACGTTCTGCCTTTTGCTTCCTTTCCTTCACAGGTAACTGTAAAAGTACACAAAATTATGCTGGTGAAAGCATATTTTGTGTAAATTATACATGGTTCATATTAGTCCTTCACAGGAATGTGATAGTCAGTAAAAGTCAAATAGAAGTTAATGCCCAACTAAGAAATCATCATTGCAGACAAGGACTCAGATTTGAAAACCATCACAGAGTGTTTCAACGTAACTACTACTACTCTCATAAATAAATTTAAGTAGATCTCCTGTTGACTTTCAATATAAAATGCATTCACATCAGATTCTGCATTTCTTTCTGCCAACCACAATAATGCACTCAACAGTTGTTTAAATATTCAGATATCTCAGAAGTGCATAAATTATAGTAGGAATGCACATTTTGGTTGTTTATAATTCATTTTCCTTTTAGCTTAAATTTGCATTAAGTTGTAAAATCAGGATTGTGAAACTGTCTAACATATGATGACTACATAGATAAAAACCATTTAGCAAATAAAAAAAATTCTTAAAGCACTTCTTATTTTTGAAGAAAGCTGTTCACTGCCCTACTGTTTAATCTAATTAATGGAGACTGAGGTTTGGCTTTACTTATCCCATACCCTGAAAATAAATTTCAATGAATAGGTAGGACTTTCAGAGATACAGTGTCATGGGAATCTTTATAAGCATATTAGCAAGAGCCTCTTTTCCCCTTCTTCCACTAAGAGTTTATACCAGCATTGCAGATTATGCCTCAGAAAGAATCCTGACCTCTTGCTGATAAGATGATGTCCACTCTGCTGGAACCTGCTGAACTTAGAAAGAGGACCAACCATATGTCTACTAAATAATACTTGGTTCAGATGTTTTTCAGGCTTCTCATGGCATCCAAAAGTCAATGCTGTGTTTTTTCGTTTCAAAAATTGCCATAACAATGATAGATTGAAGCTTCCCAGGGCAATCCCTAATAGCAAGACAACAAGAGCACTATTGCCCAACCTAAAGCATGGCAGGAAGTACCTGAGTACCTTTAGGGGCACAAGGCCTCAATCAATAGCACTGAAAGACTACTCTGATTGAAGAGAGTTAAATCAATACCAAATACATCTATATCCTCTGTCTGAAGCACCTTCCAGCCTACAGTATCAGTACTGTAAAGCTTGAATTAAAATTAAATCTCAAAAATTTAAGATGTTCCATCCTCCTTTCCTTCTATTTCAGATATTAAATCTCAAAAATTTCAGATGTTCCATCCTCCTTTCCTTCTATTTCACATACTTTTTTAAAAGCCATTCTTTTCAGATCATTAAATCTGAATGTATCAATGTATCAACCCTCTAATCTAAATTATTACTACAGATTACTGTAAATTTTGACTTCCATAAAAATTTTATAAATCTGATTTTTTAAAAAAGTTAAATCATTATTTAATGCATTCACAGAAAGTCTCCTAAACCCATCATATCCTTTCATATGGTAAACCCAAGGACTTTCCTCCTCCTCTTCCTCCTATCAATCCTAATAGAACATCTTCCACAGATGTACCCTTATGGGCAGAGGAAGAGAAGAATTTCTCTCCATGCTCAAGAAGCAGAAGAGGTAGGGAGCTTGGAGTGTTGATGAAAGGGAGATTCCTATATGAAAGCAAGCTGGATTTTGCAGTCCAACTTGTCATATTTATTAGAAGCTTTTCTAGTGTCTAGAATGAAGTCACACTTGAGTCAAACACAGCATGTTCACTCTCTAGGACAGGCAAAAACATGAGGTGCCAAATGGCCCATCAAGTATGGGAACAGAATCTACACAGCTCCAGATTATGCCTATTCTCTATAAATGAGTTCAAATAATTCAGCTAGGTTAAGCTATGTACAAATAACATCTACATTGTTAATGTGATGTGCCTTTGCAGCTGTGGGTGAGAAACCAGTAGCAGCCAAGAAGCCAGTAAGGGTGAAAAAATGTGGATGAGTTTGTTTGGTAAATCTAATGGCACCCAAGACAGTTCAGCTCATACATTCTGGCTGTCCTATGTCTGAAGTACTCACAGGCATGAAGGACTATTAGCAATTATTCTAAATAGAGCCCTCAGAAACTAAACTGGACCACACATAGTACTTTGTTAGAGTGAAAAGAAGCCACATAATTCCTCTAGGCTCTCAACAAGAACTAAACCATCTCTAGCTAAACCATCACACCCTAAGCAGTAAAACCCTGCTTTCATTTGCATCACCTCTGAAGCTGACAAAATAAAGGAGGGTATTGTTAGCAGGTTATGCTTTTCTGACAGCTAAGTGAACAACACCAATGGACAAGTGCACATTACATTCAACACAGAGACCTGCAGAAATATCAGAAATCTACCCACAAAAACACCCTTGGGAATGAAGTCTCCAGATTCTCATGGTATTTCACACAAGACCATGCAAATGATTACGGAGGAAGGTAAAAAAAGTCAGAGCATCGCACTGTGTGAGGAATAAAAAATTTGTTATTGAGATGGCCTCTTGAGGGGGATCTATCAAAGAGCACAAAACAAAAGTCACTATGAGCTGGAGCCTCTGAGAAGCAAATAGCACATTACTTAGCGTGGAAAATGCACCCATAGTTCATCATGCACAATTTCATAACCAGAGGTCCCAAAGTTCCCAAAGGAAATTGAAGGGGTTTGAGATGCTGAAGTCAACACACAATGCTTTTAGTGCATAGTCCATGCAGTGCTTATGGTCAGACCAATTTAAAGTTTTATACGATGTACAGTGTCACTGACCATGAACAGGAACCCACTTATTGTGAAATTTACATTTTGCATTTGTAAACTACAGATGTTTGTTAAGAGTAAGGGGCAAGTGGAAGGGAAAAGATTTCCAGGTTATTTATACTTTTGTTAGCTTAATTCACTCAAAGCTACCACTGGCACATAACTGCTGTGACAGGGTGTGGATGAAGTGGTAGCTGAAGCTGTAGGTACATGAATATAACAAAAAAGTCTGAGAGTCTCAGAGTCTCCTCAATACATCCAGTTACAGAACAATGCTATCCAGCATAGCACTTGAGCCACACAAGAAGTAACTAGATTCAAGGCGTACTCAAGAGCCTTTGCTTTCAGCCATTCCTTTCAAATGACATCCATTTCAAAAGGACAAGGAGTAACAGAGTAATACTAGCATTTGGCTGTTTTCTGCCCCTGGTAAAACAGTTTCATAATGCAAGAAAGAGAAAAAGAACCACTTTATCAACTTCAATATAAGTTACTAACAACACATGTTAATGATTTAGGCAATGGGCATGAAGAAATAAGGAGATAATCAACCTAGAAGACATTTAGACACAGTGCAATATAGATGCATTCCAGCAAGACACCAGAATAAATGAATGCAAAAGGAGAGACAAAGTGACTTTTTAAAGTTTAAGATCCTACATTACCTGCTCTCTCTCAGTTTCTGGATATATTGATATTTAGGTGTCAGTGAGCCATTGGATGCAATCACTGCCTGGAAACATATGAAACAAATTTTGAGGGCTTGATGTATCTGTATGTTTCAAAGCAGGGGAAGACAAGAAAAGTGCCAAACTGCGAAACTTACATCTCGAACAACAGCTGAGTAATTCTGTTTTTCAAGAGGTTCTGAGCCTTCTGACAACAGCTGTGGAGATGAGTTATTTCAAATCAGGTCATCTTATTACCAAATATTTTTCAAAGTAAAACGTTAAGATTTTAAGTAACATTTAAATGCATGCAACAATGTCAATATGGCATCACTTGTACATTCGAAATACTTCTGGCAACCAGCATCACTTGACTGTTAGGAAAACACAGGCATTCAAACAGCAGTCTGACTGTGAGGGATTGCTGAGTGCCCAAGAAAAGCAGATGTATACATCTACTGCAGAGTCCAGAAGCAATGAACTACCTGCCAGAGCCTGTTTCCTGCCTACAGAAAGTGTTCTTGACAAATCCCTAAGACATCCAGGTCACTCATGTCTCATTCACATTGCCTTTTCAAATGATTGCCTCAAGACTTTAAAAGCTTTTTTTCTTTTTTTGAAGTACAAAGTCAGTTATGTTCTACAGCAGATTCCTTTTGAATGTATACAGGAGACCAGAAAAGCAATAAACAAGCAGACCAAATTCTGAGCCTTTTACCTACTTGTCAGATAAATAAGACCTTACCATCTCTTCAATATAAGGGAAAAGCATATCCCCAAAATACTCTGTTGCTTCTATAGGAAGCTGAGCTGGCAGATTGTCAATGGAACACATCAGAATCCCTGAGCCTTCAACACTGAAAGAGAGAAAACAGCTCTTCTCAACTACTTCTTAGTACCTGAAAGGTAGCACCTTTCATAAGTGTTTTAAATGCATGGTTTTTTTAATATAACACTTCACTCTACAAGCTACAATTGAAAACAATAAAAATTAAGGGCTCTCCCACCTGTCATGAGTAATATGCTGGTCAGCATCATACATGCAAAATGGGTTGTCAATAGTTGTACACTCAGTCATAAATTCTATAGATCCTCCAGTATCTGCTGAAATGTCACATATTGCCAGAAGTCTAAAGCAATTAAAATAAAAAGACAGTGGAATAGAGCATTATACAAATTACCAAGAAACACAGGTATAAAAGATCACCAGTGAACAAGAAATAGAAGAAATATGAGAAGATCTATCCGACTTGTAGCCTCCTTCATCTCAACCCATTTAGCAGTCAACAAAACACAAACAATGGTATCCAGAAATATAATGGAAATGTGGTGCTAGGTTTGCATTCATATCAACAACATCCAATTTCATAGAGAGAAAGACGGACAATCCATTCACCCAAGATTGTTTTTCTCCATGCCGTGTGCTGCCAATACCTCCCATTCATTTTCCATCTACCAATTCCCTCAAGCTGTGCCTGGGCAGTCCTGCATGAAACTAACTTCCCCATCACAAGGGAAACCTAAAGAAGTGGCTGCCTCCAATCAGTTCAGAGATAGCAGGTGCAGGTGGAGCATTCATTAGACTAATGCACAACCTCTGGCTCCACTGAAGGTTAACACTTCAATTCTTTATTTGTCGTGTGAGAGAAGGAAAGGTGTCAAGAGCTGGCAGAGAAGAGACCCGATTCCTCACCAGGATACATTTTCATGTCCTCCCCAAATCTATGACAGGGCTATTTGAGAAAGGGTGACTCCCACCCACAGTGAGAGGAGACTAACCCTTGGTTTGCACCCCACATCCTATCCTTTAAATTATTCAGGGTTGTGAAGCAGTTCCACTACCTGCTGCAGAAATAAGAGGTGCTAAGGAACAATTATTGAACTTGTACAAGCCAGATGACAGGGTAGAAAGAACTTTCCCTAAAACTCTGCTCAAGCATAGAAACTTCTACCAATACTGATGCTGTAGGTACATGCCCAGATATCACACTTTTGTTTGTATTGGACTCTGCATGAAGATCAGTGGCAGAACTACCCCTGTAGAAAGACAACTGATACCTCTCAGTCATTTGTACTGTGATGTTTTCAAAAACTACACAAACTGTGAAAACAAAACTGTAAAGCACAAAAGAACAAGAGCAAAATCAATGGGGTACTGTAAAACACGCAAGAGGAACAATGTAAAAGAAACAGAATCATTTACTAGATACTGTGCTGAAACTGCCTGCAAATTAACCATGGTGTGGCAAAACTGTTACAAGTGAAATGAAGTGTCTTACTTGTGTGGTAATTCAGGACAGCCATCCATAACACCAGCAGCAGATTTAACTGGCACCAGCAGCTTCTGAATGTCCTGACGACTCAGCAAGCGAGGAGTATTCTGTTCCCAGTATATGCCATTAATTAAACAAGTTGTGTAGGGTGCAACCTGCAAAGAAAGTCACAGATGCCTGACGTTCTCATCTAGAAATTTAAGGAGATGAAAGCACCTAGTCTAGCATTTCAAGTTAATGCTCTCTCAAATGAATATGCAGAAGTGTAGTAACTACAAACACTCTGTGGAAAACCTTTCATCAAAGAACAGAAGAGATGCTCACATCAATGTGAAAGCGAGAAATGTAATTTTCTGGATGTTTATCATAGTCTACTGGATCATATAGTCCATCACGTTTCCTTACAAGATGATGGTGACGACTTAACACTGTTCCATAGACTTTCCTGAGGTCTGAAGTTCAAAAAAAGAAAAAAAAAATTAGCTCTTATACTTCAACAAAAAGGGTTTCAGTGTTTTCAATCACTACTGCCACTGCATACCTCCAGATCTGGAAACTTCCTTTAACTCATGTGGTTCCACAAACTCACATGGGAGAGCACTGAACATTTCTTGAGCACCCTGAAATCATGAATTATGATTTAGAATAAGTAGACCATACATGTAATGTAACACTGCTCATTTGATGTATGAAAACAAGTATAAAAATGCCACACACAATCTGACAGCCTTGCCAGAGAACATCTTCAGAGATGTACACACTGTTTCACACATGCCCCTCCTTACCCAAAACTAAGCTGCCTGGGCATTAAGTGCAAGGAATTTACATCATTCCCCACTACTGCAGAATGCCTAAACCACAATCCAGTGCCTGGTGCTTATTTCTAATGCCTGAGCTGGGAGGCCTCAACTCAACCACAACAGAGGGTTTTGCTGCCACTCTGAGGAGCAGTTTCTCTTTAGGAAAGATCCCTGAAGCCACTCCTCATCAATCAGGCTGTTCTAAATGTCACAAACTACAAGATTACTTCCCCAATGAGCTGTGATCACAACCAAAAGCTTTTCAGACACACCATCCTTTTGGCTAGAAAGAACACATTTATGCAGGCAATGACTTTACAGCCTGGAGCCTTGTTAACTGACTTTTGTTGCCTAAACCAGGGGTAAGCCTTTTCCCTGTGTCACAGAAAACAGCCCTGAAGTCCACTATTTGTAAGCCAAGTCAATGCTATACAGATATAAAAACTTAGCAAGTGTTGGAAAAAATTATTCTTTTCCCCATACTTTAATGGAGTGATTCAACATACCTCGTGAGCACAGAGTCAACAGTGGGGAGAGGGGGACAGAAATCATGCAGGTTGGAAAAGAGACAGGAGCAGTAAGATTTAATCCATGTTTCATGATAAGAAGTTACCATGTCAGCCTTGGCAGGCATGATCTCATTTTAAACATTTTAGTTTATGGTACTTAAAAAGTCATTACTGGCAAGGGAAAATGTGAAGTCCAGGCAAACAAAATGAACCCATCAACCCATTTAACCTGATACAGGTCAAATGCCAAGAATTTCTATTAACAATAATATTGCATTTCATTTTGAAGACAATTCTTACCTTAGAAACATTACCAGTGCCTGTAAACACAAATGTTAAGGGCCCCACTGACTTTGGCATCAGTCCCAGTGAAATTTCATACCCGGCATCCCGTACTGCCTGCACAGCCTGACTGCTATTCCTGTAGTTGTGTGCCATCCCAATGTGCTGAAATCAAAGGCACAGAACCATCAAGATGTTTTCCATATTCAAATACAGATAATTAGCAGATGCCAAAATGTTATTTACCTAAAGAAAAATACATACACACATACTCTTACCATGAAAGGAGTGTGATGACCCAGGGCTAAAAATCGTAAACCCAACCCATGCAGGATGTTGATCATTCCTGTTGTTAAATAAAAAGAGAAAATTGGACCATCAGTCTTAACTACAAATATGCACAGTTAGAATCTGCAGAGACAGACTGAAGCCTCAAATCATCCTGGATATTTTTCCCATGTTTTTATATTAATACTTCACTTCTAAAGAAAGTCTACATAAAACCAGAGAAGGAGAAATTTAATAGCAGTCCATGACCATAAACTTGCTCTTGACCCATAATGCATTTAAGCACTATTTAATATTCAGATATCCTTTTATGAGGTGTATCCACATCACCAAATTCCAAAGAAAGAAACAGAAGAGTCTCCTGAAGAAACAGCATTGAAGATCAGTAAAAAGAAATGAGAGCCATGCCTCACAAAAAAGAGACTTAATGCGTAACAGTGACAAACATGTTGTTCAAGCTCTCGGGACAGACAGCAATCCTTTCTTTTATCAAAAGCCTAATCAGTTGATCTCTTGATCTTTAGTCTGCTCCAGATTAGATCAACAGACAAACAGGACTTCAAGATGACAACAAAAAATATTAGATTTGCCAGAAATCCACATGACTATTTGACATGCCATCTCAAGAAAGTGGGAGGTACAAACCAGAGTGGAAAAAGGCTATTAAAAGCAAGAATTAAAAATGCAGTTAAAAACACATTGCAAGCCTCAACTTTCAGGAAGCACAGACAACCAGAAGTATTACAGGAAGTCACTTGTTGCAAGCCTGCCTTTACTTTATACACTATACCTGCTACACCAGCCCACTTTCCAAAGGCCACAACTCGCATTCCTTTATGATCAACCATTTTTTCATAGTCAAACAGTCGAATTTCCTGAAAACACATAGCAAACTGAGTATTAAAATTTTCAGTGAATGCAGTCTGTGGCACCTTGTTCTCCCAGGAGCTACCTTTCCACATGCCTTTGTCATTCTTCATGATAGAGTCTGATGGCTAAGATAGGCAAATATATCGTAACAGGAGTTAAGTATAAAAATAAAGCCATAACAGTTGCACTGAATTCTTGTTCTGAAGAGTCTCTGCACTGCCCATGCCCTCTTTGCACAGAGCTTCCCAACGTGCCACTCCAGCTGCTGCAGGCCCATTCACATCCTCTGCCAAGAGGCTGCTCATTTCTGAGTGAGCTGGCTGCCTTCCTCTGAAATGGCCAATATGCACTCCAGCTCTGTAGCTTTCCATCAACTCTCCACACTCAGAGAGAAAGAGCCTTTCTTGAGCACACCATACTCCCAACTCGTCTGCCTAACACACACGAAGAGAGTAACACTGCAAACACAAGATCCTCAGAACAAGAAAAACTCAGTTTCAGGGCAGGATACTGGAAACTGTCCTCATCAACCATCTATCTATGTGCGCTGGAAATAACCAAACTAGGCAGAAGGCCTGTGATCACACTTAAGTATTCAGTTTCCACCCCATGTTAACTGACAATGGCCTTCAATATGACAAAATTTACCTGTCTTAAAATCTCATCCAAAAGGGGCATGTTTGCCTCCTGGGCTTTAATAGTGTGAGAGAAGAAGGCATAGTTCTTTTTGGGGATTAATTTGTCCTCCGGAGGTCTCTTCACACCTATTATCAGAGAAGCCTCAGAAATATCTTCTTGAACAATGGCACCTGCTTTGACATACTCCTGTGAAATAAAAAAAATCAAAGAAAATTTCTCTGTGATTTTTTCACATTCAGATCTCAGCCTATTAGCAACAAGAACAGAGGAAAAATAAATAGTTCTACCAAGCAGAAACAAGTTACTGCATGTGATACAGTCACAAAATTCTTTGATAAAGACAAAGTATTAAATTGAAAGACAAGTATTTGAAAAGACAAGTATTAAATTGAACTACCATGCTATTATCCTATTATATGAGGCCAAATTATAATTACATATTAGTAAAATACTTCATCTTAAATTTAAAGACTACAGAAAGGATATTTTACTAAATTTAAAGTATCCTGTAATTTTACTAAATCTAAAGTATCCTGTAGTGTTGCAATAATGAACAGTCCTCTGTAAGGTGTTCAAATACTTGGACATAGGTTTATAGAAATATGAAAACTTAAAAAATATGAAGACTGATGACATGATTTTATAAAATTGTATAAGCCTAAATCCAAGCTGAAGAACGATTTCTAAGGAAGTATGTTTATATAGGATGATCTGTGCTTTGACGAAAAAAGCAGTGTGCCTTAATTAAAAGGTGGTATGTGCAAGTAATCACTAATTCCCCACTTTTGTTACAATTTTTATCTGTTTCATCAGTTATCTTACAGCAGAGCATTACTGCTGCTACAAGAACAGTAAAAGCTCTCTGTATTGAAGTTCACAGCATGAAAGAAAAAAATTCTCTCTTCATTTCACAAGAGGAAAGGAATTGAAGCAAGAGTGAAATTCACCAGATTCATCTTTCCTGTTCTTTTAAGAAATACAGGGGGTTTTCAGAGTTCTTTCCTTCATACAAACAGAAGACAAAAACATGAATGTTAAAGGAATTCCAAAGTTTCCACTGCAAGAGAACCTAGAACTCCTAGGGAGAGTGATGACAGGAAAATAAATTAATAAAACATCACCAAAAAGCCACCACGGTGCCAACATTGCACTGAAAGGCTAAAGAAACTACTCCTTCTCCTTTCCACTAGCAAATGCCTCCTTATTTATCAACAAAATTTAATGTTTCTGGGAGTTTTTTTAATTTTTTTTCTCATTAATAGCCTTTAAATATTATTCCCCCAATGTATTGTGGTTAACAACAACTAAGGTTTTGATGTGTCTCTCAAAATGGGACCTTACCCTTTCATGGATGGCTCTCCGGTTTGATGGCTGCACCAAGACCTTGTATCCCATCTTTGTCAACTCCTTAACATGCTTTGGTGCAAGAGGTGCTCTTCTTTCCCATGCATTGACATCCTCCCTCCTGATGGCCAGCACTGACTTACGATGATGCCAGCACTTTGGCTGGTGGAACACACACCTACCATTTGTGTGACTAAAGGCTCGGAGCATGGTAAAGCCTGATGGCAGCAAAAACAAAGTAATAAAATAATACAGGTACATGTACAATTCAGACATTGTTTGTGCAAAATTTCTGGTCTCCTTTAGCATCTGCTGTAAAACACAATCCAGATACTTCATACTCTAGTTACACCTTACTTTTGTGAGACATGAATTCAATTTCCATTAATTTTGTTGCATCTTGGTCTGATGAGGTGTCAATACAAACAAATTTTCAATTTTACTAATTGTTTTGGTTACTGAAAAGGGAGGCTTTTAATGTGTTCTATTCAGCAAAATTTTAACTACAAGATTTTAAAAGAATTCTGGAAACTTAAAATTACCAATTATATTTATTTGCCACCATAAACCAAAGACCATCAAAACTTGCATGAAGAACAGTCAGAAGTAACAAACATACAGAAAGAAAACAGAATACAGGCTATATGGCAAGCAGTTGATTAAAAGAGAAAGCCCAGCACTAAGTATTTTTTACATAGCTAATTCCTACTCAGGCCAGAAATGGAATATAAGGTCAAGATCTTAACTACTGCATAGCAGTCAGCATATGTGCAGCCAGCAACAACAGGTTTTCTCCCTAATAAAAATTTTCTGCAAAGTGGAAAGGCTTCACTAGGACAGATTCCTAGGACCAGCAGAGGAAAACCCCTTTATTTTCTATCTCATCCTCTTCACTCCCAGTGAAGCCCACTGTTTATTTCTGCAGGGACACTGCCAGGTCCAGCATCATGTACCCAGGAGCCTAAGGCCTTCAGATACTTAAGCAATTAAAAGATGTGAATCTCAGTGATAAGCTTCAGAGATGCGAACTTTGTTTCCAACATAATTTTAACTGATAATACATGAATTTCTGTATGTGAATCACTTGGAAGATCCTGTTTGTCCTCATGCCTCAAACTTGTAAAATCTCTATACACCTAAAGACTTCAGAGGTCCAGTTTAACTCCAGGCTTGCTGAAACAGAGGGACCAGCACGCGAAGGAAGGCATGAACAGAAGCACACAATCATCTATCATAGCTCCAAGTGTGCTCTTCCTACCATTGCTACATTTTTCCACCAGCAGAGGTTACTGTACTGAAGTTGGAGGTATTTTGTGACACTTCAGCATGCTGAGGGAGCTCTCAAAGAGCATGATGATGAGAAAAGAGGAAGCCTTGTCACATCATGTCACTATCTCTGCACGCTAAAATATAACGATGAGAGCAGTTCATACTAAAACACTGCACCTCATACCCAAGCCTGCAGTGAAGCAGATTTCCCTCTCACAGAGGACTTGCACAAGGAGAGAAGTGACGCCTTCCAGCCGGAGTGCACTGCCCTGCATTGGAATCGTGGGAGTCCGGGCAGGGAGCAAACAATCGGGTGACCTCTGGCAGGCCAGAAATTGGTCTGCATGCCTCTCAGTGTATGCTCAGGCTCAGCCACGGAGATACCATATCGCCTTGTAAAAGTGAAACTGGCTTCAGCATTGCAAGCCTGCAGAGCTGGGCACCCTTTCCGGCCCCCCCAGCACGTCGAGTGACCGCGGGGCCGCACCCCGCCGGTCGCTGCTGGCCCGCGCTGGGAGCGGGTGACCCCACCCCGAGCATCCCTGGGGCTGAGACAGCGCCAAGCAGCACAGCGAGGGGCCTCCCGCAAGCAGGGGAGACGCGCGGGAGGGGAAAAAATCCCAGCAGAGCGTCGGGGCAAGGCAGAGAGGCGGCGGGCAGGGAGGGAAGCAGCGTGAGCTGGCGGCGCCGCGGCGAGAGGGCGGAGGGCACCGGGCAGCGCTCGCTGGCACCCGGAGCGCCGGGCAGCGCCGTACCTACCTCGGGCAGCGGGGCGGCGGCAGGCACGGCCGTGCGGCCCCGGTCCCTCCTCCGGCCGATGTCCGGCGGCGCCGCCGCCCCGCGCCGCAGCCAACCGCGAGCCGGCCGCGGGATACACCTCCCTGCCCGCCAATGGCGCGGCCCCCGCGCCCCCCGCGCCCCGCGCCGGGAGGGCCGGCTTCAAGGAAATGCACGGAGGAACGCATTTATGGGAACTGCGCAGGAAACATCCCGGCAATCCGGCGGAGCGGGCTAGGAGGGGGCACTAGCCTGAACTTAATGCTGTGAGGAGAGGAGAGGACTTCCTTCGCCAAGAGCTGTCAGCTGTGAATATTCCCTGGGAGTTTAAAACTTCTACCAGGCCACAAGCCTTTCCAATGGACATGTTACACAGATAACATATGTGTCCCTATGTCGCATGTTCTGCTTTGGCCACGAGCCAAATGCTTAGAGCACTACTCAGAAGTTGAGAGCTGTTTTCCAAGTTGCAAGGTCATTTGAAACACTGACTTAAAAACAGTCAAAAACATGTGTTGGAAGCATAAGCATGAGCAAATTGGGGTTTCTAGGGCAAGTCTCCTTCAGCTTTTTACATTGGGAGATACTGTCTGTAAATGGCTCCTTATAACTGAAGGGTCTCGTATCTGAGCCAACACTGAATGCTCTAGCTACTGTGATCACGATGAAAAATTTTTAAAAAGTTATCACTGTCCTTTGTGAGGCCTGTGACATGATCTAGAGACCTATAGGATTGACTCCTGTAGATGAGAAGGAGAGGTTGTTTCCTAATTATAGAGTGTTGCTTGGATGTATGCAGTATTGAAGCTCTGGTCAGCTCTGCAAACACAGAACTGGATTTTACAAAACAGTGGCTAAAACGCTTTTTAACACCAAAACATTTTGCTTTCAACATATTTCTGTTTGTAAGAACTTTTTGAGACTCCTTCATGCGTATGTAAAAGAGACTTCACTTTTAGTTAAAACTCTATATACACAACTTGGAGTCAAAGTATTTTTTGTGTCATTTGAAAATTATTGAGGTTTGTACATTTTCATTTACTGATTCTTTTTGAATGTTATACTAGGGAAATGAAGTTCCAGGTTGGGCCAAAACAGTCAGCAAACCAAAGATCATCCTTCTTTAGTCACAGAGATATACTTGGTGACTCTGGCTTTATCCAGCAGCAAAACTCTAAGTGCAAGCAGGAAGAGCAGAACAAATAAGGACATGACTGAGATACTGCCAAGATGCCATTTGGAGAGTTGATTTCTGCCACACATTTACCGTTCCTCTGAAGGGAGATTGAGAATTTTATCAGCACCATTTGAGTCTCTTCCTGCATCTAACACAGACCAGGAGAACTGCACTCCAAAAGTGCTCATTATGCTTCAAAGAGAAAAAGGCAGCCTAAGCAATGAGCATGGACTCATGCTGTGGCAATATAAAGGGGAATCCCACCTGCACTGTACTGTGCTCCAGACAGGGAAGATGGAATGGCTGAAAAGGAATAAAACAAATCTGGAATTCAGACTTTACAAAACATGCTAATATGAAATTAGAGCTGTTTTCTGTAATAAATACCTTCTGGTCCGTGTGGATTGTGGTTACATCTGTCTGAAAACCCCTAATTATAAGGTCTAATTCTTACTCAGCTGGAATGCTTTTTACTCAGCACTGTGGGGAAAGTGCTGACTTCCATTATGGTAACAATAAACTCCCAGAACACACAGAGAGAGGTGGACTTCATAGATTTTATTCTTAAACTATCAAGTATAAATCTTGAATCTGTTGAAGTCAATGAAAAACTCACACCAGCTTCTGCTGAGATAGGGTTTCTCCCCAGGTCTCAAGTGAACAGGGGATTCGGTGTCCTGAAGAGATTATTGCAGACTGTGTATCTACCTCTCAAACTCTTGTTCCTTCTTTAATTCTGGTTTTATACTGCAGAGATCAAGAAGTTCCAAGAAGCTTTCAGGCTTTCAATCAGAATGAGGCTATTGAAAAACATGACCTTTTATTCAAAAGCCACTACCTGCAGTGGTTGTTGACTGCCACTGTGAATACTGACCTCACAGCAGAGTACTAGACATCACTGAACAGCACAGTGTTGTGTTCTCTACAGTCATGTAGAGAGTATATTTACATTCCTATTGCCCAGTGGGGAAAATTGCCTTCTCAGCATCCCCAAAGAAAGACCTTCTAATTTTAGTAACACCTAAGATGTAGGATATATCTGGTCACATTCACAAACACTAGAATTCACAGTAGTATCATTTATGTTCCTGTTCACTGTAGAGCTTTGTCTTTCACATTCATACTGCATACTCAGACTGCTGCATCAAACTGAGATGCCTTTTTAACTCATTCTCATCATCCTTAAGACACCATGTAAGTATTTTTAGATGGCTGTGTAAATAAACCTAAACACAGAAAATTACAGCCTGTGATATCAGGTCAGTCAGCAAATTAGTGAATTGACTCATTCGAAGACGAGTACCAGGTTCATTGCAAGAAACCACAGCAACTCAGCTAAAATAATCTGACATGCTTTCATAAAAATCTTCATTGAGTCTATTAATTAGACTTAACAATGCTCACACCAGTAGGGCTCTCAAGTCAATAACAATCTACCACTAAGTATGGATCCATGGGATGAATAAAATCAAAACTGGGGCCTCATTTTGAGAGAACTGGGGGGGGGTTACTGCTTAAAGAGTCCATTAAAGCAATTGTGCTGTAGCTGCGTTAAAAGTGCAACCTTGCTCTTAGGCTCCTTCAGCAAATAATGGCTGTCACTGCCTTAGCTCCTGCAAGTGAGGTTTGTCAGGGAGAGCTGAATTTCTTCTGAAAAAAGTTGCAACAAAACTCAACACTTTTTGCCATATCTGTACCATTAGTGTCTTTATCAATTTGGCAGCAGGAGAATGTGTATTTACATTTTAAAGCTGATGAAAAAGGCCCAAAATTGTGGTCCAGCCCACAATTCACATTCAGATCAGCACCAGGCCAGATGTCCAGGACTTCTTCACTAATATTTTTTTGCAAGAATTCTTGATTTTTTGTGGACCTTTAAAATTAGAGATATAGAAATCATTTGAACAAAACCACTAAAACAGTAGGAAGTATGTAACATATATAGTCACAGGTTCTAGACCAGCACAACTATCTTTAAACCATGAAATTAAACAGAACTACACTGCCTAAAAACAAAAAAGAGCTATTTCTTTCATAAGGCTACTTGTCATTCTTCAGTACAAGTCAGTGGCCTTAAACAACTGGAGGGGTGTACAGGCACAAGTATGAAGTGGGAAGGGATGGGAAAAGGGGATGTCTGCTTAAGGATATTGTCTCAGTATGGTGGGTTTTGAGAGCCATTGAGAAGACATATTAGAGCAAGTCCTGAAACACAGGATATAAGAGAAGTTTTGCCCAAGAGCAACAACCAAATGTCTCAAAGTAAATCCTCAATGTACTTCTGCGTGTGATCAGAGTGACAGTGCATCCAGGGCCAGCTGGCTTTCAAATCACTTCTGGGTGACTTCTGGGTGTTATAATAAGTGTTCTGACATGAATGTCAACTGTAAACTAATATGCACTAGGGTAAGATCCTGAATAGTCATGTAAGTGCAACAAAGCTTGCCTTGCCTTCCCATCAGTGTGTTCCTTTCACTCCACCTCCTGGAAGAGTGCAGTGGAGATGAAAAGCAGCCTTCCATAAAGGGAATATGAGGGCCATAAACAGGAACTAGACTAGAAAATGTAATGCTGTGAAGATTTTCCTATCTTGTTAATCCACCTGTTTTACTATGTGAATTTTATGACCTGGTTCCTTTTCCCTCACAGCCAATTCCACCTGCCCAGGAATCTGCCCAGGAGCCAGAGACGAAAACTGCTGCCTTTTGCTACCCTTTAAAAATTACTTTTGTATGACATAAACACATCATAAAACACACCATTAACCAAAGAACATTATCTTCCTATGCAATTTTCAATATTTAGATCTTAAATCTGGTGTGGATAAAAACACTATAGAAAAAAGGATGGACCCATCACATGACTGTGTGCAAACACATTTATATGCACATACAACCACATGCATTTATACACACTCTGTGTCTTCATCTTCTTTGGGAAAACATTTAAACTACAATCAGTGGACACATTTGAGAATAAAAAATGGGCTGAAAGCTAGTGTACCACTTAAGTTGTTTAGTACGAATGAAAGAATTAAAAGTTTTATATTGTGTTTATGAAATCAAATCATTTGTGTCTTGGCTCCGTACATCCCATATCCTATGATAACAAATAGGTCCATAACAGTAAAAGTCTACCATTAAAACATTACCTTGATTTCAATTCCTGGATAGAAGAACAAAACAAAAACAACAACAATTTTTTTTAAATACCTGTCCTTGAGGTAGCAACAATGAGTTAAATAGGTTGGTTCTGAGTAGCTCTTTCACAAGAAAATGTAAATGCTTATCATTTTATCAATTAAAAGATGGGTATGATAGTGAATAAAATTTTAGTTCCCAAATTAAATATTCTTTATGCGATTATAAAATCTTTGAGTGACTTCACCAACTTTTAGTGATTGGGCTATTGTTTTAACATTGATATAGAATTCAAATTACTAATGTCTCTAACTTTATTTAGCAAAATAGAAGAAAATGTTCACCTATTAGGAAAATCAAGATGGAGAACAGAAGCAGAAGCATGAATTAACTGACTTAAAAGGAAATGGTTTTGCCACTAAAAGAGATTCTACGAAACCATCAAAATCAAGGTGCAGGATGCAACTCCACTTGTAAATGGGCAATAATATACTTCATGTAAGATCTTTGAAGCATTTAACCATGTCCTATCTGCTCTTTTTCCTGAAATACCTAAAGATATAGTTAGTCTCTTCTCTAGATAAAACACTCAAAAATTCTTAAGTAAATTAGTGTTTCAAGTGCAGTCATACTGTTCCCTTGAGATCCAAGGGACCCAATTCTCAATTTTATCTGCATCCTTTTAACCGCTTTGCAATGTAGTGGGCTTCTAAAACCCTTCAAATGTATAGAAACAGCCCCTCTGAAAACAACCTTTCTTTAAGGAGTTTCTCTCTCTGATACAGTACTATAATAGGCATTCAGAGCATCCCTCTCCCCAGAGCCCTGTGCCAGGAGACAGAGCAGCTGGTGGTAGCTGGCACAGGAGCATGCCAGGATCTTACTTGGAACCTGGTGATCTAGAACTCTGCTCTGGTTTCCAGGCCTCACACAGAGTGCTTTATACATTTACATAATGATGATGGAGAAATTGTTCTGTTTTCCATAGTGATCGTGAGGGAAAAAGAAGCAGAAGCCAAACCTTACAGTGGCAAAAGTGTCAGTGACACCTTATTCATCAGTGGGACCCTTTCACTATGTACCTGAAGGGATGAAATCATGGCATGATGCATTAGAGTTTGTTTTCCAAAATAGAGTATAATATAGTGTTTTGGTCTGCATCTGACTGAGTATTGTAATGCTTTAGAAGAGTACTTTGCCAGACTTGAGAAACTGTGGAGAGAATTTTTTTTATAAATACATGCACATGTGTGTGTATCTACAGTGTGTTCATACAGAGAGACCATCTTCTGAATTTGATTCAAGTAACACAACCCACCAATTTTGCTTTCCTGGAGGAAATCATGGTAGCTGATAACAGAATCAAAGAATCAGTTGGTTGGAAATGACGATTAAATCTTCAAGTTTATCATAAATGCATTATATTTTATATGTGATAACGGACAAGAGTGGTCTTCCTGAATATAACAGAAAGAATATATTTTGGTGTAATAACTGTTCAGAAATAGAAGGAAAATAATGAAGTGTTTTCCAATATTTTTTCCAATGTTTCTCAACAAAATAGTTCAAAGATTTTGATCATTCAATTTGAAATAACCTCTCATCAGCAAAAACTAAATTTGCTTTTTTATTTTGAATTATTATTGCCTTTCCAAAATAAAATTATTTTATTTTATGAATAAAAGTTTTTGGAATAATAAACATCTAGATGTTTGTGTTTTAAAAAATTTGGGATAACCATGGAAAAACTCAGTAAAAATAACACCAAGTCTGAGTTATTCAGGTTAATCCAGACATCTTAATATTGAAAAATGAGTCTCCAGAGGGTAGGAAATGTACTATTTATGTGTCAGGTCTCAGAAACCTCCAACTATGGTGAACTGAAGTCTATTCCATGCAATTACTCCCTAACATAAAGCCAAGGGATTTAACTGACATTCAGTGACCAAGCAGCTGAGAAAGTGTCAAGCATTGCCCATCTCCAAGGGATGCTATGCTCTGCCAACTCCAGTGTGAAAGCAGGGTATTCCCAGAACAGTGGTAAAACATGAAGGACCACTGCAAGGGAACTTATCAGAGTGAGTTTCAATTCTGTCAGGTTATCCTGCCTTAAAAAAAAAAAAAAAAAAAAAAAAAAACTTGAGAAATTTAGAAATACAAAGGAATGTGATTTTTAATCCCTTCACACTGGGACAAATTCAATGCATAGCATGGCTGCTGGCTGATTCTGGTGAAGAACTCCCTCAGAGGGACCACTGTGCTCTGAAATGAGGATCTGGCAATAGGCAAAATTCTTGCCAGCAGCACACTGCTACATCGCCAGCAGGGTAATTACAAAACCAGAGAGGAATAGTCTTTAGCGATAGCCATAAATGGGGTTTGTCAAAAATCAAGAATTTCTTGCCATGTGTAAGAGACAAGGATGCTCGTTCTCAAAACATGTGAACAGATGAGATTTCTTGCCAGTTTTCAAACAGGATATAATATGTGAGATGGGGAAAACATTTCCATTGCAAGTTTAAAATGCTGGTATGTATATCTAATGAAATCCATGTGCTGCCACTTTGCCAACTCTTCTCAGCAATACAGAATATTTCCACTTGATGGCACCAAATTTTTTTTTTTTTTACCCTTAGCTCAAAATAATTCTCTAAAGAGATTCTGAATTCTGAGGAGATAATCAGGAAAAGATATATATATATTATGCTTTATTCTGAGCACATTTCTTTTCTTAAAAATCTGGACTTGTTTATAGGAATTTCAGAGAATTTCTTAGAGTGTCTGTCTCTTCTATTTGACCATGATAGTTATTCAAACTACCTATTTTTTTCCCCAATGCTTAGAGAGTATCTTCTTTCAGTGAAGAAAAGGTTATATTATCGTACTGTTATGAGCGAGCTCCTGAACATGGATGAATGGTGCATTTTAAGATTAATTTTGTTTCTGTCCCAGTCCTGGAAGCTCCATATAATTTGCTTGTTTTGAAAAAGAAAGAGACCCATACAGATCATAGCAAAATAACAGGCAATTTTTTAGGGGCTAAGTACCAGCTTTGATTCTTAACCTAAATTACCTGTTGCTTATTATTATTAATTACTGACTAGTGTTTCTCCAATAGCCTTAAGTACTTTAAAAACAACTTTTAAACTCTGCCTTGTTGTTCTCTTTAGGTGCTAGGAGTGTAAACAAACAAAACTGTAGTTTCAACAGCTGTCCAGTTACTGGGGATTTCACAAGCTTCAGACAATGTCAGAATCATGTACAATGTACCAGATAATAATAGATGGCATACTGGATAACATTGAATTACAGTAAACATCCATTCCTTGTTCCTCATCTCCTCTTGCGACAGCAAGGTGGGTATGGCAGGGCTGAGCCCTGGCTCTGTGCAACACCTGCATGGGGAAGGGAGGATGACGTGGTTCATGACTAAACCTCCCAGGTACTGCAGTGACAGGAGTGATGTACAGAACCATCCATTCAGGTTCTACAACTGCAAACAAGAGTCTTGGCCATGTATAATGATATCTGTAATGTTTCTGTCTGTGAAACAGAGAATGTGGTGCAGCATTGGGGTTTGGAAGGATGAGGGGCACAGTTCTCTATAGGGAGAAGATCGGGAAGCAGGGACAGAATAGCTTTGTGCATGTCCTCATCCAAAATTAGGGTACTAGTTAAGAGGTTTCTAGGCAAAAGGTAATATCAGAATTCTTCTTCCAGAGGCTGCATTTTTAGGTCTTGTAAAAGTAGACTCTGCAATGTGTGTTCTGCACAGACATTGTGTACATGTGCAGTAGAAGAGCCCTTAGGATGTGCTGTATTTATTGTGCAGGTGCAAATCAACTGCTTAGCGTGTAAAGCAGGGCTGACACTTCCCAGATACATCCCATTCACCGAGTCCATACCCTACCTGGGCATACACAGGTAGGGACTGTCACTCAGATGTTCAGACACGCAGCATGATTGAAGCTACTGTCACTGCCATGAACAGGCTGCTGATATCCAAAGGTCTCACTTAACTTAGAGGAAAGAGTGCTTCTATGTAAAAACCTGGGTAGAGGTTGCTTTCATCTACAAATCTCCCCTCCCTTCTGCCACCTGTTCTCTTTTCCTTCTCTCAAGGTCCAAACTTCTCAACTGAGTCCTGAGTCGACCTCTAAAGGACTCTTCTGATCTATAAAGTTTGAAGGATTATCCAACACAACTTGTTCATCTACTACCAGTTCTCAAATCTATGATGAGACTTATTTCTTATTTTCTTCAGAAGTATCTTTCAACTCTAATTTCCACAAGATTTCTTTCTTTACTGTGAGAAAGTAAGCCACTTCCCCAGTCCTGGATGTTAAGATTTCCACACAATCTTAGCTCCATTTAAGACCTGCTTTTGAGGTCAAACCGCTCTCTTTAAAGATATGAACATGTCAAGGAACTGGGGTTCTTGGACCAGGAACTGAACCCGATCACTAAAACAAATATCTGTCATGGGCTGGTTTTCCTCCTTTCCATTCTAGAGGAACAGTATAGAAGAAAGCTCGACCCTACAAACATGTAAGAACAGCCATATCCATAACATTCAGTTATTATTTTAAGCAAGTGATCTTTTGTAATTTCTGTCTAATAACATCAGTCATTGCAACTAACTATAAAAAAAACCCAGGCTTTTAACTTTTTCATTTTATTTTGTGCTCCTCTGTCATTTCTTACCTGCACATTACTGTTATTTGATTACTACATGACATTACTGGGGTTTCATTTTCTGTTAGAACCTGAAAAAATTGGTGAGGAAATCCAAGAGCCTGTGAAAAGAGCATGAGCCTCATTTCTGGCTCTGGAAAATACAAGGAGTAATCATTATTAGCTAAAGCTTTATTAGAGATGAAAAATAGCAGCTAGGAGCAATATTCTCTTTTCCTCACCCAGAGGAAAAAAAACTCCTGGCACCATAGCACCCCTCCAAGCTACTTCAGCTACCTAGCATCCAGCTCAAAGCAGCTTCTCTGGGAGCAGAGATCCTGCAAAGGCGTGTCAGCCCTAGCACACACTCCAGTGCTGCCGTTCTGATGAACTATGTGGAGTTTAATTAACAGATGTACTTCCTCTAGGACAGAGGTCTGAGAGTCAAACTCATTTTCTATGAGCAAATTAATCTCACTTAAACCCTTCATTTTCCCTGTTTAATAGAGGCTGGCCATGTTAGTCTTTATTCACAATTAAACCAGAAGATATTAACATCACACAAAAAGAAACCAAACTCAAAATTACTCTTTTTCCTCCCATATTCCCACAGCTACAGTTGCCTTAGTAGTATCCTGACCACATATCCATGATTTAGCTCTCATGTGTTACCAATCATTTACTTCCGTTCCACATAAATTCTGCATCATGTCATTTTTATAACTAAAAATTATTTTAAATTAGAAATGGAGTCATGGAGCAAAGAGAAAAGTTGCATGCTGATGACAAATCATTTTGCAAGCATCCTATGCATAAACATCCATAGCCTCTGTTTTCTGTCACACATATTTTTTGTTTAATTGTGGTTATGAAGTTATTAGGAAATTACTGTTTCTGCTTAGGTTCTGTATTATTCTGGCTGTAAGACACTGTTTTGCTCACTTTTTGTTAAAGGATATTTCTGACATATAATACCCACACTCAAATCTAGGTGCCACTTGCTAGTCCAAGTTTAGAGACATGATCTGGGCCATTTTACATCCATATTAACTATGGTGGAAAAGCTCAATAATGACCACGTTTTACCTTGCCCAGATGGGAAGCTAGCTGACCCTCTCCAAGGCAAGTGTAGAAGATGGCAGTAGGGATAAGCTCAGACTTTGGGCTGCAGTAGGAGTTTAAGCCTTGAAGTACCATAATGGGCATTAACCAAGGTCCAAGAAAACATACTTTTAACTTTTGGACTCAGTGATCTTACAGGTCTTTCCAGCTTTAATGAATCTACAGTTTTATGGTATTCAAATTCCTGGTTATTCACAGGCCTTTCAGAGTATGCACCTGCAATTCTCCATTCCGCTAAGTGATCTCATCAAGATGTCATAGAAAAAAAATTGACTGGCTATGGTTCTTGTGCAGACTAGTGCCAGAAGGGTGTTCTTCAAGGACTTAAGAAAACAGAAGCTGCTGAAGAGAGATGAAGTGGAAAGAGTTAATGATGTTAATCTGTGCAGGATCTGAAGCAACTAAGTGGTCTGCAATGCAGGAAGCTGCTAATTTCTGAAGAGTATTGGACAAAAAGACAGAGATATTGGCAGAGCAAAGGTCTCAAGTGGCAAGCTCACTGAAGCAGAAAGGGAAAAAATCAGATAGGTTGTTTATGCCATTTGAGTCTTATTGTTTTGTCAAGAAAAAGGTCCTTCATACAAAGAAGTGTGTCTGTGAGAGAAACAGGAACCCACAGAGGCAGCTAGTGAGTGGGTAACCCAGTTATTCCTATTAATACAAGATAGCTATTTCACTGATAAATGTGACACAGTGATGATAAAGATCACAGGAGGATGACACTCAAAAAAATACAGAAGTCACTATCATAGGACAACTTCGTATTAGAAAAACCAATGATTGGAAAGCCATAAAAAGCTATTCAGAAGAGCAGAGGGAAATACTCACTAGCACCAGTTGAATATATAGTATAAAACAGAAAGGTAGTACCTGCAAATAATTATGCATACACAAAATGCAGCAGTATGGCACCAGACATTTTAACATAGAAACAGAACCAAGTAGCAAAGGCAAAGGCATTGCAGATTTTAAGCAGATGTGGATTACATCATGCAGGAAGGAAACATGTATCATTAGGGAATCCATGTACACAGTGATACAAAGTAAAACATTTTACATTAGCACCCGGTACAGACAAACAGAAAACCAGGTCATACAGGGCACAAAACTGAAGAACATTTCCAAAAAAGATAGTAGTGTAGAAGCAGTGCAACTGTCTTCCTTTTGACTACTATACAACCTAGAAACTTCTCTGTGGTAAAGCATATGCAAATATCTAAACAGTTTTGGGGTGGGGAAAGACATTTAAAATTGATGTTGAAATGAAAATGAGATGCATCTGTTGAGAAATAAGGTGGGTAAAGTTTATTTCATACCGTGAGGTTATTATATTTTGGGAAGTTTGATTAGGAAGATATATAATACAGAAGGCACAGAAAAAAAATTCTACCAATGGAAAAGTCTGGTTTTCCATGCAGGAAGACATGCTTGCAAACAGGGCACATGAAGGATGATGTGTTGGCTAAAACACCTACTGGGAAAGGACATCTTGCCACTGGAAGAAAAAAAATTTAAAACAAAGGGTATTGTTATTAGTGAGAATCATTAGTCACAGCATTTCTGAATGCCATCTCTTTTCTGAAGAATTCCTAGTAGGTGGATGGAATTAGGTAACTGGTGCATGTGGCCACGTGCCTACCACAAAGGCACAAGGAGGTGTTACTCATCCAGTTTAGCTCTGGCTTTTTTCAACTGTAGGCATATAACGCAAGTGATTATCACTAATCCTTCTATACACAATTTTTAAAAAAGAAAAAAAAAAGAAAAAGCACACCTAAAGCAAAGTTCACAAAATACGTTTTGGCGGAGATGGATCATGCTCTGGAAATGTTTATTTCTCTTCAGTGACTTTAAGAGGAGTCTGGAAAATTAGACTGTGAACAGTTTCTGTTAGGAAAGATTAATGTCAGAAAAAGCACCAGAAGAAATGCTTTCAAATTATTTTCTGTATCTGTTGGACAAAATATCTAAAAAAAGATAAAGTATTTTGAAGATTACTAGTAACACTAGTTTAGTTTGAATATTTCTAAGTTGTTTTCCCTTGCTGCAAGCACTATGACCCAGGACAGTATGTTAAGTCAGGTCCATCACTTTTTATAAAATTAGTGACACTAAATACTGAGAAGTGAAGACACTGAAAAATAAATACAACAGTTTTCTAGAATCTGCTTCAGGCCTGTGTTATCACACCAGACAGCAGCAAGAACATGGTCCTGTGTCTGAGTGGACCATATTGTTGAAGACTGTGACTTCTGTAAGTTTCCACCCAGTCTTCCCTTCAGCACTCCTCAGAAAAATAAGGAGTGGACTGCAGCCTTGGGCATGCTTTATACGCCCAGCACAGGATTTTTTCCTGTAGTTGTGCAATGCATCCAACCCTTCCATTCTGAATTGCATAAGCACAAGCTGCCTCTGTATTAGTAAAGAAAACATTCACTGGGCTGCTTTGAAAGCACTTAACCTAGTTAGCAAGAAAAACACAGAAAACAACCTGTATTTATATTACTAAATTTTCTTACTCTCCAAATATATAGTAGTTGCATCCAACCTGCCCAGTGAGAATGGTCTCTGATCAATACTAATCCTTAACTGTGCTTGGGAATTGTTTGTCTGGCCCTCACTAACCCATGCTAGTGGTTGGACTAACAACTGAGTTTCAATGCCCAAGAGGGTTCCCCCAGATCCATACAACTATGTTGGAACTAGCCAGTATTCATGGTTGTGTGCAAAACCTGTAGAGAGTTTTCCTTTTGCTGTAGGAGGGTCTGTGGCTCCATGACAGTGTTATTTATGAGCAATTTCCATTCTGATGCTGCATTCAGAAGGAGAACTTCACGCAAGCTGAGGGTTTATGTGCAAGGGTACCTGACAGAACCAGGGACTCGGGCTGGGTGGTGAGTAAGACACAAGTCTCTACAGGAATGCACAAAGCTCCAGACCAAAATGACTGTATAGCTACAGATTTGAATGAGGATACACAAAGTACTTTTTTCCTCCATATGTGTGTGTGAGGTACAAAGGGGATGCGGAGTAAAAATACCTACTTATGTAGAGGGAAATTATGAGAAAAACAAGTTTGTAATCTTGGGTTTTCCCATAAACCTCCCGCTGAATTTCCACTGCTTGTTTTCAATTACCAACCACAGAAAACAGTTGCTTAAATCTCTGCCCTTCACATCTAAATTATCAAGCAAAGATTTAGTTCAATTGGATTTCACAGAGATGACAGGATCTGTCAGTAACTTTAACAATGAAGATTTTCTCCTATGTCTAGTTTTACATGCCAAGTTTCTTTCTGCTTAGCTACAGTCTTAGACATGATCAGTGTAATTCCTGTGCAAAAGTCTCACAGACTGTTCCTTCAAAGCAGGGTGGGGTCTGTTTTGTACCACAGTTTTATAACAAGAACAGGTGTTATAGTCACCCAGCTGATCATGGTGAGGAGCATGCTCCTCTTAATTAAGAGAGTCTATCATTCAAGGATATCTTGTTATGACCCACTTTTGTCTTTAATATGGACAAATAGAAAATGATAGCATTAGTGGTCAGATTGGGATTTAAAAATCAACCCACAGTTTTGGATTCCATCTGTCTTCCTTGACAACAGGTTCCTTCACTGGTGTGATGAAGGTTCAGGTCAGAAAAAGACAATAACAAAATATTTTCTCAACTCATAGTTACTGAATCTTTGCATATTTTTTTTTATGTCAACAACCAGGAAAATCTCCTGGAAAGCAAAGGAACAAAACAAACAGAAATTATACTCACTCCCAAGGATCACATGGGGGCTCAGTCTTGACAGTGCACGCCAAAGCATTTGAGTGCTGAGGAATCTATCAGCAGAAAGCTCAAAGACAACCTGAATTTGATTCCTAAGAATCAACTCACGTTTCAAACACTCCCTTTTACTGGATAATAGCATGTACAATATGTCCCAGGAAAATTAGCAATTCTTTTACAGTGTCATTAGTGTTAAGAGCTAATGAACTATAAAAGCAACAGACAGCTGTGGAATTGGGATTTTTTCTGATTGTTTCATTTAAATTTAATCTTAATTTGTTTCTTTTTCACTGAGAAGCTGCTACCTTATTCTGAGCTGCAACTGTGGCAATTAGCAGCAGTATCCCACTGTGAGTATGAGGCTGATTGCCTGGTACATCTGCAGTGGAATGACACTGCTCAGATACCTGTTGAAGAGATCAGACTACTCACCCCAAAAATGCAGGATTAGCCATAAATATTTATTTTGCAGCACATTCTGAAATAGACTATAGCATGGTAACATTTTATGGGTGGGAAAACTGTGTCCCTTACTTGTTATACCCACAACTGTTGATGCCCAAACATTTTAGCTCAGCTGGTCAGAGCACAGTGCTAATAGTGCCAAGGTTGTGGGTTCAACCCCCTTATGGGCCACTTGCTGAGGAGTTGGACTTGGTGATCCTTGTGGGTCCCTTCCAACTCAAATTATTCTGTGATTCTGTGATTTTTACTGATATAAATTAAATATTTAGATTTTTGGAGCACACTTTCATCTTTCCCTCTTTCTGTCTTCAGGGTGCTTATATTTGGACATATTTAACATAACATTTTCCCAAAACAATTTCATCCCAAAGTGGACAATGTTTCAGCATATCCATATCATCATCTTTCAAATACCCATGTCTCACACTGATTTAACTGAAGTTGGTGGCAAAATGTAAGTTCCATGAAGCTTCTGTCTGAACTTTTAATAAAAGTAAGCTATTTTATTAAAAACTGAACAGCAGTTTTCAGTATTTTATAAAATTTGAGAAATGGGTTTTAAAATTCTGTATCTAAATTGTGAAGATTTTCTGCTGGTCATACTGAATAATTCATTTTACAATAACACAGAATACTACCATGTGTCACCAGATTTTTAGAAAGAGTAACAGAATAAAACTGTAAGATACTTGAGAACACCCAGATCAATTTGGACATGGTGTTCCTCACAGCTTGGAAAGCCCTTTGAAAAGGGAAAATTATTAGTTACAAACTGAGGTACCATAAACCATTTTTTACTTTTTTAGATCGCTGATAACACAGGATAATTGTCTTTCAAAAAATTTTTATTTGACTAGCGGGGCTCAAAGGAGAGAAGGGTTGGGTTTTTTTTCCTTCCATTTAATAGGATTTAAATTCCAATCTCAGGAAAAAAACAAAAGCCAATCTTCAACACAAAAAAAATCCCTCTCCCAGGCTCCAGAAACCCTCAGAGGGATCAGCACAATATCATTTTACATTGACTTTTCAGTACCATAGCCTGGCCGAAGCCTCAGTCATTGACATCAGGGGTGCCCAAACACAGTTCTTCACTGAGAGAGAAGCACGCAGCCTACAAGTGCAGCTGCCACATTGAGGAGGTGTCAGATGACTTACAGTGAATTTACCCTGGCACATGGGCTGCCAGTTAGTGCAGCTCCCCAGCGTGGGGAAGAGACAAGAAAGCAGAAGTGTGTCTGCAGTCATTGCCACCAGCTCATCTCGCTCTCAGCTTCACGTCTGATCCAGCCCCAGCAGTGTTGAGAACACCATGAGACTCCTCTTGGCTCCTGAGGGATAGGTGTAAGAGTATGGTGGCTCTCAAACATTTGAAGGAAGTGACAGGTATCCAAGTGTCAAGAAGGTTCTCTTCACTTGTTGCAAATGTTTCACTTATAAAGCAAGAAACATTCCCTTTTAAGTGAATTCATAAAATCTAAAGTGGGAAGTATGGGGAAGTTTATATAGCCACATTTTCGTATGCTAGCCTTTACTAAGTAAATACACTTATGCTCCACTGCTATTATTTTCAAATACTAATTTTTGTTGGAAAGGTACAGGTACCCAAAAGAAATTCCTCTCCAAGGAAGATATTTTTTCAAAAGCAAACCAAGAATAGGTTTCCTGATTATCCCAAACACTTGTAAAGTTTTAACAGTTCAATAAAATCAAATAAATTTGGGGATATTTGTTAAAGAGATGGAAGAAGTCTCCTGTGCATTTAACTTTTCTGCACTGAAGAATCTGGAACTTTTCTGTTACCTCAGCTGTGCTAACTATTAGAAATAACAACTGCTTTGACATTACCTGCAGCAGGGACAGCCTATCTGCCCAGGCACTTTGCCAGGCTGGAAAGTCTTCACAGTTGAATACGGTCACAACCATGGGCTCCAGAGTCATTCCAGCCTGCATTGATGGGAGCTGAAGGTTTCTTAAAATCCACCAGATGCAAGCAGGAGTGGCATTTGACAATGAAATCTAAGAATTGTCAGCATTCAGCTCATCCAGCAGGAAAAAGTCCTTAATCTGCACAAGATGGTAGAGGAAATACAGACATTTATGTTCATTTACTTCCTGTTAAGATGCCCAAAGTCCTAAGTATTGCCCAAGGCAGACAGGCTGGTTTGACTCATACCTTGAGCAAGATTTTTCTGAATTGAACTTTGCTAACAAGAAAACAAAAATCTGGAAAACAAAATTATTCACAACCTAATTACGTCATGTAGAATGTAGCAACCACTTGATTATAAAAAGGGATAAGGGAGTAACTATATCTAAACCTTGGGTAAGACAAGGACAAGTGGGACACTTTGCAAGTTGGTGCTTCATCCTCTGTAGGAAATGAAAACAAAAAGCTGAAGAGATCTGTAAAAGAAGCAGATGGCTTCTATGAAGAACATGACCAACAAAACTGGCTGGGAAAGCAGGAATGCTGGTTAATGACCAATCTCATAACTCCAGAAATTGTCTTCATTTGTGCACTAGGGTGAAAGCAAGATCTTTCAAAAGTATTGCAGCAACACTCTGAGTAACCAACACTGCCACTTAATTCCCAGAATCTGGAATATCAAAAACCTGGGGGATGGGGAAGGCTCCTGAGATGTTTGACACCCAATTAAATTAAATCAAATTATTTATATCTGCCTATGAGTTCCTTAAACGTAGTAAGATAATTTTTAATTAAGCCACTTATTAAAAGGCATTTCTCTTGTAAACTAGGTACTGAACACCTGTCACAGGACCAATCATGTGCTGCAGATTTGGGACCCCCATCCCATCTCTCACTCCCTCCCTGATCTTATGACTTTATGACGTTCATGCAAAGAGAAGCAGTACAAGGAAAGCAGAGATAGATACTCTGATTTTGTAAAATGGGGCAGGTGCCCTTGAAGTGCTTGAAAGCACGTGAAGCAGAAGGGGCGTTTGGATGTGAGCATGACCCCCGCAGGCAAGAACCCAACCCAGCAGACTCTTCCTTGCCCTTAAGCTGGTTATCTCTGGTTTGAAGAAAATTCCTCCCAATAGAGCAAGTTTTTATATTAGTGTTATGTCAACATCTATTTATAAACTTCTACAGTGATTTAGAAATGCTGATTTGTCAGAGAAATTTCTATAAAAATGATTCAGAAGAAAGATCTTATGGAGTACCACCATCTGTAATTAGTGCAGAGAGAGATGTAAGTTGAATTTAGTAAATGCAACTTGGCTGTGTTGTATTCCTTTTCTTACATAAATTAAAGTAGCTCCTTGCACATTGTAACTTTCACAAGTCTGTCTGCAGTGCAATAACATTCACCAACAGGCAAGATTTAGAATAATTGCTGATTGCTTGTTCAAGATACATGCATTTTGCATTGATGAGGACTCAGCTGCCTGTCTTGTGGCAGTTTTGTTTTGGGGTAACTCAGTCTCTGCTCCAGCTAAAATAGTTTACTATTTTCACAAAGAAAATGTAACTGTACACTGCATTTCTAAAGGTATGTGAGAAGCAGCACACTCCACAAGAACAGAAGAAACACTGTTTGTAGGGAAGGGTGTCTCTGCTTCTCAGAACTTGCAGATCAAAACAGTCCATGACTTAATTATATGAAATCATAATAATTACACGTTGCCCACAAAAGTAATTATGAATTTGTTTTGGTCTTCACCTAAAAGTTCTAGCTATTGCTACTGCAGCTTTTCGAACTGGATAAATTTGAAATGTATGCCATGAATTTGAAAATGTCATCTAAATTTATTTTGCTGTCTCTCTTGCACTGCTTCATGCAATGCAATGACATTACTGGACATAGGCAACTGTTGGCCTTCAGATTTTAGGATTCAGTTAAAGCAGCCCCAAGTTGTTTTAAAAAATGTATTCTTGTTTATGATATGCAGATTAATGTATTTGCTGGCAAACAAAAGCACAAATGGTTATGTGATTCCTGCATTCCTCATTTTTACAGGAAATACATTGTTTCTTCAAAAATATAGTAGGTTAAAAAATAAGATTTCCATTTCTTTTTTATTTTCTGATGAACACGGGAAAAAGCATGATTTATTGAGGTGTTTCTTACACAAAGTTAAATATTTTTCAAAAAATATTGGGATTCAGATTTTGTTTAACTTCTTCAGCAGACATTGCTTTACAAATTCTTGCTTGTTCAGAAAAAAAAAAATCCCCTGAATTTATTTATTGTCCAAGAGTTTTTCATTATTTTTCTTTTGAAAAAAAGTTATTGTTCAAGGTTATTTTTATAAAATCTGAGTTAGGTAAGGTTTTTATGTGGAGGTATACACTCTTCAGATGTTTCATGGTAATATCAAGAGGTTAACAGGTGGTTTAGAAATAATTTGAAAAGGTATCTTTTTGTGCCATCTGTTGTATTTAATCCCTATAAGCTAAAGTACTGTGAATCAAGGTTTCTTCTGCATGTCTTGTCAGTCTGCAACTGAATCTTATAGTCCCATCTCTGAAAATAAATACTTACCTTACCTGTACTGTTTGCAGATAAGTTGCTCGTGCTTACATTTGCAAAGTGTTGCTCTTCCATTTTGCACACAAAACAAAACTTACTGCGTATTAATTTGTCATATAATTATTCAGAAAAAAACCCAGCAAAGCACCTTCTTTATGTATTTTAATTCAAGGGTAACTGAAGATGATTTTTTAGAATTCACACGATAATGGTGGTGAAATATTAACCACCTCAAACACAGAAAGGGAGGAGTTTTTGCATTTCCATGGGCATGGTTATCAGATTTAATACTGTGCCTGATCAAATAGGCAAGGATTTGACTACGACAGAGTGATCAAACAGTGGAGCCATTAAATAACTTCCATGGAAGCTTCAAAGGAGAACCAAAGGCAGATACATCTCGTACTTCATAAAACAACCAGAAGTTTTAAAAAGAGAAGATTTGTACTGTTTCAAAAGTTGCAGATTACTGAAGCAAAATTACTTTCTGCAAATTCACGGGACTAAGGGTGAGTCCAGCCGTCTGTTGCAGAGGATCACAGTGTGCTTGCAGCCCCTAGGTGGTCATCCAGAAGTCATCCAGCCTGTAAGGGGGATGCCCCACAGGAAGAGAATGGGGACCCAGCATGGGGTGGAGCTGTAGCTGCCACTGCTTTTGCAGGAGAGGTGGGAGTTATTACTAAATAACTACTCTGCAGTGGCCAGCAGAGTACAACACAATTCTCCCTCCATGAGGATGGTACCTGATCAGACCAGTAGCTTAACAGCCAGTGGGTGGAAAGATTTACATAATTGAGGAGTTATAACTCTTTGATGTTAGCATGTCAAAATCCCCGGAGCAAATTAGGTCCCTTTTTTTTACCAAACTCCAAAGAACAAAATGGTGACTGTCCCATTCTAAGTGTGGCAGAAGAGGTACAGAGCAGGAGCATTTCCTACTCGCTAGTTTTCAAGCACTGTCCAAATAAACTGGCCTGCTACTAAGCTGTGTCAACATGCTTTCATTTGAGATGGCTCCAGGTGAACTTATTGAACTTTGTCTAATCTCTCCTTTTTCACCACTGTATTTATAAAGACTGGGAGGGAAAAAGTGATTAAAAATCATAATAAAAATTATTTTAAAACCACTTCCTTGACTAAATATTATCCAATATTCATTTTGGGTACCTTGAGATATGCTGTATTTCTACATAACTTCCCATGAAGCACAGAATGATGTTGAAAGTTATTAAAAAGCTGTGGATTTAGTTTACATATTGACATGCATGGGTTTTNGGCAAAACTAAGTCAGTACCATTTCAGCTTCAGAAGGAACTTTGATGCTGTGAGAAGATCCTGCTGTGCTGTATTTTATTTCTACAGCAGTATACAAACAGCTTTGGTGATTCTGGTAGCTCTTTCAGATACATGACACTTTCAGGAGTGACACGTTAACAAAACTGTAGCATCTGACAAGCACAGCAGAAATTCAGTCCCATCTGAGAACTCCTGGATGGGGATGAGAGTAGGGGGCAACAGCTTCTCCTTTACAAGGGCTCTCTGCTGCAGGGCCCCACAGGCACCAGACTGGTCTCCCTTTAATTCAGCACAGAAGTGAAGCTGTTGTGATTGCTGGGGGGTGGGCTACACTGCTGTCAGGATGCTAATGCTCAGCTCTGCTGCTCTGGATTTTAGCAGATCCAGACACATCAAGGCTCTTCTCCTCTCAGCATCCATGAGGGACTGGTAGAATGAGGCTGAGCAGTTGTCACACAGAATATGAGTAATATGGCAGTGATGCTGATTGATACACAGAAATGAGAAGGTATAACCTTTCCTTTAGGTACAGATGGCTCTATTTCTCCTATCAAAATTATTCATATTAAAAAAAAATTATAAATCTTGTATGTAGTAAGGAGAGCTGGCAATAGTTACATCAAATATAGCTACATCAAATTATAGCTTTTGTCTCTCATGATGATTTCAACAGCTTTGAATTGCCTCAGACCATTAACTAGAAATTCACTTGACCTGAAATTAATCTTGAAAGAGAGGAAATGAAAGGTAATTCTGTGCAGGCCTTCCAAGACATGAATTAATACCAGTCTTTGACACAAACATGGTTTTATATAGTGAAATAACAAATGAGCTATCCTCATCTCCCTGTTAAGTCCCACGTCTGTAGTGTTTACCCTAAGAAATCTAGGAAGATAAATGCTTATCCATGCTCATCACTGAGTTTCTCTGCTTCACCTTGGAATAAAGCTAGAGTGCCTCATTTCCACTCCATATCAAAACATGGTCACCCCTGCATGGACATTCCTTAGCAAAATATTGTTCTTCATCAGGAAGACATAGAAGAATCCAGATTATGCCGTGACTGCAGATCTTTTACAGGAGAAAAGGCAAAAAAAAATCATATTGTTTATAAACCTGTAAGTTGTCTGTGGTCAAGCAACATTGGAAAATCTCTTTTCTCTACCCATGAAAAAGGGAGAAATTACAGCTTCTGCACGGGGAGGACTGAGCCCTCATTTCTCCTGGCACTTAGAAAACAATCTGAAGGGGAAAAAATGAGCGCAGGATTGTCAGGCATCTGGGTAACCAGTGCACATAATTTCTAGTAGCATCATCAGGCATCATGTATGTGTTTGATTTGAAACTGATGTTCTGTGCTCATCACAAAATGGCCAGATGATATTCCCCTTTTGTTTCACCACATATTTACTTTCACATCCCGTTGTCATGATACAAAATACTTTTGTGACTGTTTCAGTATTCCTGCAGTGTTTGAATAGTTCTGAACTGGTTAAAATAGTTGTAAAATTAAGATACTTAGCAAGGCCAAGTATAGCTGCAGTACCTTGCAGTATCACACTTGCTCAGCAATAAGAAAAGCAAGTTGAACTTCTTCAATAAAAAAGCAAGTTGGGCTTCTGCTTTGAATTATTTCCTTCAAGCAGAGGCTCAAAGGAATGGCACACCTGCATCAATTTAGTGGGATTTTTTGGACACCTCAACTTTTTACATGTTGCAAAAGTTTTCCTTTTAACTAGCAACACACTGCAGCCACCTGATTTGGTAGAAATTTATCTGTGTTCAAGCCAGAATGACACTCTTCTAGTCCCAGGATCCGAGCAGAGCTGAAGAGAAATGCCCATAGCGACGGATCACCAAAGGACACCTGCTCTGTCGCCACAGCTCTACAGGAACCTCCCCTCCCTACCCTGCTTCATCCCGACTTCCAGCTTACCCGGGGTCACTTTGAGGGGTGTCTCACCTCCCCTTCTTGATGTCCCTGCTGCCACAGTCCCCGGGAAAAGCGGGGAGCGGCTCCCGGTTTCCCCAAGGTCTCCGAAGGAGAGACCCGCTCCAGAGGGTCCACGCGGCTGCACAGCCAGCGGGTGTCAGCGGGTGCACAGAGGTCCCTCCATCCAAATCATCGGCCACTCTTCCCCAGGAGCAGGGGAAAAGCGGCCCCCACGAGGGGCTGAGCCCTGCCGGGATGCCGCGGGGTCTGCCCGAGCTGTGGATCTGACCTGTTGCTTTGCTTTTTACACGCAGAGCCGCCTGCTCAGGAGATTGCCGCGGTAATCTGAGACGTGTGAAAGAAGAGACATGCGCTTCCCGTCAGCCGCTTTCAAAGGAGCACGGTGGAGACCAGAGCCGCCGGCCCCAGCTTGAGGACCACACCTGCTGGTTGCGGGCACCGCCGGGGGAGTCCCAAGAGGGGCGGCGGGAGCGCCGGCTGCAAGGCGATATCCCTCTCTTGGGTGTAACGCGTTAGCATCGATTGTAACCTCGGAGCCTCGCTTCTCACCAAAAGCCAAAACCCTGCGAGGGCTCCAGGTGCTACAAGATCTGGGCGAGACCAGATGTCACATCACTCTTTCTTGCAGGGCTTACTCTGGGGCAGACCCGCAGGCGCTCCTTACAGATCCCCCGACTGGAGCAAACCCCCAGCGCCGGTGGGGCACCCCTCGCTTCTCCCCGGACTGCCCCGCGTCTCCGTCTTCGGCCCCTACCCCGGAGTGAAACACAACCCGGCCCTCTGTCCGGGAAGAACCCTCGAGCCTGAGGCGGGGCTGCGGGCACAGCCCTGAGAGGGCAGAGGGAAGTGAGCGGGCCCGCCTGCCCTTCCCGGGGGGTAGCACCCGTTTTCCACGCCCGGTTCCGTTACCCCGGGAGCGGTATAATCCCAGCCACCCCTCCCGCCGCTCCTCAGGCGACCACCGACGGGCGGGCTTCGCTTTCAAGGCTCAGCTTGGCAGAGTCTGCTGAGCAGCTAATAACATAACAACCCTGCTTTGATCAATTCGAACTAATTACCCCTCTTAATTAAAGTCTTTAGCGGTTGTTTCAGTGTTTTGGCAAGGACGAGGAAGAGCTTTGCCGTGCGGCAGCGCCAAAGCCAAGCTCCCCGCCCGCCCGTCCACGCCACAGCCCCCGCCGTCGCAGTCACTCCTTGGCACAGGTTTATTTCCATCAGG